>ML796335.1:99010-145603 GCA_009831015.1 Picea engelmannii | reverse complement strand
CTGCCCCAAGGGCTGTGTCTGAGGCATCGGTACAGATATGAAAAGGAAGGGACCAATTTGGTTCTCTTAATACAGGGGTAGTTGACAATTTCTGTTTTAGAATTTCAAAAGATATTTGGCATTCATCATCCCACTTAAATTCAGCTTCTTTGGATAATAATTTAAATAGATGGGTAGCTAGGCTTGTAAAATTCGGAATGAATATTCTATAGTAGCCAGCATGTCCTAAAAAGATGCGAACTTCCTTTTGTGAGGAAGGTATCTTGATTTGTGTGATGATATAAATCTTTGCCAGACCAACTCTCATGCCAGAATGGGAAATGTGATGACCCAAAACAATACCTTCAGTGAGCATCATTTTTTATTTTTTGTTACTTAAGGAAAGGTTAGTTTCCTTACACCTAATCAAGACTTTTTCTAAATTGGCCAATGCTTCCTGGAAGTCTTGTCCATGGACTGTAAAGTCATCCATGTAGACTTCCACACAATCATTGGTCAAGTCAGAGAAAATGGCTAGGACAACTCTTTGAAAAGTGGTTGGGGCATTGCAAAGTCCGAAAGGGAGCACCCTATAAGAATATATGCCCCAAGGGTAGGTGAAAGTCATCTTTTTCTAGTCTTCAGGTGTTATTTGTATCTAGTTGTAACCACTAAACCCATCCAAGAATGAAAAATACTTCTTTCCGGATAGGGTATCCAACACCTGGTCAATAAATGGTAAAGGAAAGTAATCCCTATGGGTGGCTTTGTTTAATTCTCAGAAGTCTACACATATCCTCCACTTACCATTTTTATTGGGAACTATGACAAGTAGAGATACCCATTGACTATCTGAAATGGGGTATATGAGATTGGCTCGGAGGAGTTTTTGCAATTCCTCTTTCACAATATCTTTAAGGGTTGGATTCATCTTTCACTGAGGCTGTCTAACTAGTCTGATTTGGTCATTAGTGTAGATATGATGTGTGCATGTGTTAGGGTGAATGCATTTCATGTCTGCATAATCCCATGCAAAGGCATCAAATTTTCTTTGGAGCATTTCAATCACTTGTGTCTTTTGTTCTGGTTCCAAACTAGAGTTGATATACAAAGGTTTTTATGGGATAATCTCAATAAGTTCAGTAGTTTCTTCCTTATCTAAGGAGGCTAGTGATAAAGTGTATAATTGAGTGATATCAGGGTGCCAAGTTTGTTGAAATTTAGAAAACATATGTGACAATTCTGCAAAAGACCTTGGGTATTCAATGCAATTTGTGTCAACCAAAAATAAGCTTAAGACTTGTTCATCTGATTGTTATTGTATTCCTCTTACTTGTTCAAGTGTTAATAGAGGTCTGATGCAATATTCCTCTCCATAAGGTTTTTCTAACCAAATAGGTATTTCTTGTTCCGGTTGGGCAGGAGGGAAGAGAACAAGTTTTTGGCTATGTGTGCCATTGGATATAGTCATCTCACCAGACTGATAGCTGATAAAGGCATCTGCTATGGCCAGCCAAGGGCGGCCAAGAACCACAGGGTGTCCTGGTTTGGAGGATGATTTAGAATAGATGACTAAAAGGTCTACTGGATATTCCCAAGAAGCTAGAGTGACTGTGACATCATCTAGACTTCCTGCAGGGCTAATGACTGACTTATCTGCCAACTTGATCATGGTTTGGGTTGGTCTTAGATGATTGATTTGGAGCTTCTGCATAGTTTCAAATGGCATTACATTAATAGTTGTACCCAAATCAATGAGTGTATTTGGTAAGAAATTCCATTAATTTCAATAGTGACAACTGGGTTTCCAGGATCATTATATTTGTATGGCATTTCATAAATGAATTCAGATAATTGTCCCACTACCTGAATAAGAGGAGGTTCCTTCTTCTTCCTTCCTGGTTTCTTAATGCAAATATCCCTTATAATTTTGGCGTAAATAGGGATATCCTTAATAGCTTGTAGAAGAGGTATTTTTATGCACACATTTCGTAATTCATCTTCTATATCTCTGTGCAAGGGTGGGTCGGGTTTCTTCACTAACATTCTTTCGGGGTAAGGTGGAAGATTAATTTGTTGGGGTACTCGTACAGACTGAGAAGTGATTGGGATAGGAGGAGAGACCTCTTCTTCTACAGGGGTGGTTTGAGTGTTTTCTTCCTCAGAAAGATTATTTTTTTCTTCTTGAATTATTACTGCAGGATCTGATTGGTTTACCACTTTCCCTGATCGTAGTTGAATTTCATAGGTGGGAAAGGTTTGAACTTCTGTATTTTGCACAGGGTGGGTGGGTCGATTATTGGGGTTAGGGATTGTTGTTGGTCTCAGAGGATTGTGGGAAGCTTGGTTTTGTGGTTATTGATTGGGATGTATAGATACTTGTTGCTACTGATTAGGATTCAAGGGGGTTGTAAATTGCTATTGTATAGGAGGTGGGAGTACAACTTGCATCTGTGGTGGGTTGAATCCAGGTAGTAATTGGGAAATGTTTGCAGGGTACTGTGGATATGTAGGGTAAGAGAGATTTCCATACATAGGTCCCCTCCAACCTTGTTTCCAAGGTTGAGTTTGCTGAGGTGTCCTTTGTGGATAAGTCATTGGGGAAGGACCCCATTGTTGTTGTTGATATTGTGTATTAGGATCATAAAATGTATTGGGATTTTGGGCTCTCCAAGGTCTTCTAGAGGGGTATGTCTATTCTTGTGAGACTCCTCCTCCCCTATACATGGATTGTAGTTCAAGCAAGGTTGGACACTCAGATGTGGGGTGTTCTAGTGTACACAGATCACAGATTTCTATGACATTTAATGGGCATTCTTTCTCGTTGTTGTGCTTCTTTCGGAATCTATGACAAAATATTGCTAAAGCATCTTCTTCTTATTTCTTTTGCAGTTTCAGAGTATCTAATTAGTTACTTATTGTGCTCAATATGTCTGTTTTAAAGTTCTCCAATAAGTTTCCTAACTCAGTTCTGGTGACAGTCCCTGAACTTTGTTTTGTATTTCTACTAAAAGGATCTCTTGGTCCTTTTCCTATTTTGGCTTGTCCTCTTGAGTATCTCCTATAGTAATCTGCAATTTCTGAAAAAGGTCTTTGGTGTACATCTCCTGAACTCAACAAGTTTAAAACTTCTATGCAATCATCCCTAATACCTTTCAAGAATATAGTTCTTACTACAGCTAGGTCTGAGGTGAATAGCTTTGACTTTTGATAGTTGTATAAGAAATTTTCTAAGTAGTCTCCAGGACTTTCATCTTTTGTTTGATGCACTTTAAAAATGTCATTTTTAACATTATCCTTACAATAGTCTTGGTATTTTCGTAAAAATGTGTCTTTCATTTGATCCCAAGAAAGGATTGTATTTTCTCCTAATCTCATGAACCATCTTAAGGTTGAATATTTCATTGTAGCAGGAAAAAGATTAAGTTTTTGGGCATCGTCTAAGTAGTTATAACTTCTACATAATATGTCAAACTCAAATAAAAATAAATCTAGATCTTCAATTGACATACCTCTGAAAGTGGGTAACGATGATAGTGGGATATTCTTCATGCTGACGTTTCTGGAAATATCCAAGATTGGAAACCCAAAGGTCTCAATTTTTGTAGCTGCATCTCCTTCTTCTTCTTCCATTCTACTGATGGATGGTTCAGAAAATGGATTTTATGTGTCTCCTAAATGTTCAGCAGACTCACGTTCTGTCTATCCCAATATTGATTCTTCCGTTTTAGGTTCTTCTTCTGGAGCCTCACTGGCTCCCCTTGAATTCTCTGTTGGTGGAATTTTTCCTACACCAGTGTCAGTTGGATTAGTGGGGGGGGGGTTGAATCTTTGGAGCTTACAAATCTACCCTTGTTATCTCTATATCTATGCATAAAATGGAAATTTGATTCTTTCGCGGAATTGAAATCCTAATTCTATCTAGAAGGTAAGAAAGCAACATGGATTCAGAGAACCCCACTCTAGTGGCCGCGTGGCTATTCACTCACAACTTAAACGTTTTATCCTCCTCCCTCAAGCAGCCTTTTAAAAACATTAAAATTTATGCAAACAATCTAAGCTAAAAATTGCTTCCTACCATTTGCAACTCCCCGGCAATGGCACCAAAATGTTGTGCTACTTATATGTTTAATATAATGCACTCATTAATTATCAATCTTGGATTCATAATCAACAGAGTTACAAGACACCGGTAAGAAAGGTAATTCCTAATGTCACAAGTATAGAATCAAACTAGATTATGTATGCTGGAAACAAATCAAAATAGCAAACTATAATGCACTTTGGTTGTCCTTCTCAGAGAGGCTATCTATTCCATTATGGCACATGAAAGTATGAGATAGAATTGGTTTGATAGATCAACTCTAATGTCTGGACCAGAAAACTAATTATGCAATCCACACTTTCTGAAAATAAATCACACATCAACCAACATAACATGGGTAGTTCAATAGTCAATATGTTGGTTCTCTTGTGGTTCACAATGAACTTCACTAGTTCTTATCCAAGTATTCTTGACTATTGCTTCCAACAACTATGATCACTCAAGGAAATCAAACTCATGAGAACAAAACCAAGGCATATGTAAAATAGAGAAATTAAATATCTCTAAGCAATTATAGAATGGAAATCGTAATCTAAGATGCACTGCTATCATCTAACAGAGTTAAAGCTTTAGCTAATTCAATGTCTATATTACTGAAAACAAGTACTAATGCTAATCTACAAAGAGGTTGACCTTTGTTGGGTGGTGGGCCCTTGCTGCTTCAACAAGTCAGCTACTGAAGTCTACAGGAAGCTTGCTTTTAACGCATACATTACTCTCAATCGCACTTCAAAACATAAAATAAAAACTCTCTTTAACAATTCAACTCATTCTTAATCATAGATAATTAGAATATGGAGATAAAATAACATTCCATTAATCTTCACTCAGAAAATATGTTCTGTACTATCATATGCTGCTTACATATTGATGATATTCTAACTCTCCTACTCTTCTACCATCCTTTCCATGGCTATTTAATAGTCTGGATCGTGAAACACAAGGAGGCGAAGTGATTTGCAAATCAATCAGTTGTTAAGTTTAATCATTCGGTTACATCTTTAGCTTCATCCTCATGACACGAAGTGCATGAAGATGAGGCAATCAACAAAATATCCTTATCATAGCAAATAGACATCCATCAATTGACTTAGGCGAGATCTGGCACTTAACTTAGTGCATTGGGATCTTCCATATGAGTACCGGATTGTAACAGGTAGATGGTGTCGGATCATGACAGTGCGCAAACGGTGGTATCGGATCATGACAGAGAGTGGCCATTGGTACCAGATCATAATAGTGCATGTTGTTGGTACCGGATCATAACAGAGCGTGTTCGTTGGTACCGGATCACAACATGTAAGATTTAGTACCGGACGCATTTGGTACTTGATCAGACAACAACAGTCTTGGTGCGCAGGTATCGGATCATGCTAGAGATGGTACAGGAATGCTAGACATATAGAGGTCAAATATTCACATATGACAAATCGAGCATTAGTACATGAAATATTTAATTCCTTAACTCAATAAACCACAAAATACATGAATTAACCACACTTTACCTTATGAAATTATTACTGGCAATTGGTAGCATTCTTTTCATTCACTCAAGCTCTAGGTAGGCCAAAAAGGTATAGGTGAAGAGTATAATAGGGTAATGAGAATGTCAATTTCAGGTCTCAACAGACCTTATGGTAGGTTTTTAAAAATCTCGAGTGCCCTCCTACTGGAGAGGCGTGCAATTCCAATAGTACCTTTTGTTTGAGTTGGGAGTTCTTACATAAATATAAGCGATCTTTGTACCATAGTGAATCATTTTTCCATGTAAATGTATCTGATGTACTGGCATCCTGCTGCAACCTTTGAATGAGAGTCTATATTTTTTCGTCATTCTCCCATTCATCCTTTGCTTCTATTATCCAATCAGGTTGGATGATTGAGATCGCACAGAGAAAGGCCTCAACATATTCATCCTTCCTTGAGAGTGCATCTGCCACAACATTTTTCTTCCCTTTTTTATAGACGATTTCCAAATCATAACCCAATATCTTGGTTACCCATTTTTGTTGTTCTTCTGAATATAGTCTTTGTTCCAAGAAGTATTTAAGACTATCATGATCTGTTTTGACCTTGAAGTGCCTACTTATTAGGTAAGGACACCATTTCTTCAATGCATGTAGTATTTCCATCATTTCCTTCTCATAAATGTGTTTGTGTAAGTCCTTTCCCTTGAGTGGTCGACTTTCAAAAGCCAGGGGTCTTCTTGCATTAGGACAACACCAATTCCATTTCCTGAGGCATCACATTCCACAATAAAGGTTTTTGTGAAGTCTTGAGTGGTCAAGATAGAAGCTTTGCACATCACCTCTTTAAGTTGTTCAAAATATTTAGTTTCCTCTGGAGTCCATGAAAATCCATCCTTCTTATTTAGTGTTGTTAAATGTCCTACTATTCTTCCATAGTGCCGAACAAACTTGTGGTAGTAACTTGTCAAACCTAAAAATCCTCTAAGATTCTTCAATGTTTTGGGAATTGACCAGTCCATCATGGCCTTAATCTTGTTAGGGTCTACCTTGACACCTTCATGAGATACAATACGACCCAAATATTCTACCTCCTTTACTCCAAAGAAACATTTGGATGGTTTGGAATATATTTGTTGCTCCTTTAGTAGTTGTAGCACCTTGTCAACATGTCGCACATGATCCTCCCAAGACTTTCTATAGATTAGTATAACATCAAAAAATACTAACACACATTTTCGAAGGAAGGGATTGCAAATGGAATTCATCAACCCTCAGAATGTGGAAGGTGCATTTGTAAGGCCAAAAGGCATGACCAAAAATTCATAATGTCCTTCATGAGTTTGAAATGTTGTTTTTGGGATATCTTCTTCCTTCATTCTAATCTGATGATACCCTGAACGAAGATCCAAATTTTTGAAATTGATTTATCCATGCAGTTCATCTAAAAATTCATCAATGACGGGAATGGGAAACTTATCTTTAATAGTGATCTTGTTGAGCTCTCGATAATCTAGACACATATGCCATGAGCCATCTTTCTTGAATACCATTACCACCAGTGCAGATTAAGAACTTTGGCTCTGGCTAATAATGCCAACCTCTAACATTTCTTCAACCATGCGCTCAATTTCACTCTTCTGGGCATAAGGGTATCTTTATGGCCTGATGTTAGGAGGAACACTCCCAGGAATTAGGTGTATATCATGATCATGATTTTGAGTGGGTGGAATACCTTTGGGAATATCTTAAAATACTTTGGAATGCTTATCAATGATCCCTCAGAAGAGTCTAACCCATGCATGGGGCACACCCACCACCTTCCGCTGCATAGCCTATGGAAGATCCTCCACTTGAACCGTAAGAATCACGTGCATCAATTGAGACAGGTTCCCCTGCACATTTTTCAACACTCTCTCTGAATATCCTCCTGCATGATCATTGTTGGTGTGGAATTGATCAGACCAGGGTCCTTCTTAGGCTACCAAAAAAAGGCACCAAGTAGTCCAGAGCGTTGGAATTTTCATATCCCCCGAAGAGAAGAATTATCACCTTAAGTGAAACCAATACAAGAAGATAGGGAAGCTCAGGGAGAATACTTAGGTGGGTTTACAAAATATTCAAGATTCACCAAGATCTTGCATAAGACGGGCTAACCACATAACGGATCTGAGCTCATTCATACTGGAAATAAAGACAATCAAGTTGTGGAAGCATTTGTAATCAAAGACTATGCATTGATCTTATCATACATAAAGGCGTAAAGTACAGATACTATTCATAAGAAGAATATAGAATGACACAACATATTTCAAAATTTTAGGTCCTTCCTTATATATATTGTCAAAAGAGATTCTCAGATACAATCTCAGAGATACAAATCAAGACTCTATTACAAGATTCTTTCTCCAGACTCATCTCACAGAGCTCTATCTACCCTTTTCCCCAAAATTTATACAAGTTACAATCACAAAACATCCTATCTGTATGCACCCTCTATTTCCTATATATTAGCTATGCCATCTACGACAAAACAAAAAAACCAACAACAATAACAACAAGAACCAATAAGAATAAGAAGAACAACAACCCTTTTACAATTGTATACATCCCATATATATAAGATGAGTGGGATATTATAGATTTAGACTCTACATGCTTTCTTGTTCTTGTTTTGTTGTAACTTCTTTTGCCTCACTGGTGTTGCGCTGGCCCTTCTCGCAACCATTTTTTGTTTCTTTTCTTGCTCCTTTGTCCAGCTCCTTTGTGGTTTGTGAAACTCATGTTTGACAAAAATTAGGACTGTATTCCTCCTTGTGCAAATTCTAACAAAAAATGAAGGGCCCAACAGGCTCTGACCATAATCCTTGACTCGTCTTGGAGTCAAGTCCTTGGCTCTTTCGTAGCTTCTAGGAGTTCCTATTTCTTTCCTTTGTCCTACGTCTCCGCTTTTATTTCATCTTCTGCTTGCAAATTTTCCTTTTCTACCTCTTCAAATAAAGGGCCCAACTCTGGGACCAACTCTAAGGCCCACTTCCTGACTTCCTGGAAACCCCCAATCTTATCCTGCCACTTCTTGGAAAGGAGTGAGGCTTCAAATACAAACTTCTAAGTCACATATGTAATGCATCCTTTAGGCTTGGATGCGACCAAAGAGTTCCATTCAGAATCAGTTGTAGCATCTACTTGATGCATCTGCATGTACACTATGTGAACGATAGGTTGAAATTCACGCAACGCTTTCTTGGCTACTGATTTCACTTCAAAAAGAGCATTCAAATCATTGTCTTCCTATTGGATCTAATCAAATTTCTCCTATTTCTCCAGTGGATCCATGGTGACTGCAAATTCTTGCGCCTTGCAATGATTCCCATCCAATCACTGACTTTGCGAAAGATCCTTATGCATTTGGTTGTGTTCTTGTGCAGTGCTACTCTGGCATTGTTTCCTTCCAGCACTAATTTCTCCATCTGCTCTTGCAATTTTTGAGGTTGCTTCTCTGCTTCTAGCTGGCTCTCCCGCAGCTATGCTTCCAAGTTTTCTATGTGATTGGACAGCTGTGACCATTCTCCCTGGAGTAACTCGATCTGATGCTCAGGATCTCCTACAACACTGGATTCTAGTAGTTGTGGTGTTGCCTTCCTTATCTCTGGCCAGGTTTCAACAACCTTCTCCTAGACTCTTTCTAGTTTATGCTCTACCTCAACCTTGGCATATTGCTCCTGTGTATTGCATGCTTGGGAAAGGAGTGCTTCCTCCCTTGTGAATTATGTGTTCCTTTCAGCCTAATGGAGCCTCTTCTCTAGTTTATCAGTTGAGGTTCTGATCATCCCGACTAAGTGTGATGTTGGGCATTGTGTGAGGTCAGTCAAAGAAGGGGTAGTCTCCCTGGGTACTCGGACCTGTAGTGGGAGTCCACTAGCCATTGAATTCTCCAAAGGTGTCTCCACCTCCTCCTCTCTTGACAGACCTGGTGCAAGTTTCAACCTCAACACTGATGACAGGAAAGTTAGTACTTATGTTCTATCCAGGAAGAGCTGCATCAGCTTTGCGCACTGCTGTGGATTTTGGAGTACCAGCTCCATTTATCCCTGCAACAATGTTGCACTCTGTCTTGATGCCGTATTAGGTTCCTTCTGAACCTTTGGTACTTCTGCCTCTTTGTGGACCTCAACTTCTGGGGTTGCACCCTTTTCGATAACACCCTCAACCTTTGTCATTGAGGAAGTGCGTTGAGGAGTTAGGACTTGCATCTTTGGTACAGTTTGCATCTCTGTTGAATATGGAGTGTCCTGAATTGGAACAAAGTGTTAAGAACCAAACATCAATATAGCATAGAAAAACTCAGGAAAAGTACTCAACGCCTTGAAAAAGAGATAATTTCAGACAATAAGCCTCTTCGAGGGGGAAACCTCCTTTTACCCCACTTAAATGTTCAAGTCCAAGATGATTCAAAATGAAAATGTCTCCTTGGTATATATAGGAGACTAGGAGGTATAATTAAAAATAATGTCTTAAAGCCGACATAATTAAAATAAAATTACTAATCTAAATTACAACTAATGGCCTAAAGACAACATAAATAAAATAGCATTACTAATCTAATATGCCCCAATTAAGGGGTAATGAGCCAATATTAGGGCTTAACACAAAGGGTATGATATGTTGGCTCTAGGATTTGAGGTTTGGCCCAGTAATTTCTAATATTTGTTTAGGTATCTCTGGGTTTGGACTAGTGAGTTTTGGTCTCTACTCGAGTATCTCAAGGGGGTCCAACTGCATTGGTTCCGGGTCGATGGTTTGAGACGGGATGGTGATTTATTGATGTGGTAAATGTGCTTGTGGTGGCGATGGGGGTTTTTCAGTGATGATGGTGGTGGATGGAGTAGTGTCAAGCTTAGGGTTGTCCTGGATGTGAATAATGTGGGTTCCTCAAGCCTCTGAGCGAGTGTGAGGAATAGTGTATGATATGGGTTGGGGGTTTAGAAACTTACATGGGGAGATCCCCATCCTGGGTTTCTTAGCCATTGTGTCTCCAATAAAAGAAACACTAAGAATTTCGTTGACATCCTTACCTCTCAACATGGATTTCTCTGGAAGCTGTGTGAACATGGGTAATGTTCTCTTTTTTCACTCCAATGGCTATGTCTCTTCCTCTTCATCTGAATCCATTTGTACTGGGTATTCTTTCTTATGTTCCTTCAGGCATGAGCTCGGTCCGATCCCTACTTCCTGACCCCTTTTCTTCAGCAGTTCCACATGCAGAAGCTAGTGCATCCCTGACTTGCGCGGGTTGCGTTTTACTCCAGGCCATAACAAAACCTCCTTGTCGAAGGCCTCCTCATCCAATTAAAATGGCATCATTCAAGTGTTTAAGTATTCTCACTTGGAATTCCTTGGTCATACAAATGTGGTGTGGCAGTTCATGATGAATGCAATGTTCCGCGTGTTGAGGTTGAGTAATTCCTGCAGAATGTGAAACCTCTGAGTTGTGTCTAGCAACCCGTTGTACCATTTTGAGAACATTGTTTTGTTGAAGGCAATGTTCTTCGATTTTGAACTTGAGTGCCAAGGATCGAACATATTTTCCATTTTCCCCTTATCTACTACTGATAACAGTCTTGCTACGGGTGACATCCACTTCAACATAGCGAATGAAAATAAAAAATATCCATACGTGAAAGTGCCTCCCTTCTCCTGAGCTTCATCGCAAGCCACCAGGAGTTCTTCCAGTAAATAACTGCACCAATTTAATACATCTCCATTAGCGCAAAAATATGCCACTGATAGGGCATCCAATGTACACTCTCCTTTGTAATACGATCTCATGACCTTGCAATCAATTACATAGTAAGCGGTCCTAACTGTCTTGGGTAGAATGGGGTCAATATTGGTTGTGTTCCCCCCTCTGCATATGGAATCTCTCATATAGACTGGGTTCCCCCTTCTTCTTTCCATTCTTGCTGGGACCTTGAAATCATTTGGATACATCCTCTCCTTCGAGATATAATCTATTCAGCTGATGAATGTCCTCCACATGAATTTGGTATCTTCTATCCAACCACAGGATTCTATCGTGTACCCTGCTAATGAGAAACTTGGTACATCTTGAAACTTCTCCCGTGGTGCCAAAACTAGAAAATCCATGAGATTCATAATAGTGGAGTTAAAAATATTAATAAATTTTGACTTTGGGATGAACTGCATTCCTCCCAACTTGTCTAGAGCGACACTCCAGAAGACTTCAATGTTCATCTATGGAAACAAAAGCTAGTCTGTCAGGTCGAGGTTGAGGAGCTTGACTATCACAACCTTCCCTTTGAGATCACCCATGATCTTGACTTATGGGTCACAGGGATCATCTGAAACTACATCCTTAGAGACTTCACTTCTGCTGCCTATAGATGTTAGCATGGTGTTTCTAAACTGTCAACAAATTCAATAGGATAATTGGGATTTGGGATTGGGAGTGAGGGTCGAGAAATGTCATAGGCTTGAGCATAATTACGAATTCAAAGGGTGTTAAGTTCGCTCTGGGAAATAATGTCTCATACACCAATTTCACATAACCTTATACTCGGTCTTAGATGGTTGGCAAGTTTGTAATAACTGTTAAGACTATTCATCATTACCCTATAGATGCAACTTGGATCCAAGTTGTCCGACGAGATTGGTTATGGGGTAAATCTATTGGGTGATTCTTGCATTTACTGAGCAAGTTAGTCAGGGGCGTGGCCGATTCTAGACCTTACCGTTTAATAGATGAGAATATTGGCACAAATATCGATGGCATATTCAAGTATCATAACGTTATGGTTTAACAAAATTCAGATGGGTTACTATAGTGGTAATAAAGGATATGACTGGATTGGATTTGTGTGGCACATGGAATAGGATTGCATCCAGATTCTCTCTCCCTCCAACCACAAAGGGGTCCCCATCACATTTAATGACTATCATTACTAGATTCCTAGCTCTTTTGATCCTACGTTGTTGAGTAAGTAGTTTGGCACCAAAACAACACTTAGAAAGAAAAATGAACTACATGTCGCGGTGCAACAATGCACTCTTTGAATTTATTAACTGAATTCACAGAAATTGAAAAAAACTCAAATATAACCATTATACATGCTCCTTTGGACTAGAGAAATAGTCCTTTAGCTTAGTTCTAAGACATACAGGGTTTCATGTGAGCGCCATTTGCCCATACTAGACGAAGTATCCCATCCAATTGTGTGATTCTAACTGCTCCAGAAGGTCAGATCTCTGCAACTATAAATGGTCCCAACCAATGCATGCACAACTTGCTAGGATGTTTCTGGTATCAACTGTCATAAAGTAGGACCTTATCTCCTTGTGAAAATATTTTAGTCTTAATGTGTCTATCATGCCAAGCTTTCTTCCTTTCTTTCTCAACTATTTGATGAAATTCTGCTAAGAACCTGGTCTCTTCAAGTTCCTAAAATTCCATAAGCCTCTACGCAAATGATTCATCCTCTGACATGTGTGTAATCTTTTCAATGTATAGACTCGAGGTAATGAATTTTTCAAGTACCAAAAACTCTTTCCCATAGACTAGCTGAAATGGAGTATACCTGTGGGTTTCTTTGCGGTTTTCCTATAACCCTATAAAACTGCTGGGACCCTGTCATCCAAATCCTCCCTATTTATGAAACAAACCTTTGTTAATCCTCTTTCCATAATCTTGTTAAATGCTTCCACTGTGCTATTGGCTTGCAGATGGTAGGGGATACATTTATGATGTTGGATAAAGAACTATGTTGTAATATTTTCTATTGTACTACTGATAAAATGACCACCCTTATCACTGGTCATAATCCTAGGACATCCAAACTGAGTGATAATATTTTCAAAAATGAACCTAGTAGCACTATCAGTTGAGAAATCCTGGACAACTGTTGTCTAAGCCCACCGTGTAAGGTAATCAGTTGTGGTAACGATATACCTGGCCTTTGAATGCTTATATGTGGGGTTAATTGGCCCAATGAAGTCAACCGCCCATTTCTTGAATGCTTGCAGAGATCACACTGGTTGAAGAGACAATTCATCTCGTCGTGATGGCTTTCCCACTCTTTGACAAACATCACAAGATCTATAATATGATTTTGCATCTTTGAAGAGCATGGCCCACCATAATCCATCTTGGAGGACCTTATGTGCAGTGTCCATTCCTCCAACATGGCCTCCCACAACTCCATTGTGGCACTCCCACAATATGTCTTATCTTTCATGATCTAAGACACATCTCCTCAGGATGCTATCTAGGCCCAACTTATGCAATTTCCCCACAATCAATTGATATTCCGCTTCTCTAACCACCATATGACGTTTCTGAGTTGTAGAGTATGTTTATAGGTAGGCCCCTGTAATTAAGAAGACTGCTATGTCCTCTAGGTATTCCAGTATGGCCTCAACCAGAAACATGTTTGGATCCAGGAGATGATCATCAAATGCTCTGCCACTTTCTTCTAACTCTAATCTAGACAGGTGATCAAGCCCCATGTTGCATCTTCCAGGTTTAATGATCACCTCAAATGAAAATTCTTGAAACAATAATAACCATCAACAAATTCTTCCTTCTAAAATAGGCTTGTTAACTAGATATTTTAACGCGGAATGATTAGTAAATAACTTAAAATGAGAGCCTAACAAGTAATGTCTAAAATTTTGTAAGGCGTAAATCATAGCTAAACCCCCCCTTTATATGGTTGTATAGTTGTGCTCACCTTGCGACAAGTTCTTGCTAGTAAAATAGATCAGATGATCCATGGATCCATCTCATGTTTTCACTAATATGTCTCCCAAGGAAATACTTGATGCATCCATGTGCACGTGAAATTCATTTTACTAGTTTGGAAATATCAAAATAGGAGTTGTGCTGAGATTTTCCGTCAGGATGTCGAACACTTTATCGCACTCTGGTGTCCACTAGAACACTTTTGAATTCTTTAGTAGATTTTCCAGGGGTGCAGTAATGTTTTCATAACTTATGATAAACCTGCGATAGTACCCTGTGTTCCCCAGGGTGGAGCGCAAATTCTTAGCGCTCATAGGTGGAGGCATGTTCAAAATAACCATAACTTTGGCTAGGTCTACCAATACTCCTTCTCAGCATACTATTTGGCCTAGCAAATTCCCATGTGGCACACAAAAGATACACTTTCTGAGGTTCACTAATATCTGCAATTCCCTACATCTATCAAACATCAGACATAGTAGCACTACATGTTCTTTGAGCAGACTGTATGCCATCCAATCATCCATATAAACTTCTATAAACTTGTGAATAAATTCTCAGAAATTTGCTATTACAATCCGGGAGAAAAATACAGGGGCATTCTTTAGATCGAAGGGAATCACATTATATGCAAATGACCCCCATTCTGTTATGAATGTTTTCTTTTTCTTGTCTTCTTCAACAATCCTTACTTGGTGATACCCCAAAAATCCTTCTGTGAATGAGAAATATTATTTCCCCACAACTTGTTCTAGTACTTCATCAGTAAAAGGTGTTGGGAAAGGGTCATGCACATAGGAAAAGTTAAGGCTTCTATAGTCTACACACACCCTAATGTCCTATGTACCTTTCTTACTCTGGATAGCTATTAGGCTAACCCATTCTTCTTCTTCCACTGCAAAAATGAGTCCAACCTCTAACATCTTGTCTATTTACCTCTTAACCTTCCCTTTTACTCTAGGGTTAAGGCAATATGGTCTATGCCTCATAGGATTTGATCCTGGTTTTAGTTCAATTCTCATCTCTCCCATAGTTCCTTTAATCCCTTTTAACTCTGAAAATGTATTTGGGAAAAATTCCCCATACTCCCACAACATGCTATGTATTTCTTAGCTAGTTTTCTCATCCTAGTTATCTCCCACCATAGCTATCTTAGGTTTCTTTGTGGTTCCTATATTGAATTTACACAACTTCGATGGATAATTATAAGAACTATCAGTCTGGTTGGGTATAATGTTATGGATTTCTCTTCTTCCTTCTATTTCCTTAATGGATAAATTTCTCAATTCTCCCAAGTCATGTAGGATTTCCAGATCCACCGATTGTATGCTCCTCCAACTTACTGGTCCATCAACAATAGGATTTATGTAGTCTTCTCTCCTTCCTACTGTTACAGTGTACAATTGATCCAAGTCTTCTCCTTCCATATTGTTGTTTGTTGGCTCCGTGTATCGAGGGCCTACATATGGATCCAAGTTTTGAACTACTTTTATTCTGCCTGCCTCGAATGTCATAGTGTCTTTATTTAGGTCAATTACCACATAGTTTTCGTAATCCCAATCAATACCAAGTAGTGAAGGATAAGGTTCGTTATCCCCCATGATTTCTATCACCTATTGGAAAAATACAATACTAATTGGCCATTCTTAATTGGATTGGGGAATATGTCAACTAGGGTTTTCCTAGAGCTTCCCAAGTCTTTTTAGGCAGTATGTTAACATCGCATCCTAGGTCTAACATAACATTCTTAATCTCAAACTCATCTAGCTGGGATGCTAATCTAAACTCTTTTCCAGTTCATATTTTCCATATCTGCACTCTCTGAGTATTCTTCTCAGGAATATTAGTCCTTATTATAGTTTCTAGAGATTATTTAGTTCCTAGGACTAGGTACAGGGCATTGCGCAGCTTTTATGTCAACTGGTCATTCCCAAGAATATTAGAAAATAGTTGAAACCAAAGGTCAACTACATTCTGTGACTGATGAGGTTGTCTTAGTGGGACTACATGGTTTTAGGGTGCAGGGGGTGAAGAAGAGACTTGCGTGATCCTAGGGTAGATGATAGGAAGAAGGGTTTTATGGAATCTCAGGGATAGGGATACTCCAGAATACTTCTATTGCATTTTTAAAGAATAACTTCTATTTTAGAGGACATACCTGTCCTCCTTAGGCATTTTTTTTTGGATCTGAGGTAAATTATCAGCATATGCACTAGTCTTTGCTCCTCCTCAAATAACAATATTAATGTTGGGTAGTTTTCCTTTAATGACTCTCTTTATCTCTGAACTATTAATATTAGTTCCTCGTTGACGTACCCGATCTTCCCATTTCACAATTAGATCTAGGCAATATTCAATTGCGTGTCCATTAGTTCTGCAATGAGAGCACCATGGCCACCTCAGGTGAAGGAAATCTCTCTCCATGTGGCATTTCTCATAAAATTTGTATCATCTACTTGCCCCTCTTCCCCTAGTTCTTCCTCCTCTGAAGTCTCCTCTAGATCCACCTCCTCGACCTCTTTGCGGTCCCTGAGGGGTTTCATTCACCTTGAGTGATGTTTGATCTAGTATGTATGCAAGTACATCCTGTTAGCATTGGACGTCACCTCTGGATTGTAGCATAGGTAAGCCAGAGGCCCATCAGTTTGTATGTCATAGTAAATAGTTTAAAGGGTGGTCTAATGGATGCAGTCTCAAGGTTATATCGCTTTAACTCATAATCTTGGACCATGCAATGCATAGGTAAGTGCGGTATTTATCTAACTTTAGTCAGTAAGTTGCAGTAAAAGGGTGAGTAGGGTGAATAAATAGTAAGGATATGTAAGGGCCTGCTATGGACATCTGGTCTTCCAACAAACTAAGGAGGAAAAGCTTTAAGAATGAGATCCTCTTGGACCCAAAGCTTCAGACACTAATATATGTCTAAAAGACATAGTTAAAACAACACGATGATCAAACCTACATCATAATGCTACTGCAATAGCTCGAATGGATCCTCCATGCCTGAGATACTTAGTATAAGAGGGGAAATTATAACACGAGAAAATGGTTAAAACTGGTGAACATATTATAGTGATCAAACCTACATCACAACAAAATCACAACCCTCGACTGGATCCTCAAATTCCGAGTGCCTTAACACAGTGTTTACAGAGATGGAAAGAAGCTGACTTTCATTAAACAAGAATTCTCAAATACATGTACATAACCAGAGAACCAGAAGCCTCGTTAAAACTTTACAAGCGGGAGCATAGCTCTACCATCAACACTTACAAAAATATCAAAATTGAGTATTTATACTCAAAAAAAAAATCACAGAAGCATAATCGAGAAGCTTCATTGAACAAATTACATGTGCGTGCTTCCTGACAGATTGTATATACAGTCTCTGACCAGACGTGAACTTTGATCAGACACAAGAAGGCTTTAGAATGAACCTGCTAATGAGATGACTAACTGGCAGTCCTTTCCTATGCTTTCTACTTATGGCAGAAACAATGTTCAACCACTGCCAACCACCTTCATAACTGCTTCATTGGGATCAAGGAAGGCTCAATTCAACTCTGTACCTATAAGACGTGGCAGCCTCAAAATTCACCATTTGGGTCTGAGTTGGATGTTTACAGGGAAGCCTGGTGGCAGACGTGGTTGTTGATGAAGTGATTGGTGCACTCGGCATGGAGTAGCGGGTGGGAGGTGGCCAGGTGGACAGTTGTGGATGGATGAGGAGACTGAGGATAACATGGGGGCCACACAAGTGGGAGTTGAGGTGTAATGGGATGGAGGTGATGTGGAGTGAGGAGGCACAAGTGGCGGAAGATGAGAAAGGGATAGGTACCGGTGGGACAGTGAGTGGAAGAAAGATGGTGGGAGTGTAAGTGATGAGGAGTGGCCACTTGTCAACTCAGGATAGGACATTATGTGCACATGTTCATATCGGGGCTGTGAAAATTGGTTTGGAACTTCCCCGCTTTTGGCCCTGATGTGAGTCTTTGGATGACACGTAACACCTTTACAAACCATGGCTTTTTTTCCTGGCTCGCTATATCCTTTTATCCTTTGCACATGTTGAGATCCCAATATGGACCTCGACCATCGATCTGGGGCACTTAGGTCTCAACTACCCATATTTGTGTGTGTCTTATCATGTCGTGCCAAAACATCACATCGCACCTCCGACTTAGGATATAAGCTGAATTGTGGGTTTTAGCGTGCTTTCTTTAATTATTTTTCCAAGGGGACAACTTATAAGGAAAAAAACCCCCCTTTTACAAATAAATGTGATAACATTAGGCTCCATGGGGGATGGCTTTCTCCCTGTGAGATGCCAAGAACTCTTCTGCAACTTTAGTGCCTTACTCTTGGGTTATGGAGTCACCTATAAAACTGATAAAATAAAATAAAAATGAAATTTACAAAAACATGGGAGCCACTTGTGGCTCAAATAAATAAATTCTTGAGATAATGCCCATTTACAGGACCACCGAAAATGTGATTTCCTTCCAAATTCTGCAATCTGTATGTATTATTTGGATATATCTTAGATATTTTAAAGGGCCCGATCCATAGGGCTTCAAACTTTTTGTTCTTTCCTTTGTCCTACTTTGGCACGTTCCATTTGAGAACCAGATCTCTAAGTTGGAAATTGTCTTTTCTCACCTTTTTGTTAAAGGATTGCTTGATCTTCTATTGACGTTCATGCACTTTGTCCAACAACTTCTCTCTGGTCTTCTACACTTCTACAAGTTGATGTATCCTTCTAATCATATCATCAGGATCACCTTGGTAGTCTTGGAAGAATTTCACTACAGGAAGGGAAAGGTGAGAAGGAAAAACTACTTCAGCCCCATAGACAAGATGGAAAGAGGAGAGGCCTAGGGATGTCTTCATTTTCACTCGATCAACCTACAGGGAAAACTTAATCTTTGAATCCCATGCTTTCTTATTTTCCTCTAGCAGACTTTTGATGATCTTTATTAGGATTTTGTTAGAGGACTCTGCTAGTCCATTTCCCTAGGGGTAGTAGGGGGTAGAGTGTATCAATGAAATTTCAAACTGCTCACAAAATTTGACGAGTGGTTCATCCTTGAAGGATGCAGCATTATCGGTGATGATTCTGCTTGGGAAGCCAAACCTTTCCATAATATCTTCAATAAAACCTAGGATGACTTTGTGAGAAGTGCTCCTTGTGGGAATATTTTCTATCCACTTGGTGAAATAATCTGTTGTAGTCAAGATCCACCTGTGTTGAACACTTGAAGCAGGATGAATTTCTCTAATAAAGTCTAGGCCCCACTACTGAAAGGGTCCTGAAGCTACCACAGGATTCAATGGAAGAGACTTGAACTATTGTATCCCAACGCATTTTTGACATTTGATGCAAGACTTGATTTTAGCATAGACATCAATGAATAGAGTAGGCTTGAAGTACCCAGCCTTGATAATTTTGTAGGTTGTGGTTCTCCAGAAATGATGTCCCCCACACAGGCTATCATGAAAGTCGAACATAATATTTTGGGCCTCCTGTGGGTCTAAACATATTAGAAGCACACCTAGAGGGTCTTTCCAATACAAGTCCTGGTCAATAAGGAAATATCTAATTTCTTTGAGCTTTAAATCTCTTGCCTTGCTCTTCCCCATTCCGTCAGGGGGTCTTAATTCTTATAGAAAATATATAATGTCTTTGTACCAGGGGTGCTCTGCTAGTGGAGGGCTATCTCGAGGACTGTTATCAGGAATCTTAGCCTGCTAATATTCTGTGTAAGTGTTTATGAAATTAACCCCCAAATATTTGCGATTAGATTCATCCAACATCCTGGCTAAAACTTGACCTTTAACTAGTTTGGTGGGTTTTATTTCCAAATCGAATTCAAGGATCTTGGAAATCCACTTGCTCCTTCTCCCATCTATTTCAAACTGAATGAGAATGTCCTTCACAGAGGCTGAAGGAACATATGCAATGATCTTTGAATGCAAAACATAGACTCTGAAATCTTTGAGAGATTTCACAAGGGCATAGGCTTGTTTCTCGATGATATCATATTTTGCCTCTGCATCTGTCAATTCCCTGCTGAAAAATGAAATTGGATCCTCTAGCCCTTCAACATTCTTCTGTAGAAACATCGATGCCACTGTATCAAAAGAAGAAAAATAAAAAATAAGAAAATTCTTGGAATAATCAGGACTGATAAGAACAGGTGCCTCAGTCAATGCATTCTAGATCTGGTTGAAGGATTCCTGGGACTCAACAGTCCATTTTACTTCATTTCCCTTTGTGAGCATGACTGTGATATGCTTCACCAGCTTAACAAAATTTGAAACAAACCTCCTTAAGGAATTAATTTTTCCCAAGAAATATTGAACTTCCTTCCTGGATCTAGGAAGTGACAAGGTTTGAATAGCTTATACCCTGATTGAATCAATTATCACCCCATCAACTAATACTATGTGCCCCAATAATTTCCCTTCCTTAATGGAAAACAATTATTTCTTGGGATTTAAGGAGAGACCAAAAATTATGCACTTCAAGAAGACTTTCCTTAGATGACAATAGTGTTCTTTATCAGATCTGGAAAAGACTATTATATCATCCAGATAGATTATCACAAACTCATCCTTCTCCCCAATGAAGGTGATGTCTATGGCTTGCTGAAAGGTTGCTCATGCGTTCATCAATCCAAAGGGAATTTTGGCATACATGAATGTGCCCCAAGGGGTGGTGAAGGATGTCTTTTCTCTATCCTCAGGCAATACAAAGATCTTATTGTAGCCAGAAAATCCATCAATCATGGAAATCCTAGACACACCAGTTACCTTCTGCAATATGTGTTCCATCTTTGGCAGCAGGTAATTATCCTTCCTAGAGCTCCTATTCAAATTTTTGAATTCAACACAGAGCCTGATTTATCCACTCTTTTTTCTCACTAGGACCAGGTTGGCTACCCACTCAAAATATCTCAAAGGAACAATAATCTGAGTATCCAAAAGCTTCTTCACCTCCCTTTCCATAATAGGTAGTAGCATAGGATTTATTTGTCTTAATTTATGCCTAAATTGCTTGGCCTCCTCTTTCAATGGGATCTTGTGTTCAATGAAAATGGTGTCATATGTTATGAGATCTTTGTATGTCCAAGAAAACACATCAGAAAATTCCTTTAATAGCTCAGTATACTCGGCCCTCTGCTCTCTTGACAAGTTGCTTGACAATTTGACAAATTTTGGGTCTTGATCTGTGCCAATATTGCACTTAGCCACATTAGCATCATCATTTGAAATTTCATCCTTCATTGTCGCATCATTTCTATCAAAACTCCTTTCCAAAGGAACTAGTCCCTTTGGGATGTGATATTTAGGTAGCTGGACAATGTATCGATCAACAATCTTTTTCAAGAAAACATCAGGATGAGGCTCTATTTTAGAGTTAGGATCTTGATCAATGTGCAATACAGAAAAATCCTTGACAATTTCTAGGAATCTTTTGATTTCAAGATCATCCTCAAACACTTTCCAGTGCTTGACATTTTTAGATATAGAGGGCCTTTATTTCACTTCTACATCATAACTGAGTTTAGGTGGCAGAGGAACTTTGAAATTTCTTCCTGAAATAACAAGAGCATCGACCATGACATTTTTTTGACTTGGAATATATGAAATGTTGAAAGATGAGAAAAAATAGTCAATGAGGTCCCATACTTTGTTTCTATAGGTTTTGAGCCTGGGATGCTTAGCTTGATATAGATTTCTAATTTGTTTAACAATCAGTTCTACATCTCCAAACATAGATATTTCCTTGATCCGCATGTAATTTGTAGCCCTTAAGCCTAAAACAAGAGCTTCATACTCTTTCACATTGTTGGTAGCTTCAAATTCTAGTTTGTATGATAGATATATGGCTTCCTGGGCTGGTGAAACCAAGACTACTCCAACACCAACAACATCCTTGGAGGAGGCTCCATCAAAAAACATTTTCCAAACAGAGGTGGTGGAGAAAGAAGCTTCATGAAAAACCATGGACTACCTTTTGAGATTTAAGGAAGGCTCAGGAGCATCAGTGAACTACAAAAAACTGGGCCCCAAATCAGTGTCAAGTGAAAATATAGGATGGTTTGTGGGGTCAGATTCATCACTAATAATATAGGCCAATTGAGCCTCTCTGTACAATCTTCTATGCTCCCCTCCGAACACAGGAATGGTAGCATATGTGAGGTCCATCTGTAAGGTTCCCCCAAGCCTTTTAATCCAAGATCTTGACAAAATCATCCCAAACTTGGGAGGAACGTCAGCCACCACAATATCCATGACCACACTTTTGATGGGCAGCTGAAACAAGGTCACAACTAGATCTTTGATGACCCCAAGACAGTGCACCCTCCTTGAATCGAAATAATACAAATCATGATAAGCCTCCATGATCTCTAGTCCTAGTTCTTCCATGACATTTTTCGGCATGAGATTATGAGATTCCCTTGACTCCATCAAGAAATTATGAAACACCTTATCATGTATGTCCAGTGATGTATATAAGGGAGGGGATGAATCATCTCTATCTTCTATCATAGGACCTAGGATGATTGTTGGGTTTTCATATTGGATATTTACTGAGTCTATAGGATGGCAATATGGATCGAGCTAAAACATTTTAGAGAGGGAACTTTTGAAGTCTTCATGCTTGACTATCTCTGAAAGGGGGATAGGGATCATGATCTTCTGAAATTCATGCTCAAAGCTAAAGGAGGAAGGGGGCTTCAGAATCTCTTTTACCTCTGGGACAAGGTCTTTGGCTATTGGTGGAGGATTTTGAGCTTTCTTTTCTTTGTTTTTGTTTGTTGTGTCTTTAGTAGGCTTCTTTTCTATGGAAGGATGATCAGGGATGTCATACTTCCCTTCCTTCTTCTTATACCTAAGGTTATATTTATTGGGACTACTATTGGCTTTCTCCCCCTTACTTAACTAATTTATTTGATTGTTCATGAGGGACTCCTCATAGGCATATTGAGTTAAATGGGGAAAATGGGAGGTGTCTCCAATACAATGAATCTCAAGGTCATGATATTCCTCCTCTCCTTCTTCATCAACAATAAGGTTATTTTGAAGAGGGGTTTGGATTTTTTTATCATCCTTATCTCTGTTTCTAGGATCTCTTGGAATAATCAGAGGAGAATTGTTATTCGGCCTCCTGAAGTTGCCTCTGTTATCAATATTTGGGACATTATTATAACCTTGTTTCCCTTCAAACTTCATCTTCTCCATTTCTATAGAAAGGGATTTCACCATCTTGGTCAATTCATCCACTTGAGGTTGGGATAGAGAAGAACCAGATGTTGAGGCCTCAGATCTCCCTCTCCCTCTGTCTCTGTCATCTTTGTTCCTAAGTTTGTCGACTACCAATACATTGGATTCTACTTCCAGGGATGCATCTTGCATATGAGCCAGGGAAGTAGCTCTTCTTTCTTGGAGCAGGAGGCAAAAGTCAGGGTCAAAAGCACTAGCATAAGTGATTTTGGCAGAGGCTTCAGTAGGATTTATCTTGACAGGGATTTTATTGTACATCTTGTTGAATTGTTTGGAGAATTTAGAGACTGAATCTCCCTCTTTCCTCTTCAGGGACCCAAACTCTGTGATATAATACATAAAGTCATTTTTTCCCCCCACTGCCTCAAGAAAACATCATCTAGAGCTTCAATCCCAACAACATATCCAAGAGTCAAGCCTCTGAACCACTTTCTTGACTCACCATCAAGGCTCTGGACAAAGACTCTCATCCAGACATCTTCATTTTCAATATTCATATTATCTGCATAACTGTAGAAGGAAGAAAGGTTCTCTTCATCACTTATGTCTTCTTCTCTAGTGAAATTGGGCATATAATTTAGGTAATCTCTAGCAGGGAGAGCATTCATGGGCTGAGGTAAGACCAGGGGGGCATATCTTGCAGCCACTATGGAATCCATTATGTTTCTTGGAGGATTAGCACTTGCCATAGGGATATGAGGTGGAAGAGAACCAGGAGGGGAAGGGGTTCGAATGGGGGAGGTTGGAAAAGAGATTCCTGGAGGAAAAGGAAACAATAGAGGATTTTTAGAAAAAGATGGAGGGTTTGAGGGAACTAAGGTTTCTCCTTCTGTGGTAGTGACAATAGTAATAGGAGTAGGAGTGGTGAAGCTCGAGGTAGGAAAATATTTCAAGGCACTGGGTCTAAACCATGGTACAACTTCAAGGGAGAGAGGAGTGACAATGGTTTCTCCCTCCAATCCCAGACCAGGAGGGGAAAACTCAATAGGAACACTCCAAAAATTCAAAGTTCAGGAAACTCCAACAAAAGGTATAACAGAAGGATGAAAATAAAAAATTGGAGTTCCTATAGGATAATGAAAATCATCAACAGTAGAAGTACCCTCATGAAGGGACTTTCCCTTTCTGATAATTTTCTCTAGGTCAGCTTTAGGTGTTGCCAAAGGCAGTTGTGGAGTAGACCTCATGTGTCCTCCTCTGGAAGCCACAGCTGAAATAGTGGAGTCGCCAATAGATATGCATCAATGGAGTCACCACAATGGAGTCACCAGGTGCACAGTTGCAATCTTGATGTATTGGGTTCTGATGCACCTTCAGAACCAGTAAACTTTGTTGTTCAATCCCAAGGAAAATATTCAACTTTGAACTCAGAAACAACACCAGAAATGTTAGCGTTGGAAGTCACCTCTGGATTGTAGCAGAGGTAAGCCCAAGGCCCATCAGTTTGTATGTCACAATAAATAGTTTAAAGGGTGTTCTAATGGATGAAGTCTCAAGATTATATCACTTTAACTCAAAATCCTGGACCATGCAATGCATAGGTAAGTGAGGTATTGATCTAACTTCATTCAGTAAGTTGCAGTAAGGGGGGAGAATTAGTAAGGAGATGTAAGGGCCTGCTATGGACATCCAGTCTTCTAGCAGCCCGAGAAAAAGATTCAAGAATGATATCCTCTTGGACCCAAAGCTTCAAACACTAAGAGATGTCTAAACGACATAGTTGCAACATCATGATGATCAAACCTACATCATAATACTACTTTAGTATCTCGACTAGATCCTCCATGCCCGAGATACTCAGTATAAGAGGGGAAACAACAACACGAGAAACTGGTTAAAACTGGTGAAAATATTACAATGATCAAACCTACATCACAACAACATCACAACCCTCGACTGGATCTTCCAATTTTGAGTGTCTTAACACAGTGTTTATAGAGATATGGAAAGAAGTTGACTTTCATTAAACAAGAAGTCTCAAATACATGTACATAACCAGAGAACAAGAAGCCTCATTAAAACTTTACAAGAGGGAGCATAGCTCTACCATCGACACTTACAAAAATATCAAAATTGAGTATTTATACTCAAAACAAAAATCATAGAAGAATAATCGAGAAGTTGCATTGAAGGAATTACATGTGCATGCTTCCTGTCAGACTGTACATACAGTCTCTGACCATACGTGAACTTTGATTAGATGCAAGCAGTCTTTAGAATGAACCTGCTGATGAGATGACTAACTGGCGGTCCTTTCTTGCACTTTCTAATTATGGCAAAAACAACGTTCAATCACTGCCAACCACCTTCATAACTTATTCGTTGGGATCGAGGAAGGCTCAATTCAACTTTTCACCTATAAGACATGGCAACCTCAACATTCATCATCTGGGTCTAAGCTGGATGTTTACAGGGAAGCCTGATGGTAGATTTGGTTGCTGATGAAGTGATTGGTGCACTCGACGTGGAGTAGCGGGTGAGAGGTGGCAAGGTGGAAAGTTGTGGATGGATGAGGAGACTGAGGATAGCATGGGAGCCACACAAATGGGAGCTGAAGTGTAATGGGATGGAGGTGATGTGGAGTGAGGGGGCATAGGTGGCAAAATATGAGAAAGGGACAGGTACCAGCGAGACAGTGAGTGGAAGATAGATGGAGGGAGTGGAAGTGATGAGGAGTGGCCACTTGTTAGCCTGGGATAGGACATTATGTGCACATGCGCATATCGGGGCTGTGAAAAGTGGTTTGGAACTTCCCCACTTTTGACCCCGATGTTTTTATTTGGTTGACATGTAGCACCTTTAAAACCCATGTCTGTTTTTCCCAGCCCGCTCTATCCTTTTATCCTGTGCGCACGTTGAGGCCCCGATATCGCCCTCGACCATCGATATGGGGCGCTTAGCCCTCAACCACCCATATTTGCATGCATCTTATCATTTCATGCCAAAATGTCACATTTCACCTCCGACTTAGGATATAAGATGAATTGTGGGTTTTTTCCTGCTTTCTTTAATTATTTCTCCAAGGGGACAACTTCTGAGGAAAACACCCCCCCTTTTAAAAATAAATGTGATAACACATCCAATGCTCTACACTGGTTTGTATCATGTGTGGTAGATGTGAAAAAATAACAGTGTGTAGTATTCAATATTTTTGAATACTTCTGAATAATGGGGCACTGTCTTGGCCCATGCCCATGGATTCGAAAAATCTCGCAATACTCAATTGATGGCGATGCTTGATTACCTAGAAAATCATGATATGGCGTTGGGGTATGGAATGGTAAATTCATGGATACTTGAGAGACTCCTCCCATGGGTCCTGGAGAGGGTCCCATAAGATCTTGAGGAGGTTCTATTCCCCTCATTCGTGGACATTTTTTCATCATATGTCCTTATGTGTAACATCTAGTACACCAGACTTGCGGTCATCCTGGTCTGGGTATCGTCAATTCTTGAATCTTCTATGTGAGCGTTGATATTTTCCCTCATAGTTGCACCAAATTTGCATCTGTTGGGGGTATGGTCACTCTCAGGCTCCCAAGATATCCTGCCATGGCTTCAATATTCATTGATTGTTCCAAAACATCTGTCAAAGTAGTTATCCATTGTTGCATTAATGAAATCCATGTCAGAGGTAGAAATCCTTGGATATACCATTCTCTTTGATGTTCCTCATGGATCAGATGTGCTAACCTCCCTATAGCATATTTAAACTTCTAGATATATTCCTAGGCCAATTCACCTTCCCTTTGTTGAATTTCATGCAACTCAGACAGAGCTTGTTGTTTTGATTGAAGTAGCTTAAACTCCGCTATGAATTTTGTTCATACCTAGTCAAGTGTGAACATTTGTCCTTGCACTCCTTGTACTCTTGGATCAATGGCCTTCATGTACCATTTGAGAGCATGGAATCTCAAGGTAGTTTGGAACTCAACCAATTTATTTTCATCCAGAGTCCCTCTGGACCTCCAGATTGCTTCACATAAGAACCAATGTTGCTCAACATCCTCATCTTCCTTAACTCAAAATTATGGGTATCGAGCAATCGAACCTCCCACGTTACCATCCATTGTTGATATTAATACTCCTACCAAGATAAAACCTAACGGTCCTAGTTGCAACCTACCAAGGGATCCCAATATCCTCCCAGTATTCGTGCTTCCCGGTAGTGATTGACCAACTGACTGCAATGGAACAAGAAATCACATAAGAAGATAGTATAGAATTTACCACTTGTATAAAAGACACTTGGGGTATGGGTGATTCGGAGTTGGTTCCACTGGATTTGAGGTAGGTTTCTTTGATCGGGGGGGTCTCATTCTCACCATATGGAGTTGTTTCTTTAGTCGAATTCCCGATCTTTCCTGGCATATGGGATGAATGTTTTCTCTCTTCTTCAAGATCCAGATCAGCTTCCTTTCACGCGATTCTACACCTTGTTTTTCTTGTCCACCCTCTTGGGGAATTCTTTCTCTCTGTGCTTCTCTCTCATTTAATCTTTGAATGGCTAGTCTTTCATGTCTTCTCATCTTTCACAACTCTTCCATCTATCCTTCCTCGATTTCTTCTAGTCTGACTTCTTTCCGCAACTTCTCAGACTAATTTACTGCTTTCTTTATCTTACCGCGCCACCACTTCTCAACTATGGTGGCTATTTTCAAGGATTGCTCATCCCTTGAGTCCATCTCTTAATGTTCCCTCATTTTTCAAGGAAACCTATCCCCTCTCTCAGGCCATGCCTCCACCCCAAACTCACCCCACCCCAACCAAGGGTGTTTACACTGCCATCTCAGTCAGGGACATATTCAACATCCCCCCCTCCATCAAGAAAACCTTAATCCACAGGGGGATTTATCTCAACAATATTCCCCTTGCGTGTTTCTTGAAATACGCTTCAGCCCATGAAAAATATTGATGATTCTCAGCTGCAAACATGATAATGTATCCTTCTAGTGTTGTATTGACCCATAAATTGATCGCGCACGTTACCGGACGATCCATTCGATGAAGTGTTGCAATATTTTCTATATCCAAAGTGCATGTCTTATTGACTCGTTCTTGGAATTATGAAGCTTCTTCGAGCCTATCTATCCAGTGAAAGAGTTCTTCTAGGAACTTAACCCATAATATCTCATACTGGTCACTTGATCTTTCGACATAAAAGGCAACCTCTTGTGTATCTTTCAAATATTTTCCTCTCACCTCTGCTTCTTTCCATATGAAGGCATTGCAATTTCTCTCCCACCACTGGTGAGTATCAGATCTGTAAATATGTAGAATAATTATCCCTACAGGTTCCCTTTTAATGCAGGTCCCGACAACAAAACCATTTTGTTGGTTAATAATTGATCAGACTAGGGTCCTTCTCATGTTACCAAAAAAAGGCACTGAGTAGTTGATCTGGATTATTTTCGGCATGAAATGAGAGCAGAGATATAACACATGAATATTTAGAGATATTGAAAGAGAGACAACAATATAACAGAGATATAGCGGAAATAACAAGATTCACAGATATACAGTAATACACGATTTCTATTAATGAAATAAATGTACAGAGACTGTAAAATACAGAGTGAAAGACTCGCTAGAATGGTGGTAGCTTATCTCTGAGAAGAGATATGACGGCTAATTGCATCCGTGAGAAGATGATCCTTACAATGAGGCTCTAAGGTCCTTTTTAAAAAAAGTAAAATCCAAAACCCTAACCCCGGAAGATGAAAATCCAAAAGGTTTGTGGGCCCTGATGGGGGTAGTTGATATGTCAACTTCCTAGGGGCGTAACTTTTGCATACGATCTCCGTTTGGGGTGCTCAATAGCTCGTTGGAAAGATCTATCTGAGAACTACAACTTTTGGGTGAACAACATGATCTATGATCCATGTTGCTCCCCATTTTCTCAAAAAAACATCGTTTAGGGCCTCAAAATGGCCCTGGAAGTTAAAAACTACTAAAAATAGTAAACTACAAAAATTGCCAGAAACATGTTTTTGGGCCAGTTGGAGAAGGTGGGTGGCCACCGATATCCACCTAGATCAATCCTCCCTCCTTAGGAAGAAATGGTCTCCATTGCGTTGAGTTCCCGGGGGAGAGGGGAAAGCGATTGCTGAATCTGAATCTTGGTGAGATGCTTGCCTTGTTGGAACCGTCGCGCTGCTTGGTTTGTTGAAGGTCATCACGAACCTGTGGCTAGAAGGTTTGGACCTTTTTAACCAGTCTGGCTATTTTAGATGACCGTGTGCAAAAGGAATCTTTGTGCTTTGCTACAACCTTGTTGACCTGCTTCTGGTGGATAGAAGGTGCTTGGGCCGAGGCTGTAGTGGTTGCAGTATCCTTTTGTTCCCCTTTTGAACAGATTGTGGAGAAGATAAATTTTGTGGTATGAGATACTACCTTGCAACATTGTTTAGGTGGGGCAGTAGTTGGAACCACCTCTGGTATCCTGTAGAGATGACCCCCCAGAGTAATAATGATACTATAGGGTCGAGACTCATAGATAGCATGGTGTTTCCACATATATGGCTAGCCCAAGAGAACATCACCTACATTCAGTGGGGCAACATCACATAATACCTCATCCTTGAAGGGTTGGATGTCGTATGACAATTGACACTGCTGGCTGACACAAAGATCTCATCCTTGGCGAAGCCACCCAATGATGTATGGTTGCAGGTGTGGTTTTGTCGACAATCCCAACTGTTTGATGACCTTTGTTGAGATGAGGTTCTTCTGGCTTCTGCTATCAACAATAAAATGTAGAGGGGTCCCCTTCACCCACATCTTTGAATGAAAAAGGCACTCCCCCTCTTCTGGATCTATTGGTTCTTCTGGTTGAATTGTTGTGGTCGTGACAATAGCAGTGGGGTTTGCATCGATGATCTGTCTTTTACCGGTATTTTCATAATCAGATTCTGAATCAGGGTTTGACTCCTTGTCTTTGATCTCATCCACCAATGACTGTTTTGTGCGAAATTCATCGGTGTTGTGCCAGGGGCTTTTGTGGAAATCACACCATTTTCTGGTGTCCTTCTTTATCTTCCCGTGACCCTTCTTTTCCTATGTCTTGGACTGGTTTTCAGAAGACTGTTTGTTAAGGCTATCTTTGTCATACTTTGGTTGTTGTGGATTTTCAGAACCGAACTCCCGTTTGTTCTGGTGCTTAAATTTCTGCTCGATTTTAACAACATATCGATAAGCAGCACCGAGTGATGAGATGCCCAAAAAATCCATTTCAGTTTGGATGTATCTGTGTAGAGCCCCACGGTATTTTAGAACCAAATGTCATTTGGAGTCTTTGATACCCATCTTGGTGCACAAGGTATGGAAGCTATTGGTGAAATATGGAACTGATTGGCCCCTCTCTTGCCGCAGTGTGGTCCATCTCATGTACTGGTCCTCATAGTTTCCAATAGGGTAATACTGTTCCTTTGCCGCATCCACAAAAAAATCCCAAGTGGGCTCGACCCCATATATTCCAGACTCCTCTATGGAATTTTTCTCCCAATAAGTTTCCCACCAATGTTTGACATGGGGGAGAGCCTTAAGGAGTGCGAAGGTGATCTTTTCCTTGTCGGAAAAATTATGAACAAAGAAATAACCTTCTAGCAGATTTAACCATTTATCTAGGGCATCTACATCTATTTGACCTTCAAATACGGGAATATTAAAATTAACCTGTACCTTGAAAGGCGAGGTGCCTCCAAAGTGGTTGCTTGATGAAGATGCGCCTGATGCTATCAGGAGGTGTTGAAGGATGTGGGAAAAATTCTCCATCATTTCATCCCTCTGTCGCGTGAGAGCTTTCTCAAGCAACAGACTAATAGGATCGTCTGCTCCATCGTTTTTCTTTTCTTCCTCCATTGAGGGTTTCTTGGGTGTGCGAGAGCGATTTTCCTCAAGAGAGGCAAGCTCGAGACCCAACTTTCTATACTCGAACCTCATCGGGGACATGCACTGAAAAACGATCAAGAGCAGCCTGCTCTGATACCATTGATCCGGATTATTTTCGGTACAAAATTAGATCGAAGATATAATAAAGAAATGCACAGAGATATTGCAAGAGAGACAAAAATATAACAGAGATATAGCGGAAATAACAAGAGTCACAAATATATAGTAATACACGATTTCTATTAATGAAAAAAATGTACAGAGACTGTAAACTACAGAGTGAAAGACTCGCTAGAATGGTGGTAGCTTATCTCCGAGAAGAGATGTGACGGCTACTCACATCTGTGAGAAGATGATCCTTACAATGAGGCTCTAAGGGCCTTTTTAACAAAAGTAAAATCCAAAACCCTAACCCTGGAAGATGAAAATCCAAAAGGTTTGTGGGCCCTGATGGGGGTACTTGATACGTCAACTTCCCAGGGGCGTAACTTTTGCATACGATCTTCGTTTGGGGTGCTCAATAGCTCGTTGGAAATATCTATCCGAGAAATGCAACTTTTGGGTGAGAAACATGATCTACGATCCATGTTGCTCCCCGTTTTCTCAAAAAAACATCGTTTAGGGCCTCAAAATGGCGTTGGAAGTTAAAAACTGCTAAAAATAGAAAATTACGAAAATTGCCAGAAACATGTTTTTGGGCCAGTTGGAGAAGGTGGGTGGCCACCGATATCCACCTGGATCAGTAGTCTAGAGCACTGACATTTCCATCTCCTCCGAAGAGAAGAAGTCTCACCCGAAGCGCAACCAAGACAAGAAGATAGGGAAGGGAAGGGATAATACTTAGGTGGGTTTCCAGAACCTTCAAGATTCACCATGATCTTGTGCAAGATAGGCTAACCACGGAACAGATCTTAACTCATTCATACTGGAAATAAAGACAATCAAATTATGGAAGAATTTGTAAGCAAAGACAACACATTGATGTTATTAGTCATAAAGGAGTAACTTACAGAGACTATTCGTAAGAAGAACATAGAATGACACAACATATTTCAAAATTTTAGGTCCTTCCTTATATATATTGTCAAAAGAGCTTCTTGGATACAATCTCAGAGATACAAATCAAGACTCTGTTACAAGATTCTGGATCTGGACACATGTCATAGAGCTTTTCTGCCCTTGGTTATGGACTAAGGAAGAAAGAAAAGAAAAAGGAAGAAAAAATACGAACTACGAACTACGTGGAAGACAGATTGACTGGGAACGGTTCGAAGTGGTCAAAGAAGCAGAAAAGAAGGAGGGAAGTAAGAGAAAGGAAGCCATTGAATGAGAATATCGAGGAAGATAGATAAGAAAGGAATATTGATCGTGGACAACTCAACAAGCGGAAAAATCCACCAATGGATGCTTTGGATCACCTCACGGGAAAAAAATGAAAGATAGGATGGCGAATCCCTGAAAATGCAGGTCAAGTTGACCTAGGGTTTTAGATACCTAGGATTTTGGAATTTAGGGTTTTGAAACCTAGGTTTCATCCTAAGGATGTCTGAGAGTCATTGTAATGTATACATAAATATCAATAGTAGTGAGGAGAGGTTCATTCTAAGCTCGTCATTGTGGCTAGAGTTTTGTTGTGATATCGAGTGATAATTAGTGTGTGAGAAAGAAGTGTTGTGTTTGAGAGCATTCTTGTAGTGTAATATCTTCAGTTGGGTGAGAAGATCAACCCTGCAGCTGGGTGCGCAGGGAGGAGAGAGAGAGAGAGAGAGAGAGAGAGAGAGAGAGAGAGAGAGAGAGAGAGATCTGCAAGCTAAGTGCGCAAATAGAATTGTATGTTTTCACATAATATATCAAGAAACGTAGTTATGTGGATGTAGCCCTAGGGAGAGGGTGAACCACCTAAATATTGTTGTCTCTGTGGATTTATGTTTTGTTCTTTGCTTTATGTTTGTTTGTCATTGCATTATAGAGCTAGATATGAGATATAACAGTGTGAAGTAGGTTTAAGCTGGTAAATAATAATTAGTTGATGTGTGTTATTGCTTAGGATCCACTCTACATTCCTTCTAGTTGTAGACACTTGTGTCTTGCAACCCCCTATTGCTACTTCGGGTGAGACTGCATCTTCTTCGTAGGTGTTGTCGAAAGGGCTAGTAGTTGGGGCTTGTTGGTGCATTGTTAGAGTTGAACCCTGGGTCTTCCCATGTGCCAACAAATGGTTCCATTGTCGGGACCGAGATCTTCTTGAGGGAATGTCAAGGTGGTTTCCATCGAAGACAAAGATTCAGATGTGGATAGAAGAAAAATAAAGAGACTTCACCGAAGCCTAGATAGAGAACCCTAATATTAGTACAGAGGATTGGTTGGGAAGGTATATCTTTACTGATATACACAAGATTTTCTTTGGAGGAATTCATAAGGAACTATATGAGTGGCTAGCCATATTAGCAGATACCCAGTTCGAGATCATATGTAGACCACATGTGGTTTGGACGTCAGTGTTGATCAAGAAGGTCAAGAGATTTGATAATGCTGTGTCAAGAGTAGTAGATCACTGGTTCAATAGCACTATTGAAGGGTACTTCATTGAGTTTTCTATTAACATAGTCGAATCATATAGCCAAGAGAGAGATATTTATTTAAGGGACCTAGAGGAAAAATTTTACACTTTTTGAAGCTGAAGATCAAGATGTTATTGCATGAGAAGAACATATTGAAGATACAATAATTGGTAGGATTGAAACTAATGTTCAATAACTTAGACATCGACAACAGCAAAGAGATTGGACATAGGAAAAGTGGGAGAACCTTCAGAGAGGTCCCTCTGGTAAACCTATTTGAGCATACCCACAAACCATTGGTAGAGGAGGAAGGTTTCTACAGTGGAGAAGAAGAAGAGTTATTGAATGAGGAACAATCAGGGTCCACTGGGGTAGAGGAAAAGAAGATTGAATAACCTCACTAAGAAGAATCATAAACTTCAGGAACTGCGTCGACTATCGAAGTAAGTACTATTATTCCTCATGTTGTTTTAGCAACGTCAAGTAACCAGAGTAGCTATATTTATCAGAGCACCGTTACTAGCAGTATACTCAGTCAAGAAACCTAGGAAGATATATGGTTGATGAGATGAGGCTACCTATCTAAAGAGCCTCATCAGCACTGGTTTTTATGTGAAGTTGTATGGAGTATTAAGCAAGTCAATGACAAATTTTTTAAGAGAGTTCAATTTAGTACTACCTTGAGAGACTGTGCATTGAGCTAGTACATGAAGTTTGTTAAAGGCATTTCACAACCTAAATCGTTGAACAAGATCAAGACTGTGTTGAGTGCAGAATTCAAGAAACCTAAGTCGGAGTCACAGTGCATTATAGAGCTGAAATAAATCAAGAAGAGAGTAGATGAACTTGTTTGGTAATTTGATCATAGGTTGAAGACCTTGATAGGTCGTTTGAGTTTTCAGATCCCGGACGAGAAGAAAAAGGAATGGTTCATTAGTGCCCTCTTACCACACATCAGAGTTCCTCTGATGCAGCAGAAGGTTTCTTTGCAGGCTGAGGTGTTGGAGATCGCCATGAAACTAGAATCATCCCCTATGGGAGAATCCAGCTCAGGTATGAGTCAAATTTTAAGTCAGCTAACTAGATTATCTCTGTGGGTCGAACATATGAAGAAAGACAAGGGAAAGGATAAAAGAGAAGACATCTAGTGTATCAAATGCAAATCAAAGGGACATGATAAGGAGAATTGTCCCCTATTTCATGAGTACTTTGCCTCTTGAGCTCTAAACCCTTTGAAGCAGGTTACTCTACCCTGGTGTGAGGTATGTAGAAATAGAAATCACCCTGGTGAATTCTATTACATGGAAAAATATGTCTAGACACCTACCAATTTTTACTGCACATTGTGTAAATATATGGAGCATGATGAGAATTATTGTAGGGATTATGATCTCCTGCATGAAAGGTCAAGAGATACATATAGGATTCAAGGAGAGATTCAGTAGGAAATAAATGCTACATAGTTTCACTCTCCAGGAAGAGGAAACTTCAACCCTCGTGGTGGATTCAGAGGAAGAGGATGAGGAGGAGGTATGGGTCGAGGTCGTAGTCATATCATTTGTTATAACCGCTCACATCCAAGACACTTATCAAGGGACTGCCAAAACCCTTGTACCACTTGTAGCTACTACAACTCATTTAAACATGTCATTGAAGATTGTCCCATGTTGTTAGCCAAAATTCAAGAGAGACGAGGAGGAAACCAGTAGGTACAACTAATCTCAGAAGAACCTTGTGGAGAGGATCCCAGAGTCATTTTTATCACTAGAGGAGGCATTGTTATAGGAGAAGACAACTTCACCCCAAGAAAGACTACAAAAGAATCAAGGGTCAAATTAGCTGCAGATAAGACACAAGAGTTTGACCCAAGGAAAGAAAAGAAGACGTTTGAAGAGGAAAAAAGAGAATTTAGAAGAGATCAAGCTTCTTCATCAAAGACACAACCATAAGTGAGAGAATGTGGAATGCCTCTGGCATTCAATCAGTCAGCAGTGCCTGGAGGAGGAAAAGAGGTAATAAATATTATGGAATTATTATGTACTTGCATTAATTTGATTAAGGATGAAAGAGTTGTACAAGAACTACAAAATTTGATCAGGTAGTATGAAATAGGAACGATATATCCTCTGTTGAATAGAGAATTACATCAAGTATCTAGAAAGAGATGGACAAATAAGGAACTACACCTTAATGCTTAGATTGGAGATTATGAGATAGATTATGTGGTCCTTGACTTAGGGTCAGAAGTCAATGTTATGACGAAGAAGACCTGGGCACTGATGGGAAAACCTAATTTGATTAATTTCCCTATCAGGCTTAGGATGGATAATCAGTAGGAAGTAAGCCCCTTTGGGAGACTAGAGAATGTCCCTGTGGACATCGACAAGGTAAGAACATTTTTGGACTTCGAGGTGATTGAGATAGTTGACGATATTTTTCCTTATCATGTGTTGTTAGGAATTGATTGGGCTTTCAACAATTCCACTGTCATTGACTTAAAGAAAATAAGAATGAAATTTTAAGGTGATGGCCTTCGGGTCATTGCACCTCTGGATCCTGATGACGGTCACAGATACACAAAACCCATAAAAGAAGAAGACTGCACATATGAGCTAATTATATATATATATAAATTGATAGAAAGACAACAAGATTACATTAATCCTACAACAGATGGGAATTTAAGCTAGGAAGTGACAACGCATGCTCATTATATTCAGAAGAAGCACTAGATAACTGGCAGAACAAATGTATAAATGTTCTGCACGGAGGTGTGCTATATTGACCACAAAAGTTTGCTGGATTGGCACAGAAGTAAGTTATCTACCAACATTTGATGGTTTAAATCATTTGGAAACTTTCCTACTAGAGTTTGAAGAAGTTGTACAAGTACAATAGAGGTTGTTGGCACTAGACGAATATTTGAAATCAATGCCAGCGAGATGGTGGTGAACACATAAGAAGAACATCGTGGAGTGGGTGCAATGTTGCACTTTGATGACAGTGCGCTTTTCATACCAAATCGAAGGATGCGAAGTTCGGTACACGGGTCAGAGTTGTCCAAAGGACCATGTGCAAAGTTGTGAGGAATCCTGGAGTAGCATTCCTCAAGAGAAGTGGGTGCATAAATTCATTAACACTTTGGACACAAATCCTATTAATTCGTATCTGTTGTTGGGTCCTTCTCTCTTGGATAAGGAATTGCACATGTTTTGACTAAGAACCAATTTTGAAAGCTTCATGAGAGGCCTGGAGAAAGAGCAACAGAAAGCAGTTGCGAAAGTCAGCGCAACACCAACTAAGCAACAAACGGTTGCAACAGAACAAAAACGAATGCAAACCGAGAAGGAATACACAACCCAACTTCTATAGGGATGAACATAATTGTAAAAGGGTTAGTTGGGTTGTTGTTGAGTTGATTGAGTTAGTAATTCTTGTTGTTGTTACCCACTCATATTAGTTGTTGATTGTTGTAAGTTGATTTAAGTCAAGTCTTGAGTTTGTAATGGATGGGATATATTAGTTTTGAGAATTGGAGATCTGCGACATGAGTCCAGAGCCAAGAGTCCGTACAACGCACTACTGTGTAATTTTGAGTCTGTAATCAAAGAAGGATTCTGAAAATATTATGAAGAAGGACCTAAATTTTCAAATATGATGTGTCTCTGTGTGTTTACTTATGCATTACAATATTTCCTTATGGCTTATGAGTTCTAATTGATGGTTCTACATTTAAATTCTTGCTAGCAACGTAAGTAGGTTTGGTTCTTGCACATGTATGTTTAATATCTATTCATGTCTCTTGCGCAAGATCAGGAATGAGCCCTGAAGGATCTTTGAATCCTCTTAAGTATTTTCCCTACCCTTCCCTATCTATCCGTCTTAGTAGCACTCCAGGTGAGACTTCTTCTCTTCGGAGGAGATGAAAATTCCAGCACTCTAGACTACACGGTACCTTTTGTTGGTAACCTGAGAAGGACCCCGGTTTGATCAAACCTGCGCCAACAAAATGGTTCCGTTGTCGGGACCTGTGTTAAAAGGGAACCTGTAGGGAGAATGCTTCTGTCGATCCATAGATATGGTGTTGATCAATGGTGGGAAAGGAATTGTGACGCCTTCATATGGAAAGAAGTGGAACTAAGGAGAAAATTAGTGGAAAACACTCACGAAGCAATCTTTTACTTAGAAAAATCGAGTGACCAGTACGCGATTTTCTGGGTTAAATTCCGAGAATAATTTTTCTACTAGATAAAGAGGCTCCAAGAAGCTCCAGAGTTCCAAGGGTGGGTTAAGAGGATTTGCGCATTGGATACCAAGAAGCTAGCAGCACTTCAGAGGCTAGATTGTCCAGTTACACGAGTTGTGGATTTCTGGGTTAGCACCACACTAGAAGGATACATAATTGAATTTGTAGCTAAGAACCACCAGTCTTTATCGCGGGTAGAGACAATTTTAAAGAAATACGCAAGAGGAAGGCTATTGAGAGAAATCCCCCTATGGATTAAGGTTTTCTTTATGGAGGAAGGGATGTTCATTATGTCCCCAACTGAGATGGCAACATAAACACCCTCTCTTGGGGTAGGGCGAGGAGGGGTGAGAGTCATGGCATGAGAGACAGGAAGGATTATTTGACAAGTGGGGGGGGGAAACAAGAAATGGACTCAAGAGATGAGTGAGCCTTGAAGCGAGATGCCATAGTTGAGAAGTGGTGGCGCGGAAAGATCAAGAAAGCAGCAAGACAGTATGAGAAGTTGAGGAAAGAAGGTGGATCGGGAGAAGTAGAGGAAATATATATGGAAGAACTGCAAAAGATGAGAAGATAGGAATGACTGGCCAGTCAAAGATTAAACAAGAGAGAATCATGGAGAGAAAGAAGTCCCGAGGAGGTGGGATGAGAAGGAGAAGCTACAGACATAAGAGAGGAAGAAGATGGAATGAATCTTAGAGAAGAAAGAGAAGATTCAACCTCGATAACAGGAGATATCGGGAATCTGGCCGAGGAGATTGTCCCAGTGGAAGAAAATCAGACCCTCCAGATCAAAGAAAACTACACCAAATCCAGTGGTTCCATCCCCGAATCACCCATACCCCAAGTATCCTCTATACAAGCAGTAAGTCTGATACTATCTTCTCATGCTAATTTTGTTCTAGTACAATTAATTAGTCAGTCACAACTAGGAAGTGAGAGTACATGGAGGATATTGGGATCCCCTGGTAGATTGCAAGTAGGACCATTATGATTCATATTGATCGGAACAACAAGATCAACAAAGGCCAACCATGCGAGAGGTTCGATTGCTCGATACCCAAAATTTTGGGGTAAAGGAGATGAAGACGTGGAGTAGCATTGGTTCCTATGCAAAGCAATCTAGAGATCTAGAGGGACTCCAGATGTGAATAAGATGGTCGAGTTCCAGACTAACTTGAGAGGTGTCACTCTCAAGTGGTACATGAATATCATTGAGTCAGGAGTGCCAGGGACGCAAGGTCAAGCGTTCACACTCGGCCATGTACGGACAAGTTTCATAGCAGAGTTCAAACTACCCCAGTCAGAACAATAGGCTCTATCTGAGTTATGCAAGATCCAGTAGTGGGAATGTGAATCAACCTGGGAATACAACCAGAAGTTCAAAGATTCCATAGGGAGTTTGGCACATCCAATCCATCAAGAACATCAAAGGGATTGGTACATTCAGAGGTTACTGCCTATGACTCAGATTTCGCTAACGCAACAACAAATAGCTATGTTAATAGATGCCTTGGAATAATTGATGAATATTGAATCCATGGTAGGATACCCTAGGAACTTGAGAGTAACCAGACCCCTAGTATATGCAAATCTAGTGCAAATACAAGGGCATATATAGACACTCACAGAAAATATTCAGGAGCTGACGATACCTAGACCAGGATGGTCATAGGTTTGTGCACTAGATGTTATATGAAAGGTCATTTGGTGAATGAATGTCTGCAAATGAGGGGAATGGTAACTTCTCAAAATATGATGGTAGCCCCACCAGGACCCACGGGAGGAGTTGCGCAAGTGTCGACAAACTTACCATTCCATAACCCCACCCTGTATCATGATTTTCCAAGAGGCCAAGAAGTACCAAAAACTGAGTATTTTGAAATCTGTCGAACCCATGGGCATGGGCCAAGATAGTGCCCCATCATGCATAAATATTTGACAGTACCAAACACAGTACACTGTGAGTTATGTGCATATACCACACATACTACCAATAAATATAGAGTGTTGGATGCACTTGCAGAAAGGTTAGACCCAACAAAATTTAGGGTGAATGAAAACCCTCAGGAACCAGGAAGAGGTCAAGGAGGTGGAGCCGGAGGAGACTTCAGAGGAGGAAGAACTAGGGGAAGAAGACCAAGAAGATGTTATAACTGTGATGAGAAAGGTCACTTGGCTAGAGACTGTCCTCATCCAAGGAAGCCATGGTGATCTCACTGCAGAACCAATGGACACGCAACAGAAGACTGCCTAGAGTTAATAGCAAAGTGGGAAGACAAAGTACAACAAAGAGGAACTAACCTTTTCAGTTCATAAATCAAGAGTATTTCTAAGGGACAATTTCCCAACCTTAATATCCTTACTCGAGGAGGAGCGAAGACAGGAGTTGATGTTGATACTCTACCTCATATCTAGAAAGCAACACCTAAGGGAGATAGGTATGACCCTCTAAAACAAAAGTTATTCTTTAAAGATTCCATAGAAGTATTTCAGAATATTCTTAGTCTTGAAATGCGAGAGAACCCCCCCTAGCTGATTGTTTAACCTAATATGGCACAAGTCCCCGCTTCACCCCCTGCACCTAGAAACCCTGTAGTCATACCAAGACAACTTGAGCAACCTCAAAATGTAGTTGGCCTTTGGTTTCAATTATTCTCTGACATTCTAGGGAATGATCAACTAACAGAAAAGTTGTGTAATGCGCTATACCTAGTTTTAGGGAACAAAGAACCCTTAGAAGCAAGTATAAGGGACAATCTTCCTGAGAAAAGTACTCAAGGAGTGCAGCAAAGAAAAGTATGAACTGACAAGGAATTCAGATTAATAGCCCAGTTAGATGAATTTGAAATTAAGGACGTCATGTTGGACCTAGGGTCAGATGTAAACATTCTGCCTAGGAAGACCTAGGAAGCCTTAGGAAAACCGAGGCTAACATATTCCCCAATTCAGTTAAGAATGGAAAACCAATACTGTATCTTCCCCATAGGAAGACTGGAGAACATAGAAATAGATGTAGAAGGAGTAAAAACAATGGCTGACTTTGAAGTTATTGATATCATGGGAGATAATGACCCCTACCCTGCACTACCTGGAATTGATTGGGTCTATGATAATTATGCAGTAATCGACTTAAAGAAATACACCATGAACTTTGAGGCTGAGAGAATCAAGGTAGTTCAACCTTTGGATCCATATGTAGGACCCAGGTATACATAACCAACAGACAAGAATATGGAGGGAGAAGACTTGTACTAGTTGTACATTGTAACAACTGGTACAATAAACGATTATATAAACCCCACCACTGATGGGTCAGTAAGTTGGAGAAGTATATAGTCAACATATGAAGATTCAACATTGGCTTTTGATAGTTGGCAACAAGGGTCATACGAAAGATTCTCAAGAATATGTACAACTGTCAGAGTGACTAGATGGGTTGGGACCGAAGTTAGAGAACACCCAGTATACGATGGCACCTCAGATATCGACAATTGTTTTCACAAGATGGAGGAAGATGTAAGAGAATATCAAAGCACCTCAGTACTAGATGTATCCTTTTAGAACAACCCTGCCAGATGGTGCGCCAATCATAAATCTGTACTCAAAACTTGGGACGAGGTGAAGCAAGTTATCAAGTACAGGGTCCAGAATAAGGAGAAGTTGGAATCAGAGATGCAAACGGATCTCCAAGTTGCGCAACTGTTCAGTGGAGAATGAGATCCTAGAATACACATTGAACAGTGTGTGACACAGTGGCAGGCTGCGAGGATACCCTCTCACTTCTAGATTCAGGTATTTCCTCACTCTCTAGGTCAAATCTTGAAAGTTTGGTTTACACATGAGGAAACCAAAAGACAAATCAGTGATTGGAAAATGCTGGCAGCTCATTTTTGCAATGACTTCTCATTCAAAGGTAAGTCCCTTAGCTTAAAATAGCCCTGCAAAAGATTAAGGAATTTATTTTTACAGATAATGGTAATTAGAAATCAAACTTAGTGGTATGTGCCAAACATAGCCAAGGAATTCAGACAAATCTCCACTTGCCCTTAACTGATAAGCCTATAGAATGTCATCAGATTAACAAAGATTCAGAAATCCTAGACGACTTAGAAGAACTGAGAAACCTAGCCATCAAAGAGATAGAGGGAGAAAGGAAATCCAAAACACCATACCCAGCCAGACCAATAGTTACTACAATCACCCATTAAAATTGATCAAAATCAACATTTGGACCATAGAGCAACCCAAGATAGCTATGGTGGGAGATTACTGGGATGAGAAAACCAGTCAAGAAATACAAAGTTTTCTGGGAATATGAGGATTTGTTCCCAAAGTCTTTTTCCAAGTGAAAGGGAATCAAAGGAGTCACGGGAGAAATGAAGATTAAGTTAAAACCAAGATCCAAGCCTGCCAGACATCTACCATACCGTCTTAACCCAAGAGTAAAAGAGAAATTTAAGAAGGAGATAGATAAGATGTTAGAAGCAGGTCTCATTTTTGCAGTAGAAGAAGCATAGTCGGTCAGCCCGATAGTCATTCAAATCAAGAAAGACACAGAGGATATTAGAGTCTGTGTAGACTACAGAAGTCTCAACTCTGCCTCTGTACATGACCCCTTCCCAACACCCTTTACAGACGAGGTGCTAGAACAAGTTGCAGGAAAGGAAGCATACTCATTCAAAGACAGATTTCAGGATACCATCAAGTCATGATCGTTGAAGAGGGAAAAAGAAAGACCACTTTCATAACATAATGGGGATGTTTTGCATACAACGTGATGCCATTTGTCTTAAAGACCACCCTTGCAGTTTTCTCCAGGATTTTGATAGAATATTTTAGAGAGTTCATTCACAAATTTATAGAAGTCTATATGGATAATTGGACAATATATAGCCTTCTCAAGGAACATGTAGCACTACTAAGGCTAATGTTTGACAGATGCAGAGTGTTGCAGATCTCATTGAATCTTAGAAAGTGTATCTTTTGTGTACAACATGGGAAATTGTTGGGCCATGTAGTCTTTCGAGAAGGAGTATTGGTAGATCCAGCCAAAGTTGTGGACATTTTGAATATGCCACCACCCACAAGTGCTAAGAAGTTGCGCTCCATGCTAGGACACATAAGTTACTATCGCAGGTTCATCCGAAGATATGCCAACATTACTGCACCTCTGGAAAACCTACTAAAAAATTTTGAAACATTCTAATGGAGTCCCGAATGTGATAAAGCATTTGAGACACTTAAGGAGAAACTCATCACAGCACCGATTCTGATATTCCCAAATTGGGAGAATGAATTTCATGTCCATGTAGATGCTTCAGGAATTGCCTTAGGAGCCATCTTAACACAACCTGGAGATGGAGCTATGGATCACCCTATCTATTTTTTGAGTCGAAAGTTGTCGCAAGAAGAACACAACTACACAACGATGGAAAGGGAGGGTTTGGCCATGATTTATGCTTTTCATAAATTTAGACATTATCTGTTAGGGTATCATTTAAAATTATTCACTGATCATTCTGCATTGAAATAACTCATTAACAAACCTGTGTTGGAAGGGAGAATTTGTAAATGGTTGCTGTTATTTTAATAATTTTCCTTTGAAGTTATCATCAAGCTGGGAATATGCAATGTAGGACATGATCACTTGTCTAGGTTAGAGTCAGGGGAAAGTGGCGGAGCGGTAGATGATCAGCTCCCAGATGCATATTTGTTCAGGATTGAGGCCATACCGGGATACCTGGAGGACATAGAAATATTTCTTAGTACAGGGACATGTCTTGAAACCTATTCTGCAACCCAGAAAATCCATATGGTTGTTAGAGCAGCAGATTACCAATTGATCATTGGGGAGTTGTATAAAATAGGAGTAGAGAACATTCTTAGATGGTGTGTCCTGGATCATGAAAGGTAGGCTATACTCTGGTAATTCCATAGTGGAGTTGCAGGAGGCCATGTAGGAGGAAAGACCATGGCACAAAAATTTCTACAGGCAAGACTTTGGTGGGAAACAATCTTCAAGGATGCAAAAGTATATGCTAGATCATGTGACGTTTGTCAATGCATGGGCAAGTTGTCACATCGAGATGAACTACCTCTACAACCAGTTAGAGCTCTACAAGCATTTGAGAAATGGGCAGTTGAATTCATTGGACCAATCAACCCCATAGCCAAACATTCAAAGGCTAGGTACATCATTACTGTGACTGACTACCTTACCCATTGGGAAGAAGTAGTATTTGTACAGGACTGTTCGATAGATACTATTGCTAGGTTCATTTTCGAGAATATCATTACTCGGTTCAGATGTCCCAGGAGCCTAACCAGTGATCAAGGAGCTCATTTCATTAGAAGCACTATAGAAACAATTACAACAGAATTTCTGATTCAACATCACAAGAGAAGTCCATACCACCACAAGCCAATAGAACAGTCAAAGCCTTCAACAAAATCCTGGAAAGGGGACTAACAAAGCTCTGTTGTGAAAACCATGAGGACTGGGATGACTGAGTTCCAACTGTACTATGGGCTTACAGGAAAACCACAAAGAAACTTGAGAGGTACACATCGTTTCATTTGGTTTATGGGAGAGAGGCAGTGGTGCCTAAATATTTCATCACTCCAAGTTTGTATATTGCACAAGTCACACGCATGACAGAAGAGGAATTCATTGCACGGAGACTTACAAAACTACAAGAACTCGAGGAGACCACATTTCTAGAAGAATTTCATTAGTCGATTGAAAAAGAAAGAAACAAATATTGGCATGACAGGCACATTAATACCAAGGTATTCATGCAAGGAGACAAGGTACTGCTCTACGATAACCGGTACGAGAAGCATCCTGGAAAGATGTGTATGCACTAGTTGGGACCATTCATGATTGTAGATATCCGATCATCATGAGCAGTTAGAATCGCACAACTGGATGGTGTGTTGTGACCAGCATGGGTGAATGACGCTCTCCTGAAGCCCTACCTGTCTCAAAACTGAGAAAGAAGGAGTGTCGCTCTAGTCCAAAAGATCTTGTACAATAGTTAGATTTGCGTTTTCTAGAATTTTTGTATGTTCGGTAATAAATTCAATATGCGCATTGTTGTGCCATGACATATAGTTCATTTTCTCATTAAGTGTTGTTTGATATAGAACTAATGACTCAACAGTGCAGGATTCAAAACTTAAGAGAATCCATTAATGACAGTCATTAATATGACGGGGACAACCTCTGTGGTCAGAGATAGGATGAATCTGAATACGATATGAATCCATATGCCACATGAACCTAGTCTAGGCATAGCCTTTATTTCCATTTCGGTACCACGTCTGAAGTCCGTTAAGCCATAAAGTTACGTTATGAAAATATTCCATCAAATTTCACGCCCAGATACCCAACCATCAAACGAAAAGGTCTGAAATCAGCCATGTCCCTATTCCACTCACGAAAGTAAGTAAATGCCAGAATCACCCAATAGGATTTACCTTGTTAAACTGTCCCGTCAGACAACTCAGATCCCGTTGCGTCCAGACAATCATGATGAACAACAACTATTGCTAAAATTTCATGTTAAGACAAGTATAAGGCCCTGATAAATCACCCATGAATGCATCGTTTCCAAAAGAAGCATAGCCATTTCTGAATTTAGTAGAGAGAACCATCCTATACCATTGTGAAATCCATCATGCTTAGCTTGCTGCAAAAGCCTGAATTTCAAGAGCCACAACTAGCCGAAGTTCCATGTAGAAAGAAGTGGTACCAGAGGAGACCTGTGACCCCTGGGTCGAGGTCATGGGCGATCTCAAAGGGAAAGTGGAGCATGTTAAGCTCCTCAAACTTGACCTCATAGATTCAGTCTTGTTCCCACAGATGCACACAGATGTATTTTGGGAGATGGCCCCAGATGGAATCATAGGTATGAAATTTGTGCCAAAAGAAGACTTCATCAACTTATTCAATTCTACCATCATGAACCTGAGAGACCTACTAGTCTTTGGTACCACGGGTGAGATTGTGTAGTGCTCGAAATTTATGACAAGCAGGGTGCATGACAAAAATCTATGGTTGGATACATGGTATCCAATCCATGTTGAATACATACAACAACTTACTAGACTATCCTCCCAAGGAGAGGATGTGTCTAAAGGATTCCAGGGTCCCAACAAGTATGGGAAAAAGAAAGGCGAACTTATCCTATACAATAAATTCAACACAAAGAGGGGAGGACTGTTTATGGATAAATCCGTAAGTGCGGACACGAACCGATCTCCCTAGATCCACCTGGATCTAGAACAAAACA
>ML796335.1:71127-94852 GCA_009831015.1 Picea engelmannii | reverse complement strand
AACCTGCGGAAATTTCTCTTTATAAGGTTTTTACATAGGAAAATGCAACTTCTTTTCTCAGGAAAAGTTCTTCTTCCTTCTCTCTTCAGGAACTCAGGACACTGTGACCCCTCTAAAGGCAATAGATAGGTTTACATCATTAACGATCATAGGGATGACGAAAATAATGTGTAACAAGGACACACAACAACAATCGAACCAATACTACCTGAGACAGTCTGGAATGGATGTTACATCATAGCCAACAAGGTCATGAGATCATACTATAAAGGTGAATGCAATTTTAATGCATTATCAGTCGCCGACTTTTGCGCCAATGGATCAGTGTTCAATTGGTGTAGTTACCTACTGGACGAACTACTGGTAGCTTGCGAGGAAGTGCAGGAGAAGGGAGGAACCTTCACTTATGGATACCTACTTGTGGCATTCGCAATGTTCAAATGGAATCCACCTATGGGAAGATAGCTGGAAATACCAGATAAGGGTCGCATGGAAAAGATGTTCGAGCCATGGAAGTCCAGACTAGACTTGGAGAATACATCCTTCAACACTGCAACATTTACTAAATGGTATAATGGTGTAATAGACGCAACCCAAAGTTTTCACATCCCATAGGAGATCCTCAACTGCAATATGAGAAATATCGCCTTCAGCATGAACTGACACCATACATTTGTCTAGCCAAGACATGTCAGAAAGGAACATTTCCACGCAAGGATGCTATCGTTCTATCTAGATGAGGAGGCCTTTGACAGGGAAGTCATGTCATGGCCAAGAGTCAAACACAATCCGCGCAAGTCATGGATACATTACATTTTTCTTCTGGAGTTGCTGAAGAAAAATGACAAGGAAGAAAGAGAAGGACCAAGCTCAGGCCCAGAGCCAAAGAAGCTAGATGCTTCGGTACAATCAGACTCTGAGGAGGAGGAAGAGATAAAGCAGTTAGAGTGGAGGAAAAGACCGGCCCTCCGCCAGTTGCCAAACAATGTCGTGTTTTCAGGCACAGATGTTAACCAGATCTTGGGTGTCATGTTCAGTAACGAACCATTGGTGAAGAGGCCTAGAACCAAGGTCTCACCGAACAAACCTCTGAACCCCGATTTACTTACATGAACTGCCCCCCACACCCGCGTAGCGGTCAAAGCCACCACTGTCATTGATATTCAAGATGACCTGGAGCCTGAAACAATTTTGTCCACATTCGTCACTAAGCACCCTCCATCACCACCACCACCCCAATTCCACCACCAATCCACATCAAACCACAACTCCATATCTGATGGAGCTCGATCAGCCAGAGATAATGGAGCGACAACTCTCAGAAATAACCCGAGAGTCACCCAAACCAACATCAAAAGTTTATGGTATAGACACCAAAGAATCAAAGTCGAGCATGAAGCTGAATGATCTGAATCCAGACACCTAGAAACAACAGCCTGAGTCTTCAGCGCAAGAAAAATACACTCGAAATAGAGAGGAGATGGAATTCGAAAGCAACTAGCAAATCACCTCACTAGCCAAGGGTGAGGGTGCCCAAGAAATCAAGGTGCATGAAGCAGAAGCATCGAAATATTCAGAGATACCATATGCTCAGAACGAACTATAATCAACAACCGGGTAGGATACGACATCCACACGAGAACAAATGGAGTGGGTTCTCTAGAACCCTCATCAATGCGTCGAATTGATGCAACTCTTCATAGCCAGAACATAGGTTCTGACCCTTTTTCCCACAACACTAAGGTTGAGGATCGCAATAGCACCACCAATGGAGGAGGAGGTAAAAACTCGCTTGGACCATTCAATGACCAGTGGACTTCCACTGTAGACATGAGCACCTAGTGATGCAGATCCTTCATCTTCTGACCTGGTACAGTGGAAAATGACCCAATTATTTGGACTAATCCGAGAATCAATGGACCAATTAGAGCAAAGGATCCAGGAGGCCAAGAGATCCTCCAAGGTTGCAAGGAAGGAAGAATTCATCAAGAAAACATGAAGGATACAACAAGAGCAGGAAAAACTCCAAGTCCAACACAAACTGGAAAAAGTACAAGAAAGACTTGCTAAATTCTGGTCAGAGATTCAAAAGGTTTCACCTAACCTACCTGAAGCTAACGAGGTAGGTGATCTAGATAAATAGATTGATATTCTAAAAGAAGAATGGACACAACTTGCTACTCGTGTTGAGCAGTTGGAAGCAAATATACAATAGGTCCAGTAGGAAGTAGGGAAACGACATCAGCAGCTACAGGAGCAGATGCAGAAGATAATATTGCAAGGTAATAATGCCCAAGAAACACTGCACAAGCACACATCGGAATGCACCAAAATCTTCATGGAAGTCAGCGACTGGATGGGCATCATTGCTAGATGAAAACAAATCTTGGAGGAGGTGTGCACAAAGATCTAGGTGTTGAATGAAGAAGTTGTGACGATAATGGACCCCATGGAGCAACAACATAAGTTCGACCAAATCCAACAGGGCGACAACGAATTGAATACACTCTTTGAGGCATAGTTTGTATCCAAGAAGGAGCTGCGTGACTTTCGACTTGTAATTTAGACAGCCTACATGAAAATGCATCAAGTTGATGAAACAGTAGATTCTGAGTGAAACTTGTTGGTCGAGGTCACACCAAAGTAATATAGCAAAGAGATGACCTAACAATTTCTTGCAGAGGCATCACTCCTCACCCGGAAATGGCAGGACAAAGTTGGAATCTTTCAAGGAATGAAACAAAAAGCCTTAGAGTTAGTACCAGAGTTGGGCCCTTTGTTTGAAGAGGTAAAAGAAGATAAATCACAAACAGAACAGCCCAAGGAAGAAGGAAAAAAGGACAAGGGAAAACAACAGATGCTCCTGGAGGATGTGAAAGAACCAAGCACTTGAATCGAGGGAAAATCAAGGATTGTGGTCAGAGCCTATTGGGACCTTTGTTTTTGGATAAGGAATTGTGCAAGTTTTGACTAAGCACGAGTTGTGCAAGATTCATCAAAGGCCTAGAGAAAAAGAAATAGAAAGTAGAAATTCAGCGCAACACCATCTAAGAAACAAACGGTTGCAATAGAACAAGCATGAAAGCCGAGAAGGAAGACACAACCCAACTTATATATAGGGATGAACATAATTGTAAAAGGGTTATTTGGGTTGTTGTTGAGTTGATTGATTTAGTCATTCTTGTTGTTGTTACCTAGTCAGATTAGTTGTTGATTGTTGTAAGTTGAGTTAAGTCAAGTCTTGAGTCTGTAATGGATGGGATCTATCAGTTTTGAGAATTGGAGATCTGGGACATGAGTCCAAATCCAAGAGTATGTACAACACACTACTATGTAATTATGAGTCTGTAATCAGAGAAGGATTCTGAAGATAATATGAAGAAGGACCTAAATTTTCAAATATGATGTGTCTCTGTGTGTTTACTTATGTATTACAATATTTCCTTATGGATTATGAGTTCTATTTGATGGTTCTACGTTTAAATGCTTGCTAGCAATGTAATTAGGTTCGATTCTTTCACATGTATGTTTCAGATCTGTTCATGTCTCTTGCACAAGATTAGGAATGAGATTTGAAGGCTCTATGGATCCTCTTAAGTCTTTTCCCTATCCTTCCCTATATATTTGTCTCAACAGTGCTTCAGGTAAGACTTATTCTCTTCGGAGGAGATGAAAATGCCAACGCTCTAGACTACACGATAGCTTTTGTTGGTAACCTAAGAAGGACCCTGATCTGATCAAACTCGTGCCAACATCTGCAAGCAGAATTGCACCTCACCACTGCATATTAGAATGGTATGACTCATAAATTTGTAGCTATACTTTTATTTGAAATTCGGTACCCACAGTCGATCAAGATTTACAAGTTATAAGAAAAAAAGTCTTTGAGAAGACACCTAACCTCCCTATTGAGAAAGAAGAGGATGAATGGACTACACCTCTTTAGAAATTGCAAGGTTGTTACAATATCAATGTTGATGAAGACGATGATCCTAGGAATGTGAAAATCGTAGAAACAAAGGGACATAGAGACATAGAAGGACCAGGATTTGAACTACCTTTTATTGGAAAACCAATCAAAATCAAGAAAGTTAATATTGGAACAAAGAAAGCACCTAAGATGGAAAACGTTGGATATTACTGGGATGATGCCACTATTAATAAGATCACAAAATTACTGCATGAATATCAGGACTTGTTTCCAACCAAGTTCACTGACATGAAGGGCATTAAAGGGCCCATGGGATAAATGAAGATCCCCTTAAAACTAGATGCAAGGCCAGTCAAGAAGTGACCCTACAAATTGAATCCCAAGTATAATCAGAAAGTCAAGATTGAGTTAGACAAAATGTTGGAAGTAGGAATCATAGAGCCTATTGAAGAGTCTAAATGGATTATCCCTATGGTGGTCCAAGATAAGAAGACATGAGAGATATGAATCTGTGTAGACTTAAAAAAGATGAACGATGAATGTTTACATGATCCATTCCCTACACCCTTTATTGATGAAGTGTTAGATAATGTATGAGGACAGGAAGTTTACTCTTTCACAGATGGGTTTTCAGGTTATCATGAGATCAGGATTGCTAAGGAAGATCGCCATAAGACTAAATTTTCAATGGAATGGGGTTATTTCCAGTACACAGTGATGCCCTTCGGATTGAATAATGCACCAACCATCTTTTCTAGGGCGGTGTTTGAAGCATTCAAGGAATTTTTACATAAATTTTTGGAAGCATATTTTGATGATTGGACTATTTTTAGCTTATTGAAAAATCATATTGAATGCTTAAGACTAATGTTGGATAAGTGCAGGCAATGTCATATTTCCTTGAACCCGAAGAAGTGTATCTTATTTTCACCCTTTGGAGTGTTTCTAGGCCATATTGTGTGTAGGCAAGGATTGTTGGTAGACCCTACCAAGATTGTCATCATTGTTGATCTACCCCCTCCTACTTCGGTTAGACAACTACGTACTGCGTTGGGACATACTGGATACTACATAAAGTCCAATAAGGGATATGCACATATAAAAACACCCATGGATAAGATATTAAAGAAAGATTGTCAATTTCTATGGTCAGAGGAATGTCAGGAGAGATTCAACACACTGAAACAGAAAATGGTTACTGCACCTATTCTGGTTTTCCCAGATTGGAGCAAGGAATTCCATGTGCATGTTGATGTGTCATATATTGCATTAGGAGCAGTGTTAGCACAAATTGGAGCAAGATATATTGACCACCCACTAGCCTTTGCTAGCATGAAGCTCTCTACAACTGAGATAAAATACACTACTACTGAAAGAGAAGGGTTAGCCATGGTGTACGCACTGCAGAAGTTTCGACACTACTTGTTGGGAGGGCACTTTAAAATGTTCATTGATCATTCTTCATTGAAATACCTAATCAACAAGCTAGTGTTGGGGGGAAGAATATGCATATGTCTACTGCTATTCCAGGAATATGATTTTGAAATTGTGGTCAAGCCAGAGGGAATGAACAAGGGACCTAACCACTTATCCAGGTTAGAGAATGGAGAGGAGCCTACTAGTTTGGAGGATACAATACCATATGCATAGTTGTTGGCCATCCAAAAAGTTGATGATAAATTCACCGAGATAGTTTATTTTCTGTCAACATGAATGACGCCTAGAGAATATACAATCATTCAAAAGAAATAGTTGGTAGTTCATGCTGCAGATTTTTCACTTATAGTTGGACAACTATATAAGATGGGACCGGATGAGATATTGAGGAGATGTGTTATGGAGGCAGAGAGACCCCTGATTCTAGCAGAATCACATGAAGGCATTGCAGGAGGACACTATGCAGGAAAAGAAACAACGTAGAAGGTTCTTATAGATGGCCTCCGATGTCCCACTATACACAAAGATTTGAAGGAATACTACAAATCCTGCAATGTATGCCAAAGAGTTGGGAAACCTTCCAGAAGAGATGAGATGCCTTAGCACAACAACTAACCTTACAAGCATTTGAGAAATGGGCAATTTATTTTTTGGGACCTATAAACCCACCAGGGAAGTGCACAGGAGCAAGATACATCATCACTGCAACATAATACTTGACCAGATGGGAAGAAGCAAGAGAAATTAAGGAATGTAGTGCAACTACAGTTGCGCGGTTCATATTTGATAATTTCATAACTAGATTTGGATGCCCGAAGATCCTTATGAGTGATAAAGGCACACATTTTATTAATAAGACTATCGAGACCTTGAATCAGGAATTTGAGGTTCACCGTCAGAAGAGAACACCTTACCATCCACAAGAGAATGGTATAGTAGAAGATTTTAATAAGATCTTGGAGACTGCACTGACGAATATTTGCAGTGTGAACATGGATGATTGGGACTCGAGAGTACCAACAATGTTATGGGCTTACAGAACCACTTGCAAGAAGATGACAATGCAGACTCCATTTAAGCTGTTTTATGGTCTAGAAGCAATAGTACCTATGGAATATTTGGTTCCTAGCTTAAGAATTGCAACATTCATAGATATGGATGACACTGGCGCTGTGAAAAATAGGCTTGCGTAGTTGGTGGAACTAGAGGAAGACAAATTTATCACGGGATTTCATCAGCAGGTACAGAAAGAAAGAGAAAAGGCTTACCGTGACAGACATATCAAGAAGAAATCATTCAAGCAACGATATTTGGTATTGTTATATGACAACAAGTTCATGAAGCACCAAGGGAAGTTGAGGACACATTGTCTTGGGCCATACGAGGTTGCATACGTTATAGAAGGAGGAGTTGCACAGTTGAAAACTTTGAACGGAGAATGGAAGGAAGGTTTGATGAATGGGATCTAGTTGAAATTGTATTATGACAACCAGCTGCCTCGCAGCTCTCAGTAAAAGCAAAAGAAGAAGGGTCTAGGTACCAGGTACAGTTGAAACTAGGTACCAGACACAGAAAGGACAATCTACACATGACAGAGGGGGACAAAGCAGAAAGAAAGTCAAAGTGACACAGAAAGGTCTAGTCCTGTAGTGACTTGGGATGAGTCACATGTGAGTGTTGGGGGGCTATTGGCCCTTGGTTACAAACTAAGGGAGAAAGTGAATAAAAATGAAGAGAAAAGATGAAGTACGAACTGTGCGGAAGACACATTGACTAGGAATGGGTCTAAGTGGTCAAAGAAGAAGAAAAGAAGGAGCAAAGTAAGAGAAAGCAAGTCGTTGAACGAGAAGATCAAGGAAGATAGATAAGCAAGGAATATCGATCGTGGACAACTCAACAAGTGGAAAAATCCACCAACGGATGCTTTGGAGCACATCGCAGGAAAAAAAGGAAAGACAGGCTGGCAAAGCCCTAAAAATGTCGGTCAAGTTGACCTAGGGTTTTAGACACCTAGGGTTTTGGAATTTAGGGTTTTGACACCTAGGTTTCGACCTAAGGATGTCTGAGAGTCATTGTAATGTATAAATAAATATCAAGAGGAGTGAGGAGAGGTTCATTCTGAGATTGTCATTGTGGCTAGATTTGTGTTGTGATATCGAGTGATAATTAGTGTGTGAGAAAGAAGTGTTGTTTCTGAGAGCATTCTTGTAGTGTATGATCTTCAGCTGGGTATGAATATCAACCCTGCAGATGGGTGTGCAGGGAGGGGAGATAGAGAAGAGAGAGAGAGAGAGAGAGAGAGAGAGAGAGAGAGAGAGAGAGAGAGAGAGAGAGAGAGAGATCTGCAAGCTAAGTGCGCATATATAAATGTATGTTTTCACATAATATATTAAGAAACGTAGTTCTATGGACGTAGCCCTAGGGAGAGGGTGAACCACATAAATATTGTTGTCTCTGTGGATTGATGTTTTGTTCTTTGCTTTCTTTTAGTTTTCCATTTCATTATAGAGCTAGATCTCAGATATAACATTGCGAAGTAGGTTTAAGCTGGTAAATAATATCTAGGTGTTGTGTGTTATTGTTCTGGATCCACTCTGCATTCATTTTGGTTGTAGACTCATGTGTCCTGCAATCCCTTATCACTACTTCGGGTGAGACTGCATCTTCTTCGCAGGTGTTTCCTAAAGGGCCAGTAGTTAGGGCTTGTTGGTGTGCTATTAGAGTTGAACCTTGGGTCTGCCCCTGTGCCAACAAAGCTCTATCTACTCTTTTCCCCAATATGTATACAAGTTACTGTTGAGATCCACTTTTTCCATGTTTTCCACTATATATAAACATTCATTATTACACCTTTTCCCGCATTTCGTTGTCAATACACACCATAAACCCTAATTAAAATGCCATCATTCTTCATTATATCCAGTGTGGTTAATACATTGTCTTTTCTATGTTTTTAGTTATTAAAAGATGAATATATCATGATTTATTGATGATGGTTTGCAAAGTGTGATTCTTGTACTAGCACGATCAACATTCTTGTACCATTACTGCAGTTCAACATTCCCTCTCAAAACTCCTTTTCTAGTACCTGTCATTATTTAGAATATTCAGGCATTTCTAAGAAAACTTGGGAATGTGGGATTTCTCTGTGGTGACGTGAGCATGCAGTCTCGTGTCTCAAAATCCACCCAGGTCGCACGTGTGGACCTCCAACTCAGGGGGAATAATTCATCCAAATCAATAAAATTTCTAGACAGTAAACTTCACCCTCGATTTTCATGCACAAAAAGACAAATTGGAAGCAACTGGAACATGGGTTTTGTTCCTAGCATGCAAATTGGGTCTCTAGTGATACATTTAAAAAAAAAAGGAACCTTTGAAGAGTTATTGCTGGTTCTTTAATTGACACTTACACAAATTTTTAGATGTGTCTAGATTTGAAATCACCATGAACAAAACACCCAGATTTATAAAATGATGTGCCCAGATTTATTAAACTAACTCCAAGTCATCTCCAATGCAAATCAGATAAGGAAAAGTACAAATTTCAATTCAAAATGATCATAAATCATAACAAAAGTATTTGAATGTATTTTTTTTTAGTATGAAGCCAGATTTCCAAGGGATTTGATGTTATACCTTTACCAATCATTTCCTCTATTTTGTAATACTATAAAAGACAGAGGTGTACATCAGACAGAGGGGAATTTTTCGTTATGTAAAAGATCACTATTTCACTATTTTTATTATGTAATCATATGTGTTGCAGAGAGTTGAGTGCTATCATGTTGTAATCTAAGTTATCTTTGAATTCAATGAAGGACAGATTATTATTATCGGAATTTTGAGCATCTCTTCGGTCTAAGTTAGTTTCCAGACATGTTTCCCAAGTCGAGAAGGTCCCCTCGACCCAGGTGATGTCCCTTCTTTGTAATTTTATTTAATTTCATTACGATTGTTATTTTATTTGGTTTTCTTTTGCTAATTTCCTATTTCTGTTTGCTAATTCCCATTTCGTTTTAATTCATTTCAATGCTACCTATTATGATATTTATTAATAATAATAATAATAATCTATTTTTAAGGTCATGGCCAAGCCAGCACACCAAATTGGTGTATGAGACCCCCTTGTTTGTGGGACAAGGGACCCCCTTCCACCCAACGATTTGACTGGTAAAGTCTACGAAGGTATACATACCCTACCCCCCTTTGGATTTGAACCTATGACCTCTTAAGAGGAAACACATGTTCTTAACCATTAAATCCACTCTCATCACGCTGATAGTTCTTCGTCCTCAATCTAACACTACAACGAGTCTCTCTCTATGTCATATATGTAGGGTTTATCACCGTCTAGTTTCGTTTCAACACTATGTTGTCTGTGTCATATACATAGGGTTTATCACTGTCTAGTTTCGTTTCAACACCATGTTGTATATTTCACAGCATATGTGATATATTCGTCTCTTGCAATGTGTTGTATTCATTGTGTATAATGGGTGACGTCATGTTGTGTTTTATTGTGTTATGCATTGTGTTGATATCATGTAAGTTATGTGATGTGAGTTACATACTGTCATGTTAGTATTGTTTTATTTATTTATGAAATATCATTATTATATTAATATTCTTTTATTATGTTTTCTTAAGTAATGTGATTGTTATTATGTAGTTATGTAAAGTTAAGTTATGTTAGTTACATTGTTTATATATATTTTTATTATGTATATATTGTTTTGTTATTTTATTTACTTTTACTTTTGTTATTTGTTTTGCCATTTTTGTTATATATTTAATACATTTTTCCATTATTGTTGTTAATTTGTTTTGTTTCATCATTTTTAATATATATATATTATATGTTCATAATTTGTTGTATATATATGTGGTATAAAGTAACATTGTTATGTATATATATGTTGTATAAAGTAACATTTTTATGTGATGCAACATTAGAAGGATTATGAGTGATTTCATTCCTGTACATAGAGAAAAATTAATCCTGTACTAATACATTCATTATTGTCCATAAAAAAAAACTAATCCCTTACTAATACATTCATTTCGTTTTGAGTGGCATGAAAGAGAACATGAGGAGGATAATGCAATGGCCGAGAATCATCCTCCTACCTTAGTTGCATTGAGAGATTGTGGGCTCTTAAAATACTTCTGCATTCCTGGCATGAGGACTCAGGTCAGAATTTTAGAGTACTTGATTCGTATGTGGGACCCAGACCAATAGGTTTTTCATGTGGGAGCTCACGCACTGTCCATCGATATAGAGGACATTTACTTTTTGACCGTATTGTCCTGGCGTGGATACTATGTCAGCCTGACCGGTAGCAGAGGTGGTGGGCTAAAAATGAGTGAGTACTGCAATCAATACTGTGTACCTGAGGCTGAAAGGAAAAAAGGAAAAGTGGCTATCTGGGGGGTACAAGACTTGACCCTTTGCACTATCATTTTCACGATAGCTCGGATGGCTGGGAGTTCTGCTCCTCATATGGAATTACAGAGCTACTTCCAGTACGCCATCGAGTGTACTGAGCCCCAAGTATTCAACTGGGAGGATGCTGTGCTTCGCAGTATCAAAAAACAATTAACCAAATGCAGGCGGGGTGACTTGAAGCAATTTGGGTATGGATCGTTACTGGTATCCTTCTTCCTCAAGAGAGTCCCTGTATTTAGACTACAGGTTGAGTGGCACATACCGAGTCCCAGGGATCCAAGGATGTTGAGATGGTGTCGACTCATGGCCCGGCACGTAGCAAGACCAATCATCAAATACGATGATATTTTCTTCGACTGGCTTCAAACCCAGATGTTGATGGTCGATGACTACACTTATGCTGAGCTGGATTTTCGAGGAGATCTGGATTTGGCATTGCCTGAGGATGCTTAGTGGGGAGACCTTGGTAAGAAGGACACACATTTTCTCTTTTTAAATGTTTTTGATTTTTTATCATATTCAAATGTTTTTGTTTTATATGTTTATCCAAAGACTAATAAAAAAATGTTTGTTGATAACACAGATGTTGGACCGTATAGACCTCCTGGCACTTCTCCTATCCAGAGGTGAGGAGAGGTAGCAGCAGCACCACCACAGTATGCTGAGGATTATTAGGTGGTGGAACAAAATTTAGAGGGTCTGACAGCAGACATTCCAGATATGAATCTGGAAGAGGTTCCATGACGCGATCAACGTCACACTGTAGGGGTATCAGCAGCTATGAGTCGACTGCTCCGTAGAGTTGATAGAGCAGTTGTGTGTTATCGTGAACGTCATCCATGACGTCACTTTGTAGAAGCTATAAGCTTCAATTTTTGATGTTTTGGTCTTCGGACAAACTTTTGTAAAAAAAAATTTGATCGTTATATATACAGATGGCTTCTACCGGTTTACTTTATATTGTGTGAATTTAGTTTTCTTTACAAATGATTCAAATGTCTGTCCAATACATAATTAGCCAATGAATCTGTTAATGTATTAAGACATCTAGGAATATGCTGATATTCAATGTGATCAAAATACCGTTCCAAGAGGCGAATTCGCAAATACACCCGTAACAAAGTAGGACTTCGAATAGAGTAGATATTACTTAGTTGTAGTACTACCAGCTGTGAGTCAAGTCGCACAACCAAATGACGAATTCCGAGCGAGATAGAATCAACCAATAATTCAATAACGACGCTATACTCTGCTATGTTGTTGGTCGCACGGCCGAGGCACACACCGCGTAAATATACAAGTTTGTTTGTTGGGGCATAGATTGCCCACGCAGCGGATGCAAGTTTCCGATTACTACGGCTAGCGCCATCAGCGAAGCCAATATAGGGTAGCGAAGACTCCGACATCTGGAAATCAAACACAACGTCACATAAGGGCAGAGACCAAATAACGACAAAAGAAAACTATAGTAACACACACAAAGTATGATACATTAGAATACAAGTACTTGTGCACAGATGATTTATGCATAGTACTTCTTCAAGTACAACCCATTCCTAGGTTCACTCAAAGGGATACCATCATAATCTACCAGCTCATATGCTCCTTTTTCCAAAACGCGACAAACAATATAAGGACCTCGCCACATTGGTTCGAATTTCCCAGCTCCTAACACATCTCGATCCTGTTCGTAGAGAAGAACAAGATCACCTTCATAGAAAACACGAGGCTTAACATGCTTGTCATATTGCGCCTTGACACGTTTCTTCTGGGCTTCTATTACTAGAGTGGTGTCATGTCGAGTTTCATCTAATCGCATTAGATACAATAGACGTTCTTCTTCAGTAGAAGTATTGGGTAAGAGTTCGACAGCTAGCTTCAGAGAGGGTATCTCGCATTCTATAGGAAGAATGGCTTCCACACCATAGACTAATCCAAAAGGCGTAAACCCAGTAGCGGATTTGACAGATGTCTGGTACTCCCACAATGCTGAAAACAACATTGTGTGCCAACTTGATTTATGAATTCCTATCATCCGTCGAAGCATAGTTATTAGAACTTTGTTGATCGCTTTAACTTGACCATTGGCTTGTGGATAATAGGGTGTTGAGTTATCATGACGAAGACCCAACTTCTCCGTAAGTTCAGACATCATAAAATTCCTAAAGTGACTACCGTGATCAGTGATGATAGCTTGTGGAACACCAAAACGAGCTATGACATGGTTAAAAAGAAACAACATTGCGGTCTTTCCAGTATTATCGAATGTTGGCATCACCTCGACCCATTTTGTAAAGTAATCAACAGCGACAATGATGTAACCATGCCCCCTGGCCGATTGAGGGTGACATGTCATGAAATCGATGCCCCATTTCGCAAAAGGACCAACTGAGACCATAGGATGAAGAGGAGCAGGATGTGACCGAATTTTCTGATTGTAGGTCTAGCAGGCATGGCATTTTTGAACGGCAGTAATGCAGTCATTGAACAAGGAAGGCCAAAAATACCCTACGTGTAAGATCTTTTGGGCAGTAGCATACCCAGACATATGACCACCACATGCTCCCGAATGGCAGTCATTCAGAGCTTTCTCGGTTTCGTCAAACATCAGACAACGGTGAAAAACAGAGTCAATTCCTCGACGGTAAAGAGTATCTCTGAGGATAATGTATTGACAAGCTTGATAGCGTATACGACGTCGTTTAGTACTAGACAAAGCAGGCCGGAAAGTCTGGGTTTGGAGATATATAATGATATCCCCATACCAAAGATCGTCAGTGCTAATAACGAAAAGAGATTCATCGGGTAATGAATCTACTGCTACATTTTCTGTGGCAGAGTGAGGAAAATCGCATATCAACTCAGCAAAAACTAAGGATTTCTTAGACGTGGCATGATCGAATTCCAAGTCAAACTCCTGGAGTATGACAATCCATTTGGAGTATTTGCCCCCCAGCAATTGACGTGTCAAAATGTGTTGCATAGGGTTGCAATGAGAAATCACTGTAGTTTTCCGTGAGAGGATATAATTCCAGAAGTGTTGAACAACTTGAACGACAGCCAAGGCCAGTTTTTCAACATGTTGATACTTGATTTCAGTTGATGTGAGGCTTCGACTCAAGTAATAAATAACATGTTCATCGTGCGCATCATCCTCTTGGACGAGAACCATGCCAATGGTATACTCCGAGGCAGCAAGATAAAGAAAATAATCACGACTATAATCAGGAGGAAAGAGAAGCGGAGCTTGCATGAGGGACAATTTCAAAGCTTCAAAAGCATTATTAGCTATGGCATCCCAAACGAACTCTGTATCTTTCTTTAACAATCACGTAAAACCACGAGTAATCTTGGCATAATTAGGAATGAAACGACGAAGAAAGTTTGCTTTCCCCTGCAAACTTTGCAACTGACGCAGTGTAGAAGGAGGAGGGAGATTAAGAATCGCCTCAACCTTAATAGGATCCACTCGGATCCCTTGACGAGAAACGATAAAACCTAGAAGATGGCTGGATTCTACGCAAAAAACGCATTTATGAAGATTTAAACGTATGCGATAGAACCGACAACGAAATAAAATGGCACGGAGGTGAGTAGGGTGATCGACTCTGTGCATAGAATGAGCTGGTAAATCGTCCAAATAGTGTTGAACAATATGCTTTATATCATGAAAAGAATAAGACATAGCACGTTGAAATGTCGCGCCAACATTCTTAAGACCGAAGGGAAGTTTTCTATAGGCAAAAGTACCCCAAGGACAAATAAAAGCAGTCTTATGTTGGTCCTCAGGAGTGATGTTAATTTGATTATAGCCGGAGAAACCATCCATGAGAGAGAAGATTTCACTTCTGGCACAGTCATCGACAATCTGGTCGACGAAAGGGGTTGGGAAGTTGTCTTTTGGAAAGGCTTTGTTAATATCCCTATAATCAACACATACACGAATACTGCCACCTTTCTTATCAATCGGTACAAGGTTAGAGACCCATTCTGTAAGAGCCACCGGATAAATAAAGTCGGCTTTGAGAAGTTTTTCAACCTCAAGATTGATAGCCGCCGCTTTACGTGGGTGGACTGGACGAAGGCGTTGCCGAATGGGTTTAGCATCGAGGTATGTCTTTATCTCATGTACAACAATAGCAGGGTCAATACCTGGAATTTATTCATAGCTCCAGGAGAATATGTCATGAAACTCTTTGAACAGGGATGTATAGGTGACTATTTCGTCCTGGGAACACGAAGCTCCAATATGAACATTTTCGACAATTCCAGGTTTAATGGATATGTCAATGGGAATCGTGGGAGAGATATTACTGAGGTTCCCTTCGGCAAACACATCATGTGTAGATCCGGGAACGATCGATATGACAACAATGGTCGACGGAGTCGAAATCCGTTGGTAGTTCTCAAGAGTGTGTTGTTCCAGAAAGAGTATGGAACGATGATGCCCATCGTCCCAAGGGGTGTCCTCCATGACGGACATGATCATATCATCAGTGGAAAAGATAACATGAAAAGGATTGGGAGACAACTCGTCAAGAGAGGGAGTAGAAGGTGTTGCCGATTGAATGGCTTGATATGCTGATTCAACCGGACTTAACAGCATTACGTCGCCAAAACGAAGATGATCTCCAGGGTCAGGGACAATCCAAGGGTCGTGTGACGTAGGAAGTTCGTGAGGTACAGTGGAGATGATATTTAAAGAAGCAACTGATGGGCGTGGAACATCTGGTGGTGGAATGGGAAAAGTACCCATTAACGAGGAGTCCTTTAAAAGGCCTACACCAACATTCTCATAACCCGGCGAGGTTTTAGCAATAAATGACACGTTGCCAGTATGAGTATCGGAATTGAAGAAAGCAATTTGGTCAACAGTAACAACCGTTCTTTGATGAGGGAAACATACTACATGGAAAAGTGTTGACACAATGATGTGCATGGAATCAATCCAGCTACGGCCAAGGAGAAGATTATAATCGAGGGGAGCGTCAAAGACTTCTACTTCAACTTGGACCGTCTTACCTTCTAATGTAATTGGCAATGAAGGAAGAGCACCGTAAGGTTTAAAACCAGAGCCATTGAAGGATTTAAGAGTGTTTTGTGATTCATGTAAGGGGGGAGAGCCAATGGATTTCCAACAAGCAAAAGACATTACACACGTTGAGGCGCCCTCATCTATAACAGTTCGGAAAATATTCTTGTCAGAGACAACAACCTGTATCTGGAACGCGAGTTGAGGGGGAAACCTGGGAATATGATCATCCAAGTCAAAGACTATCAAATTTGTATCTGTTGGGTCAATTCCACCTATATCTTTCAACAGTGCCTTTCGTTGTGTAGGACAAGACTGAAGGACTTCAAGGGTTGACATCGCTGAAGGTGCCTGGGCCAGATCTTCCACAATACTGTAGTTCTGGGCCGCACGAGCATGAGGATTGAAGGTCGATTTCCTAACGACACCTTTTGGGGGTGGTTGTAGAACCGTATCAAGGCTCGATCGTTCGAGATGAAGAGGACCATTGGTAGGTGGAGTCGATGGAGAGGGTTGTACTAACGCAGGAGTTAAATCATCAAACTTATCCTTAGATGGAGAATAATCTTTGGCTCTAGTTGTGATTGCAACATTGTTCTGCTTAGAATCACCAGTACACATCAAAACATATGATGTCATAGACGTAGAGGGTTGGTCATGGATGACCAACTGAGCCTGTTGTTGAGACGGGAAGGGTTAGGACAAGACTGCCGGTGTAGATGGTTTGGGTGTTCCTTGAAGGAACTTAGTGACCTCGGCACGTCGTGGACAATCCTTCATATAGTGATCATCTCCATAGATAAGGCAAGGGTATCATGGTTTGCGCTTATCCCGCTCTTCAACAGGAGGGGTTTTATTTTGCTCAGTTTGATTATTATTTTTGTCCTCCGTATTCTTGCCTCTCCCCTTTTTAGATTTATTTTTACCGGTCGGGGTAGATTGAATGACGTTCACCTCAGAAGTTTTATCGGTGAGAGTGGCAGGAGACGGAGCATTTGGAACATTAGAAGAAGTATATTTAGGGGTGGTACTTGAAAAAAAATGTGAGTGGGCGTGAGCAGTACCAATCACACCATCAGCTGCATGCGAGGCAGCTGGAGTAGTTGAAGTGCTGGAAGTACCAGGACGAGGTAACTCAAGTAATAAATCATAAAGTGTTCCCGTTTGCGAATAAATGAGATCAAGATATTGAGCACGACTTATAGCCTGCTCTTCCATGACAACTCCACCCATGGAAATGTCCTTACCAATTTCGTTCACAAAGGATTTTGTAAACCATTCTGCCAGTAACTGATTAGGAAGTTCAAGTTTAATGAGACGTAGTCTCTTTCGCCACTCATGGATATGATCCGATATATGAGTGCCTTTAGTCTGTTTGAAGGAAATCAAAATATCAGTCCCAGTATCATAATGGATCGGTAACTGGTAATGTGTAAGAAAATCCATAGTTAGGGTGTTGAAATCAGAGAAGAAACCTCGTGGCAATTCAATATACCACTTCGCAGCAGAACCAGTAAGGGTTCGTTGAAAAAGACATAAACAAATAGAGTCATCCATCAATGAGTTGGATGAACACCATAGGTGAAAATTCATAACGTGATTGTTCGGGTCCTCTCCCACTTTGCCCTCAAATTTAGGGATGTCCGATGGAAGCTTGGATGGAATAATAGGCCATTGGGGAGAGTGACGAATAGGATCATTCAAAATCCTAGACAAATCCGGCAAATCCAAAGTAGCAAGAAACGGTAACTGTCGATTCACCTGTGGGTACTGGTGGCTTTGGGGTGGAAGCCCTGTCGGCAAACCAGTAGGACCGTAAGCAGTCTTCCTGTAATGGGAAGACCCAGGCTAATTCGGTGGTGGTTGAAGAGGATAGTAGTTCCAAGGATTGAAACCTTGAGTTTGATTAGGGACCTGAGTTTGAGCATTGGGACCCTGACCCCAAATAGGATTGGGTATACCGGGATATGGTTAGCCTATAGTAGGGACAGTTTGTTGCCCCCCAGTTGTTTGAGGAAGATGTTTTAGCATCTGATTCCAAACTGGGCCAAAGCAGAAGGTATATTTTGTCCAAAAGGTGGGGTTGGTCCCCCTATCATAGGTGGAGTTCCAATCGGAAGTTGTGTACCAATTGTAGGTTGTGTAGTAAGTGGATTGTGTTCGGTAAGAGGAAATGGAATCGTACCACCTTGTCCACCAACATGAATCTACAAATTTGAGGTAATGGACGGTATAGTGCCACTAGGATTAGGAATGCCAGAAGGAAATTGAGGGAGTGTCGGAATAAAACCCGGAATAGGGTGCCCAGGAAAAGAAGGACCACCTGGAGAACTGGTTGGGGTTTGCGGAGGTGTTGGAACAGAATCATTCAAAAAAGCATTCAACGCATGGTAGCCAGGTGGTAGTGTCGGAGTGACATTGGGCGTTCGCTGTGTGTTGATAGGAGCAAGACTAGATGCAGTAACTCTGGTTGGGACACTCGTAGTATTTGCGAGATGGGCCATCTCGTCTGGGAGAACAAATTGATAAGTGGTATTCACCGGTACAGTCTCTGTCTTAGAAGACACTGGAGGGTTGATTTCGTAGACGGTAGGTCAACCAGGACCAAAAAGGACCCTTCGAAAATCACCTGACCAAAAAGTGTCTTGGCCTTCTACACCAGGAAAAGGCCCAACGGGTGACCCAGAAGTAGTAACAACAAGTTCTCCGGAAGAATTCAATCGCATAAAGGATCATTCACCATGGCGAATTTGAAATTCCTCTCTAGTATTAGTAATTCGAAAAGGTTCTAGAGAATCAGTTGATGCCACTTGTGGTGTGGTGACAACTGGGACTTCACTTGTTTCTACTTGTGGTGTGTTGACAACTGGGACTTCACTCTGCTGAGGAGAGCCCTCAGGTGTACTGGTAGGAAAGGGTTGAGAATCATTCAGATGCTTTGGAGATAAACCTTGCATTCTATGTGAATGATGCGGGGGAGCTATTGTAAACAAGTGATAAGCTCCGCGAAGAAACTTCTATGGTCAACTTTGAGAAACAAACAACACGCGCTAGCAAACAAAATCTAGGAAACAATCACCAGGCAAACAAGACCTTCTAATTTCGAAGCCACTAGTTGGTGATGAAATCCAACGTCGCAACAACGAGACAAGAAGGGGCAGGGCTAAGGTGGAAAAGTTACGCTGACGACCTGCTTAACGGACTTACACCCTGGTGCAAGCTCCCACACATAATCGTGGGTATACCCTCCAAGGAGCCTGAGTGAGTTTGGTCAACGTCAATTCTAGGTACCGTGAAGACTTTCCCCTTCACAGTCACCTTGGGTAAGAACCTAGAGAGATAGGCCACTAAGGTCACCACCAACAACAATAAAGCCTGGGGAAACAATTGACAGTCCGATCCACATGCAAGGGCAGGGTATCTAGCCCGAAATCAACTCAAAAGGCTTCCACTCATCATTGTGGGTATACCTCCGAGTGACCCCTGTAATATGTGCAATCTCTACACTGATGTCAACAAAGTAGGGTGAGTAACTCTGCCAACATCAATGCGACCTAGTGCTTGACCCTTGTGTGAGAAGGGCTTTCCAGGACAATATGTTGCAAATGGAATTTAACACTCCCTAACTCAAGATGCTATTGTGTGTTTTGAGCTTTTGGAGAGTGTATCTCTCTTCCTACTCCAAAGCACTAGCCTAGCTAAATGTTGGTGTAAAAGAGCCCTAGAAAAGAGTTACTAGATAAATTTTATGATTACGCAATGTTTTTAAGAGCTGTTGTTTACTCAAAGGTAACGGAAGTGAAACTTATGTTGTATGACTCTGACCCAATAATGCAAGGATGAGAATGAAATGTATCACTTTTCGTTCAATGAATCCTATGTATGGGAGAGAGAAGAAGTTTTCTAGATCAACCTTGAACTTCAATGCACAATTTCCTTTCAAATGTCAACACAAACAATCATTTATCAAATGAAAATTCTCTAGTGTGTCTTTTTCAAATACTTCAACAATCTCAATAATTTGATTTTCAAAGTTTTGCTAAAACAAAAAGAATTTTTGAAAGAAAAACTTGTTGTTCACTTTTCAAAAAGGACTCAGACTATGATAGCAAGAGTATAGAAAATCAAATCAATGAATAAGCAAATAACCCAATCTACTCTTTCAATGAAAACAAAAATAAAGAGCAAACCAATGTAATCTTTTCAAATGCAAAAGAAAAATGATCTTTTCAAACCATAAGCAAATGAGAAAACCAATCAAACTTAACCTTCAACCAATCACTGGTTCTCGACTAATCAAACACACTCAGAAACGGAAGTCCAAGAGAATGGTTTTGTCACAAAAAGTCAAGAAATGAAAGTCAAGCCACGAATGACCAGTAAATCCTTGAAACACTAATATTATTCAAGCATGAAAACAAAAGAAAGAAACATATCAATCATTGGTCCAGGAAACTCATAAGAAGCAATCCAACTGATCTGGGCAGTTAGAAAGACCAAAATTCAAATTCAAAATTTTGAAAAATCGTGTTCGCAGGCAAGCAATATTACACAGTGCTGGAATCACTGATTCTCGCAGGTGACCTTTTAGCAAGGTGCGATAACCTTGCACTGAAACCTATAATCAGGGTGCGAACCTGACCAATTCTCGTAGGCTGCAATGAAGTGCAGTGCGAGAACTCTTGAACATAACAAAAATTGAAGAAAATTGAAGAAAATTTGACAAAGTCTTCTGGACCCAAAAGGTCTATCAGGATAACTTGAAGACTCAGAGACTGACAGGATAGGAGAAAAATGAAACTAGAGAAAATGGCCACAAAAAAACACAAAAGGCCACAAAAAAAAGGGATGATCCCCAGTGGAGTCGCCAATTTTGTTATTGGATAAATCCGTAAGTGCGGACACAAACTGATCTCCCTAGATCCACTTGGATCTAGAACAAAGCAAAACAGAATAATACTCTTTCCCTAGATGTTAACTATTGAATGTACTAGGAGGAAAGATCAGAGAACATACCTTAAGATCGCTTCCTTTGGTATTTGTTTCTCCCACTTCGCTCCAGTTCTCTCGTACAATCAAGACCAAGACAATACAAACCAACAGAAGTGAAGAAAGCACAATCTATTCAACAATCAATCTATGTATATGATCAAGGAGTTATACAATAAAGTGGAATCAGCTTTATGGGAAAGAGACATATTACTGTATCATATTGATGGAAAGTGAAGATTACAACCTGAGCCTTGATGTTGCAAACTTCCTTTCAATGGCCCTTAGCTCTGACACACACACTTGCTCACTTGTATGAAGAAGATCAACCACCTTTGATAAACTTGCTGGAGTTTCCTAGCTGTTGTAGCTTCAGTCCTTCACACAATCTTTCACTAATTCTCCAATGTCTCACTTAACCTTTTTTGCTTCTAACTTTTTCCATGAGAATTCACTCAATATATAGGAGAGAATGAATTGGTTACTTGGATAAGAATGATCCCAAAATATCTGGGAATCCAGTACTAGGATAACCATTCGAATGTCATCTCATCCTTCTAGAAGATTCCTTTCTAGAAACTTCGAGAATTCATCTTTTTCCTTTCTTTAGAAAGTGTTCACACCCTAGCAGTTATACACAGTGCGAACCCCTCACACCCTGGCTTAAGGCAGCCTGCGAGAATCATGCATTCTCGCAGGCAAATGTATTAGCAGCCTGCGAACCTTCCTCAAAAATGATATTTCTGGAAAGAGAAGAAAGTAACTTTTCTCAGGAGAAAGTTCTTATGAAGAGCCTGAGTACACCATCATCAATACATCATCATGATGACCAAAATCATGGGTAACACTTCCTATGACATTTTATTCTAAAATATCATCCCTAGAAGAAAGAACAAATCTTGGTATATTGAGCATGGATGAGCTACATGGAATATTTACAGCCTATGAAATGGGAACAAAATAGGAGAAACCAAACACAAAGGAAGCAACTTTCAAGGAATCCAAGAAAACAAAGAAGAAGCACAAGAAAAATTCAAAACCAAGTTGCAGTTGTAGTGATGATTCAGAGGAAGATGAAGATATGGATAACTTCATAAGGAAATTAAAGAAAGGAACCGACAAGTATAAATGTATGATTCCATTAAAATGTTTTAATTGTGGTGGTATTGGTAATTTTTCTTCTAAATGTCCTCAAAGGAATAAATAAAATGATGAAGAAGAAGTTTATAAAAGGGAAAAGAAGTATAAAAAAGGAAACAAGAGAAGAAACAAATTCTTCAAGAAACATTTCTACTTAAAGGAGGAGAGTTCCTCATCAAACAAGGAGGATAATGATAGTGACAATGATTCAGAAAGAGTACTCTTCATGGAAATAGAAGATGATTACAAAGAATAAGGTGAAGTCGATTTCAGAGAAGAGATAATCATTGCATTAGAAGAACTCAAGAAGGAAAGAAAGAAAAACAAGTCACTCAAGGAGGAGTTAAAAATGAAAGAGGGATACCCGAATTCCAACTCTGAAGAACTAGAGAAGATGATCATGAATATAAAAATTCAAATAGAAGAAGACAAAATAGTTGAGGAAATTCTTAAAAGTTAGTTAGAATAAGGAGAAAATGATTTGAAGCTTGGAAGCAAAAGTAGTCTCTTTAAGGAAAGATCTTCAGAAGAAAGATATGCAGCAGAAGAGCATCAAAATATTGGATCAAATAATCAGCAATCAAATATCATTAGATGACAGGTCCAGACTAGGATACAATCAAGTAGAGAATGAGAAAGAGTCTAGATCCAAGACAATAGAATAGGAAGAAGAACAAAGTATCTATGCAGAGATTGTCAGAGACTCAGTCAAGAAGGAAGAATACAAGCCCCAAAAGAAGAAACTTCCAGAAATAAAGAAGACTTAAGAAGACAATTTCAGAAGGAGTCCATGACAAAGAAGATCATCTATTTCCAGGAATCAAAGATTCTTTTATGGTCATTGTTTTAATTGTGCTAATTTTGGACATAAAGTTGTAAACTGCAAAGCCCATGCCAAGAACAGATGAAAAAATGAAGGTTATCCCAGAAGATCTTATGAAGCATACATCAGGAACCAAAAACGTTTTTGTTCATTGAGAAACGAAAAAGAATTCTACAAATGCAACAATTTTGTGCATATAGCAAAGAATTGTAGATTGATTATTCCACCTAGGGAATAAAAGCAGTACATTAGTAGTCAGATATCGTAACCACAAGAGATATGGAAAATAAAGAAGAATCAATGCTCACTTTCTCTACAAGCTAAACATAGGAAAAGTGATTGGTATGTTGATCGTGGTTGTTCAAAGCACACGATAGGTGACAAGAAAAAGTTTCTAACTCTAAAGAGAGAAAAAGTTGGATCAATTTCATTTGGAAATAATAATTCAACTATTGTTGGAAAATACTGAGAGGGGGGGGGGGTGAATCAGTATTTGAGCTATCAATCAATTTTTAACTTTTCTTTTACTGTAAGACCTTAGTCTACTTTAGAGAGATCAGTTGTTGTATATTCTTATGAAAACAGTAGTGCATCCAGAGATCTTATTATGGATTTCTTCATTCATCAGATGTCTTTTAAACAGTAAATCAACAAAATAAACTAACACAGATGAGTAGCACACATGAAAACCAGGATTTAAGGTGGAAACCCAAATCGGGAGAAAACCACCGCTGCTGTTGTCTCTGTCTTCAATGAATATTATTAAGAAAACATTCTACAGCAATGTACTAGTGCAGACTCATGCTAGTACGCAGGCTTCTACCTGCAGAAGGCTACAACCTTCTCTCGTTTACCAGCCTTTCCTGGAAGGGAGCTTCAACCCCCTGAAGATAACACCAGCTACTACTGGTAAAGGGTTTAACC
>ML796335.1:22040-37708 GCA_009831015.1 Picea engelmannii | reverse complement strand
ATATCTTCCAAAACTCCTAGCCAGAGAGTGCAAAAAAATTATCCATTAGAACAAATCATTGGGAAAAAGGATGCAAGAGTTGAAACTCGAAAAAAATTACACTCACCAGAACAAAGACATATAGAACTGATATCCACTGTTGAACCCAAAAGTTTTGAAGAAGCCAACACTGATGAACACTAGATCAAAGATATGGAAGAAGAAATGAATCAAATAGAGAAGAACGAAACATGGGAACTTGTACCAAGGCCTAAGGATAAGAATGTCATTGACATAAAATGGGTATTCAGAAACAAGTTGAACGAGGATGGACATGTAACCATGAATAAAGAAAGGTTAGTATGCAAGGGATATGCTCAGGTTGAAGGAATAAATTTTGAAGAAAATTTTTCCCTAGTTGCCAAAATGGAGGGAGTCAAATTGATCTTGGCTTATGCATGTTCTAAGAAAATCAAAGTATATCATATGAATGAAAACGTGACCTTCCTAAATGGAGAGCTAGAATAAGAAGTCTACATCGAACAACCAGAAGGATTTGTACTGTCAGAAAGGGAATATTTTGTTTGCATATTGAAGAAGGCACTATATGGACTCAAACAAGTCCCCATAGCATGCTATTCAAGAGTGGACAAGTATCTACAAAAAAAATGGTTCAAGAAAGGCAATGCATACACCAATCTCTACATAAAGTTAAATCAAAGCATGTTGTTGATAATTGAATTTTATGTTGATGACATTATTTTTGGAAATAATGATGATAGGATGAGTCACGAATTTTCTAAAGACATGCATAATGAATTTGAAATGTCATTACTTGGTGAGTTTTATTTCTTTTTGGGACTCTGCATATGTCAGCTAGATACAAGTATTTTCATCTCCCAGACCAAGTATATCAAAGAAATGTTGAAGAAGTTTGGAATGGTAGATTGCAAGCCTGTAAGTACTCCCATACAGACTAGTTGCAAATTGAGGAAAGATGATATATCCAAAAATGCAAATCAAAGACTCTATATATTGATGATTGGAAATTTACTCTATGTGACAGCATCAAGACCGAATGTGATACAAGCAGTTGGACAGGTGGAAAGATTTCAAGTAGCACCGAAGGAAACACATGTTATGTTAGTAAAGAGAATATTCAGATATCTCAAGGGAACAAAAGACTATGGATTATGGTATCCAAAAGGGGATGATCTATCTCTAGTTGCATATATAGATGCAGATTGGGAAGGAAATGTTGATGATAGAAGAATTACAAGTGGAGCAACCTTCTACTTGGGTGATTTTCTGGTATCTTGGTTGAGCAAGAAACAATCTTCAGTATAATTTTCCACATCAGATGTCACATACATACTACCTAAATCGAATTTTTCTGGTCTTCTGCAGAATCAGAAGCCCTAAACATCCATGGAGGACCAGCGTAAGCTGGCTCTTTCTCTCTCTCTACTCCCATGTGGTCACGGGTCATGATCACAATCCGAATAAACGCAGTACCTCTTTCATATTTCGCGCCTCGGCGCTATAGTAATGTCGAGTCGTTTGACTTGACAACCGTCGAACCCTGACAAGGCTAGCTATTGGCCAATGGGAACGAATCCCTACAGGGTTAGCGAATGGCTACTAGGAACAAATCCAAACAGGGCCAGTGAACAACCAATGAGAAACGGCCCCGTTGCGTGGTTAAGTGGAATACAGGTGGTAGAGAGGGAAAAGCGACATGGTAGTCGACATGACAGGAGGGACCCCACTTCACACGCCACACTATTCCAGAACCTGAGATTTCCCGAAGGAATCTTGTCCATCCATCGGGGCTTAGCCACATCATATTTTCTCGACATTATGGATCAGGATTTGTCAAGGCAAAAGCCCGAGTGTTTGTCAGCGGAACTCCCGAATCCCCGATCCCCAATTTCTCGAAACGGTTAATCTCTCAACATGTTACCTCCTTAAATCAAACGGTCCACAACTGCTCCAGGATTTCCACCCTGGATAGTCCTGATCCCTTGTCATCAGGAATCCCGATCTTGCGATTCCCGATTTCCCATAATGGGAGATCTCACGACGCATGGCCTCCGTCAATTAGACGACTCCGACCTATCCCGGGGTTTCCACAATGGAAAGTCCCAATCTCTTGTCAACAGGAATCCCAATTCCGCGATTCCCGATTTCCCAGAATGGGGGATCCTATGACATGTGGCCTCCATTGATCGGATGGCTTAGGTATATCCCATGGTTTCCACGATGTAAAGTCTCGATCTCTTGTCAACAGGAATCCCGATTCTGCGATTCCCGATTTCCCGTAATGGGAGATCTCATGATGTGTGGCCTCCGTCAATCGGACGGCTCCGACCTATCCCCGGGTTTCCACAATGGAAAGTCCCGAACTCTTGTCAACAACAATCCCGATTCCGCGATTCCCGATTTCCTGGAATGGGAGATCTTACGAAACGTGGCCTCCATTGATCGGACGTCTTAGATCTATCCTAGGGTTTCCACAATGGAAAGCCCCGAACTCTTGTCAACAGGAATCCTAATTCTGTAATTCTCGATTTCCCGGAATGGGAGATATTGCGACACGTGGCCTCCGTTGATCGGATGGCTTAGATCTATCCCGAGGTTTTTCTCCCCTATACCCTGGGGTCTTAACCCTCGGGTAACTCCTGATCGATCCAACGGCTGTCGGGTTTTTCAGTCGAGATCTGATGGCTCAGACAGATTTCTAACTTGTGGGCTCTCCCACGACTTCCTGAATGTGGAAAGATCCACGGTTTGGATACTCTCATGCACCTTGGGGATCTACGGTCCTAAACTCTTCGCTACCCACGAAGACACATGAAATCTAAGTGGTAAGGAATTTAACGCCCTACTTTCTCCTACCAATCTAATGGTCGGGTGTGACCATAGATTTCCTGACAGAATCGCGTCCATCGATCAACACCTATCAAGGTTAAGGCACTTAACACTCCATCTTCTCCTTCCGATCTGATGGTCGTGAGTGACCACAGGTCTCTCGATGGAATCTCATCTGTCGATTCGATATTCCATCCTTATGCTTCCATCTCGGGTTTTCAAGAGGATCGTTTCTCCTCATGCAGGGTTACTAAGGCTTTATGCCTTCACATTTACTTTTCGAGTTCTTGATGGGCTTTTCAAGGAGGGTATCTCTATGGGGAGATTTACTCAGGGGTATTATCTGAGGCAGATAAGGGTATCGTCCACCCGAAAACCAGACGTGAAGTCTGAATTAGGTTAGTACGCACACAAATAACGAATTCATGAGGACATAAACCATACGTAGTCCTTCCATATAATTATACCACTACTAGAACTTATCAAAACACTATACAGTCATTCTTATAATGAAATCATTCACAGTTTCACATCTTATGAGAATAATTATTAGAATAAACATATATATATATATATATATATATATATTTCAAGATGCCAGAGGCAAAACACTTATCAGAAATAACACCAGGGGTCAAGCAACTACTGAGAGGGGTGCTCGTTTCCACCCAACCGTAGGCTTAGCGACTCCCAACGGATTTACCACTAGCCACCCCCGAGCTGAGACCACGATGCTGTGAGACTGTGTCTCCGTTTTCCAGTGACCAGGAGCGAAGGTTGCAATCCTTCCTCTTTGCTATCACTCACTCTGTGTAATTCCAGAGTTCTGCCCTCACGTCTGCCCCCCCAATCGCTTCTACCCTACGCCTTATCCTCTTGCGAGGTTGCATGTGGCATGATTACCCTCGCGCTGGTCAGGCCCGACGACTCTACGAATGGGTAGTTCACCTCCCATCCCTCATTAAGTCATCTACCTACCAGTCTGCGAGACATTTAATTCGGGGCCAGCGAGCCGCTTTTGGTTCTCTGGGCCATTGGAGTCCAAATACAGTATTAATTCTCGGTGGAAGTTAACGCCACCTTTCCAGGTGCCTTCCACCGCCATCGTGGTCTCTTTTTCTGCACATACCCTCTCAGCAGTCCTGTAATAAAATTCATAATGTTATTCACATTTATTGACCTTTTCCTCAAGGTCCATTTACATCACATATTCACATTTATGAGTTTGCCATAGTTCTTGGCCAGTCTAGTTATTTTTACAAACTGGGGGAAATAGGGTGTTACAATTCCCTCCCTCTTGAAAGGAACATGATCCTCGATGTTCTTATCTACTAACATGAATTGCATGTACAAAAGTAAACAAACTCGGATATGCCTGTCTCATGGCATCCTCCATTTCCCATGTAGCCTCATCTGGGCCAAAATGTTTCCATTGCACCTTGACCTGTGCAATGGTTCTGTTCCGGAGCAGGGTTTCCTTTCCGTCTAGTATGCATTGGGGTTCTGGTAGAAATTCTCCCTCTGGTTCCACCTGGATCATAGACCAATCAATTATATAATTAGCATCATGTACATATTTCTTCAATAATGAAACATGGAAAACATTATGTGCTTTTACTGTGGGAGGAAGTGCTAGCCGATAGGCTACAGGTCCCACTCTATCTAGAACCTCAAAGGGTCCACAATACTGGGGTGCCAACTTGGCACAAGCTCCCATTTTCAAGGAACTCCTTCTGGGCTTAATTCTGAGATATACATGGTCTCCCATTTTGAACTCTCTTGGAGTTCTCTTTTGGTCAGCATAACTTTTCTGTCGGTTCTGGGTGATCTTCAGATTTTTTTTTATCTAAGCTACTTGTTGTTCCATTTCTTTCATCATGTCGGGTCCAAAATAAATCCTATTTACAGGATTACTCCAGCTGATTGGAGTATTGCATGGCCTACCATAGAGGACCTCGAAGGGACTCATCTTTAAGGATGCTTGGTAGTCGTTGTTGTAGGCGAATTCTACCAATGGCAGGTAGTCTTCCCATTTCCTGGGTTGATGCATTAAATGCATCCTTAACATATCCTCTAATACTTGATTCACTCTTTCTGTCTATCCGTCGGTTTGAGGGTGATAGGTGGTGTTGAACAACAATTTGGTCTCCAATCCAGCCATCAGTGATTTCCAAAAATTGGAAGTAAATTTTGTATCTCTGTCAGATATTATCTCTCTCGGCATACCGTGCAGTCGGAATATCTCTCTCATGTATATATGGGTGATATCTATCGCCTTGCAGGTTGATTTGACAGGAATGAAATGAGAAGAATTGCTCAGTTTATCCACCACTACCATAATGGTGTCATTCTGTTTGGTTGAAGTTGGCAATCCAGTGATAAAATCCATGGAGATGGTTTCCCATTTCCATTATGGGATGGGTAAAGGGTGTAATAGTCCTGCTGGGTGTCAATGTTCTACTTTAACCTGTTGGCACTCTATGCATTGGGCCAAATATTTGGCTATGTCTTTCTTCAATCCAGGCCAATAAAATTGTTTCCGGGTGGCAGTGATCATTTGCTGGTATCCTGGGTGACCAATGTATGGTCTTTTATGTAGTTCATCCATAATGAAGCTCTTCAAGTCGTCATCCTTTGGAATGTACAATCTATCTCTGTAAGTGAGAAGACCTCCTTCGGTCATCTGGTAGCCTTCATATTTTTCTCCAGCGAGTTCTTGCTGTAGGTATAGGGTCACAGTCTTAATGAAGGAATCTGTTTCTTGTGCATTTCTGACTCTGTTCTTGACATCTGTCTCGCAGTTACTCACCGCAGCCAGGTGAATTATTTTCATGCTTCTGCTAAGTGCATCGGCTACCCTATTTTCCTTCCCTTTAATGTGTTTGATTTCAAAATCAAATTCGCTAAGGAGGGCCATCCATCTATCTTGTCTAGCATTGAGCTTTGGTTGGTCGAACAAATACTGTAGTCCACTGTGATCTGTCATAAGTACAAATTTTCTTCCCAAGAGGTAATGCCTCCACATTTTTAAGGCATGTACTATGGAAGCCAGTTCTAGATCATGAGTTACATAGTTGACTTCATGTTCGTTCAATTTTTGGGATTCATAGTAGATCACACTTCCTTCCTGCATAAGGACTCCTCTGAGCCCTTCCTTACAGGCATCCATGCATACAAGGAAGTCAGCTTCTGGGTTAGCGATTTTCAACACAGGTGCATGGATTAGTAGATGTTTCAAGGTTTGAAATCTTTCTTCACATTGCTGTGTCCACAGGAATTTTGTCCCCTTCTTCTGGAGGGCAGTGATTGGACACCCAATCTTGGAGAATCCCTTTATAAATATCCTATAGTATCCCGCTAATCCCATAAAGGATCTGATGTCTGAGACATCCTTTGGGGTAGGACATTCCATGATAGACCTGATCTTGTCAGGATCTACTGCTACCCCTTCCTCGGACAAAACATGTCTCAGGTAATGTATTTGCTTCTGAAAGAAGTCACATTTGTTGAATTTAGCATAGAGCTGATGTTCTCTTAGCACTTGCAACACAAGTCTAAGATGCTCTTCATGTTCTTCTCTATTCTTGGAGTAGATTAATATGTCATCAATGAAAACTAGTACAAATTTATCTAAAAATTTACTGAGTACATTGTTCATTAAGCACATGAAAGTGTCAGGGGCATTGGTTAACCCAAATGGCACTACCACAAACTCATAGTGACCATACCGTGTCCGGAAAGCGGTTTTATGGATGTCTTCACCCTTGATTCAGACTTGATGGTATCCCGACCTCAAGTCAATATTTGAAAAAATAGACGCACCCCCCAATTGATCGAATAGATCATCGATCCTGGGCAAGGGGTACTTGTTATTTATGGTTATTTTATTGAGTTTTCTATAATCTATACATAGTCTGAGGGTGCCATCCTTCTTTTTCACAAACAGGACTGGTGCTCCCCATGGGGATACGCTGGGTCGAATATAACCCTTATCCATCATTTCTTTCAATTGCAATTTGAGTTCCACCAACTCAGGTGTGCTCATTCGGTAGGGTGTCCTAGACACTGGCACCGCTCCTGGTGCGAGCTCTATCGAGAAGTCAATGTCTCTTCTTGGAGGTAGACCCGGTACCTCTTCCGGAAACACATCTCTGTATTCTCTCAGGATAGGGTGATCATCAGGGTTTGGTTTATCACCTTCGATTGTGTTCAACACTTGTATTGCATATAGGGGACATCCTTTTCGGCAATACTTTCTCATTTGCAGGGATGATATTTGCCTCACCGAGACAGGTTTTTGGATCCCTTGGAGGGTTATCATTTTTCCTTCTTTGCTCACACATCCTAAAGTTTTATGGTAACAGTCCAATTTGGCTTTATGGGTGGACAGCCAGTCCATACCAATCAATAGATCGTATGATCCCATAGGTAATACATTAAGGGTTGATTGGGTGGGGAATTCACCCAACATTAATTGGCAGGCTGGTATGACCTCTACTACCTTTCTGTTGGTACCAGTGGCTAACTATACCAACCATGGCTTGGTCTGTTTTTGTGGCTGTAGCTTACACTTATCCACAGTCTTAGGGGCTATATAACTCAAATTTGAACCAGGGTCAATTAAAACAGACACTAGATGGTTGAAAATCATACCTTCTATTTCCACTACTGAAGCTTGGTGGTCAGCTTGGTTATTATCCAAGGCTGCATAAATCTGTGGCACACTCCTTGCCACATCATTAAATGTGGTAGCTTCCTGCATGTTATAAACTTTCCGACTGTTCTATTGTCAGTGTGGACAGTCTCTCAGGAGATGCTCTTCTCCGCAACCCCAACATTTCAGAGGTTCTTTCTTTGGGTTATTAGTATTCACTGGTATAGGTCTAGAGGTTTTATTTCCGTCCACCGAGGGAAATTTCTGCTGGAGTACACTCCGTGTTGGAAAGTTCATTTGGGGGTTCTTCTTGTAGCTCTTAAATCCTGAGGATTTGATCCCCTTTTTCTGAAATTTCGAACCACTCTTCTGTCTCCAGTCTCCACGAGACTCTGCCCGATGTCCATATTATTCATGACAATATGTTGCCTTTCATATAGTGTCTTCTAATGTCTTTGGCTCATCAAATTCAATTCGGTTCCGATATTCATTGGGTAGCCCACTGATGAAGTGTTTCACCTTCGCCTTCTATGCTTTGATGTAGGGTACATATCTCAATAAGTCGAGGAATTTTTTGACATATTCCTCTATAGTGAGTTGACCCAGTTTGAGTTCATAAAACTCTTTAGCCTTCTTGTCAAAATATCTTTCCGACAAATACTTCTTCCGAAAGTACTTCTCAAACCGTTTCCAAGACAGGTCCTCCTCGCGGACCCCTTTCACATTCTTAAGATCTTCCCACCAGATGGAATCCTTTCCGTTTAGATTGAAAGTGGCCACTCGGGCCTTCAAATTTTCTGAAAAATCATGGACTCTGAAATATTTCTTCAGTCCAAGTAGCCAAGCCTCAGCTTCCTCTCCCTTCTTTATCTCACCATCGAAGGAGGGAGGTTTGGCCTTTCTGAATTCCTCAAATTTATTACTCTTGGAAGTCTTTTACTTCTTTTGTTTTCTTCAAGAATAGGAACTGGTCCTGCTGCTGGAAGAGCCTTATGAATCGCCAGCTTCCTTCTCTGTGGAATCGTCTAGCACTGGTCCCTTACCTTTGGGGTGAACCTTTCTTGAGGTGCTCCTCTCAGTATGTCCACTGATACGAACATGTTTTTGCACTTCGGGTTCATGCTGCATTTGTCACTGTAGGTCGGTGTTGACGGGCGAAATTGACCGTCCGTCAACTGGGAGAGTGGAACCGGTCCGGGGTTGCCTAAATAACCCAAGCCGTTTGGAATGGACCACCCTGACGAGTTTAACGGCTCTGTTGGCCGCTCTAAGGTCTTCTATGAAAACCAAAGAGAAATTATCTGAGCTAAGAAATCTAACTAAAGGTGTATAAAACAAACTAAACTATAACTAAAAACAAGAAACTAACTAAAATAGAGGAAACTAGAAACTAATAAAACAAAGAAAAGGAAATAATACACTAAATACTAATTATTATATGCAATCCACTAATTACAATTATAATAACTCAAATCAACTATCTAATTATCAGCTATATTATTTCTTATTCACAAATGTACACTATGAACAACCTACAGATTTGATTAAAACCTACAAAACTCATGTATACTCTGCCCTAAGACAGCCAAGAATATCTTTTCGATTTTTATATTTTATGAAAAAGAAACAAACATTACTAAAATTAAACAATCTAATATATTTACTGAAATTAAACAATCTAATATAAATCTAATTAAACTATTATCTATATTAAACTACTTAATAAAAACAGTAAACAACTAACTAATTAACCTGGAAATGCTCCAAGTCTGCCCTGTGTAAGATGACTTCTTAAGCTGGTTGGAGGAAGAAATTCACACCATTTGGTCCTTAAGCTTTTCGTAAACGATCAGCCATGCTGCTTCTTGAAGTGTTTTACAGGACAAACAAGACATAAAAGAAAATCATAACAATCTTCTGATAATAAATCTCTGCAATAAGGGAAACCTATTATGCAGCAAACTTATATATAACAATTCAATTTATGAAGAAGGAAAAGCTATCATTCACAAAATGAACCAATAATTGTTATGTCTTTAATCTATTTAGAAGAAACAAGATATAGATAACAGTAATAGAATTATATCATTTGAATTTGATTTAGATAGAAAAAGTAATACCAAACCATAAACAAAGTGATATACAAAACTTGAAACACAATATTGATATATTGAAAAGCAAAAGGTATGACAAAACATCAATTCTGCTCCAGTCTGTATCATAATTATATATCCTTGTTCTCCCACAACTGAGGATGATGATTATTACAAAAATCATAAGTTTATATAGGTTTCTCACAAGGTAAAACATCCTTGTGAATAATAGCAAATTGTTTTACATAATCTGGGGAAAAATCCCAAAATCTCCTAAACTAAGGAAATAAAATGCAAGTAAAATCTGTAGATTATCCCCTAACTTCTCATGGTATCTATTGCCAATTCGAATTTGCCTGCAATAGAACACACAGATCAAATTAGAAGGATATTTTATTAAGAAAACAATAAAAAATTAACTCTACAGACTTAGCTACAGAATCATCTGATTCTGTAGCTAGTCCAAAATAGCTAACAGGACTAGATATCAATCAAATAAAATCTTAAAAGAAATCAAATCCAATTTTAATTTTCTCTTCCTCATCAAAACGAATTACTAATAGTTCAAGCAAATTCCACATTCAAATTGAAAAGAATACAATCGGGACAGGGAAATAATGCTATGTTTTTCAGTTATCACAAAATCGGGGCAAATAACAATCATACTGTTTCGTATCTAAATGCAATTACAAGCCAACCGTATAATGTAATAAAAAATAGATATGATAATAATCAATCCTTATCACAATCGATTTGTTACAGCTGTGTAAAATTCATATCATTTTATTCAATTGTCAGAATAAACAGGCTGTTGCAAATCGGATCATATCCATTAAAATTTGTTATAGAATACGGTTGGTGAGTATCGTATGGTGAATAGACATGACAAAAACAATGATCATAACCATTGTTAACTCATTATAGTCATAGCAATAAATCGATATCGTTCACATAAACGCAAAGATAGGTAAATCGTTTTAGAATAGAATCAGACTGAATGAGTAACAATCAAATGCATTTCGTTATTGATCACCACACAGTAAACCGACAGGGTCTTGACAGAGTCAACAGGATCCATAATATAAACCGGGAAAATAACCGAAATGAATATGGCCGAGTTTAATTATAGACACAAATCATAAGACTGGATACGATCAATTTCATTCCCCAAATCGGAATCAAACGATATGTTTGTTACAATCGAATGTAGTTCAAATCGTAACAGCCACTTATTCATATCCATTCGAAATTTGATCATGTAACAAATGACATATGAACTGGTCGGAGCATAGAATATACAATCACAACAACTAACCAGTTTGCCCATCATATCGCACAGGATATAATCAAATCGAATAGAGATATCGACTGTGTTCCAAAAATAGAAAACATATCAACAATCCTTCATAACAGAGTATTCAAATCGAATCATGATCAATCAAATTTAATCTAATTAAAACCAATCCAAAAATTAATAAGCAAAACTTATATACAACAAATGCATGACAGAGCAGGTCAATAATGTACACAAAAATTATGATCATGCCATATAAATGGGTGAAAGTTATACCAGCAAGATTGCCGAGGCTATGCCAATTTGGAATTGACAATTGTCGTGGCTGACTCGACATTCTTGAACAGAATTGAACCAGCTGTTCTTTGCTTCTTATCAGAGGGTTCAACTTTCGCGTTATGACCAGTGAGCTTTGCCACTTGTTTTTCCAAATCACAGACTCTAGATTGCAACATCGGCACATCCAAGTAGTACCTCTCCAACCACAATCCACACTGATCGCAAGGTGGAACAGTAGGTTGAATAGAAGGGGGCTTCGATGATTCACCGAGGGTTCCTTGAGGAGGTTTAATACCAGGAAAATTAGGATCATCCCGCAGACAGGGTGGCAAATTATTGACAAAGTCGTGAGGAGGTTTGTCACACAAGCCTTCCGAGTAAGGATACTCATCGGTGAGAAAATGTTCAATTTCTGAATCAGAGTCTTCGCTGAACACGATAGGCTCTGTTTTGGCACGGGGTTTAGGCTTATTTCTCGCCATGCGAGATATTAACCTAGCATTTTTCTTTCCTTTAGAATTAGCATCAGTTTTAGCTTTAGTCTTTTTGGCTGCGGGCTTATCAATTTCAACCTGTTTAGTCACAGCCATAGGCAAATTCACAGGTGGGTCGGGTAGAGGTTTGGGTGGAAAAACGTTATAAGGCACAGGGGGAATCGGCTGGGTTCCGATTATCATAGGTTTATCAACCTGCGGAGGGTCTGATTCTTCGAAGCCATTACGACTGATAAAATCAGCCCAACAATCATGACGTAACCCTAACTCGTAAACCATAATCATTTTAATCAACCCCAAATGGAAGAGGCTAGTATCGGCCTGGCTACGCTTTTACCTTTTAGCCATCTTGAACAGACTTCGATGCAGGTAGTGGGGCACACTAAGATCGAAACCCATAAAAACCATCAATAGACGAAGGTGAAACAAGAAAATGAACCCGTACTTGCCCTCACAAGTAATGAATTGTTTGATTATCATTAGGAGATCATACCAGTGTGGTTTCAACATTTTTGCAGGCAAGCCTTTGTCGCAGGAGTTCACCGTCCGAGACTAGAATAACAATGTCCACGGGACATCATCCACCTTGCAGCTTTTGGACCACTTATGTCCAATAACAGGTAGGTTGGTTGCCGAGCTAAGGAACTGTTCATGATAGGGTTTGGTTTAAACCATACAACACGTAGGAGTAAAAATGATAGTGTTTAACAGCTGCAGGTGTTCAAAGGGATGTGAATCAATGTAATGCGTGCGAAGGTGGTGGGATTACCACCACCATGCAATGCATTAATGGTTGGGTACAGTGCTTTCCCATCGGTCATCATAACATTTGAAACATATAAATCGGCCAACCCACATCAACGTGCCATAAAACAAATACCATATGTTAAATTCATGCGCCAAGTGTATAGTTCGATCCAACATGATATCCAAAGGTTTTACCAACGCGACAAGTGTAAAACATTGCCACTCAAATGTGAAATCAAAATGATATATGACCCATGCGTTTTTTAGCATAATCAAAGTGTAAAAWCATTGCAACCATTGACCATATAAAAACGATAAGTTAAGAGCTCAAAACAATAAGAATCATATCATATATAAAACCAAAATCAACTATGACCCTTATGAAATCAAACATAACTCATAACTTAACATTTTCAATACTTTACCAAAGAAATCAAGTTGTGCAATCAAAGTGAAAGAATATAGTTTGAAAGTCATTCACAGTCATACAATAAACCAATGGTAAAGTGTCTTTCAGAAAATCAACAAAAGATTACGACAGTCCAAATAGTAATGGAGGAGTTTTCACACTTTCAGTTGTGAAAACTGAATCGAAATCATATTGCAATTGTCGCAAGAAATGAAACAAATGTCTAGTTGAAAAATGCGACGATGATTTGTCGATTAGAAGACAATAGGTGTAGGCAGCTTTTTAGGGTAATTAAAAAATGAATTGGCTGCCAACAATGGCGACACACTGGGTGAAGCAGTTATCTCTGTCAAAAAGAAATGAATTCAGATCAGGACAGCCAAGAAAAATTTCAACTCAAAAACAACAACCAGAAAATCGTACCAACATCGATTTTTACCATCTTTTCCAGCTATGTTTTAAAAGATGCAAACCAATAACAGTCTTAAAAATTAGTAAGTCATGATTTTTATGATAAAATCTTCAATACTGTTGGCATGGCCACTGCTGCCAGCAGGCGTCCATAGCCTCGACAGGGTTGCCATTTAACCCACTCGGACGTCTTTATCCTGTCAAGAAGTTTCTAGATTAGAATAAAGGACTTTTTCTAAAAAGAGGTTTCTTTTATTTTTAGATTTTCTTTTTACCCGACATTGCTTCGCTGCCAGTGGGCCTGTTCAGCACCCCGGCGAAGTTGTCTTGGTGTCATGCTTGCATTTACCCGCTGCCAGCGGACCTGTTCAGCATCCCGGCGGGTTTACAAACACTTCCCACAACTCTTATTTACATTTTTATTTTGTTTTTCTTTTATAAATAGCTGAGCGGGGTAACGCTGAAAAATCTTGATATTTTCTCATATTTTTTAGACCTCATCAGAATTTTTTAGCACTGTCCTTTATTCAGCTCCAGAAATGTTTTATTTCTAAAACAACTTACTATGACTGTGAGACATCCTTTTGAGTCATTCCTTTATGGAAAAGGGACAGCATAAAAAGAAAAAGATAATCATGACAAACTCCACTTAGAGATCGAAATTAGTAAACTTCTTTCAAACAAAATTTTCCAATATCATTTTCAAATATATCACTGATGTTCGTACAACTTTTCAGAGGTTATCTCAGCGAAGAGATTTTCTTATGGTCTATGTCTGAATGGCTCAGTGTAGAAGCATGCATTTGTTTCAAAACACACCAAACTGATCAATCAAATCAAAATCGAAAACAAAGGCAAAAATAAAAAGGAAATATTTACATAATATACAAGAATCAAAATCAGGCAAAATATCTTTTCAGGGCTTGTCCATTCACCGGATAGGTGTCAAGATGTCCTTCAAGATTCTGCAAACGAAAAGAACTTAGACCCATCTTTTCAGCAATCAAAAATGGCCCAAGCCACAAATTTTTAAATTTAGTGTGTTCACCCTTCCCTTCGTGTGGTTTGTCCCATTTTAAGACGAGATCGCCTACTTCAAAATTTCTACCAGAAGCAGAATTAGAATCGAACCAGCTTTTAATCAGTTGTTGATGTTGATCTAGTTTACGCTTGGCTTGGGTTCTTACTTCTTCTAACTTCATCAGAGCGTTGATACGACTTTCTATAGGGGGACATTCTTCTTCTTGAACTTTTTGTGACAATTGAAGCGAAGGAAGTAGAATATGAGGTGGCAATATGGCTTCTCTGCCATAAACGAGGAAAAAGGGGGAATTGCCTATAGCAGCTTTGGGTGTTACCCTATCATCCCACAATGCATTAAGTAGTGCGTTGTGCCAGTTCTTGTGATTTTCAGCCACGGTTCTCTTGATAATCTTGATCAAGTTCTTGTTGGTTGATTCTGCTAGGCCGTTACCCTGGGGGTAGTAACTCGCGGAATACTTAAGCTTTATTCCTTTCTCTAAGGAAAAGTCACTCATCTCAAGAGAAGAAAAGTATGAATCATTATCAAAGACTAGACAATCAGGGATGTCGAAACGGGTGATGATATGCGAGTTTAGAAAAGCGATCACCTGACTTGTGTTAACAGTTCTTAGCGCAACGACTTCAGACCATCGAGTAAAGTAATCAGTGGTTGTCACAATATAATTGTGCTGTTGTGAGGATGGAGGGTTAATAGGACCAATGATATCAAGGCCCCATTGCTGGAAAGGAGAATCGACTGTAACGGGCTGCAAAGGGAAGGCTGGTTTTTGCAATCGCCCCGATGCTTTCTGACAAATGACACATTTTCGGCACAAGGCATGGGCGTCTCTAAAAAGTGTTGGCCAGTAATAACCGGCTCTTAAGACTTTATGAGAAGTGGTATCACCACCAAAGTGACCACCAACTTCACTTGCATGCAACTCAAGCAAGACTTTCTCTGCTTCGTCCTTCTCAAGACAACGCATCAGTACGCCATCAAAATTATGACAAAACAGTATACCATTAACTAGATGAAAGGAGGCGGACTTTAGTCTCAAAGCTCTTCTTTTGGCAGGGTCAAGGTGACGAGGTGCTGATCCATGTTGAAGACAGTGTCTAATATCATCGTACCAAGGACTTACTAGGTTTTGTGTACAACAAATCATACTCTGATCATGTTGTTCTAGGTCTGACGTGTCACTAACTTCTTGTTGTTCAGTTTCTGAATCAACTACCAACTTACAAAACCCTTGGCCTCTCACGATATATGCTGGGGTGATCTCTAAGTCATACTCCTGCAAGGAGGTGACCCAGTTGGCTCTTTTCTCTCCTAACTCTTTTTGCACTAACAAGTTCCTAACAGCAGGGTAAGGGACAATGACCTTGGTCCTTGACTTCAAAAGATAAGACCGGA
>ML796334.1:329072-361978 GCA_009831015.1 Picea engelmannii | reverse complement strand
CAGTACACAATCCCCTCCCACTTGGAAGATCCACTAGAGGGTTTGGACATCTTCGAGTACATGATCCCCTCCCATTTCAATGTCTTACGGTTGTTGTACCACAAGGAACAAATAATTCACAAGGTTGATAATGAAACTATATACCTCATTGCAAAGAGAAGCTCAATCAGGGTGTTAGAGGTGGATTTAGTTACTGACGAGAGAGAGAGAGAGAGAGAGAGAGAGAGAGAGAGAGAGAGAGAGAGAGAGAATTTGAACATCTTCTAGTACACAGTCCCCTCCCATTTGGAAGATCCACTAGAGGGTTTGGACATCTTAGAGTACATGATCCCCTCCCATTTCAATGTCTCAGGGTTATTGTACACAGTCCCCTCCCACTTGGAAGATCCACTAGAGGGTTTGGAAATCTTAGAGTACATGATCCCCTCCCATTTCAATGTCTCAGGGTTGTTGTACCACGAGGAACAAATAATTCACAAGGTTGATAATGAAACTATATACCTCATTTCAAAGAGAGGCTCAATCAGGGTGTTAGAGGTGGATTTAGTTACTGACAAAACCTTTAATGTGAAGGGTAATATGGTCATTTGTCTAGGAATAATTCCAAAGGAACTTTCAAACCATATGGGACTCAAAAGTCATAGAATTGATGAAGTTTCTATAAAAAATATCCTCTTTTTTAATCTTCCCTCTAATTGCCTCCAAACTTATATTTTTTTCAAGTTTCAAGATCTAGTGGTTTTGGAAATACTGAACCATAAATCACATTGCATATGTCCTCTCTAGTGGAAGTGTACCTCTTTGAATCAATTAAAGGGGTGGAGGGAGAGGTGGGTTCATTTACAGTCTCTTGGATATTGAATGTTTGAATGGTGATTTCCAAATTCCACTTATCTAAAGGAGAAGGCTAAGGAAAAGTCTCATATGAGGAGTAAGAGGGTGATAAAGAGAAATGATTTGAAGATTAATATGGTGGTAGGTGAGGATATCCAAGTGGTGGATTATGCAGGCAATGTCTTAATTCAAAAATTTGTAAGTCATAATATTTTAGAAATATCTTTGAACTCATGGATGTAGAAGGTATGGACTCCGATGATTGGTTACAAACACTCCTTTTTGTTTCTAACAAAGGGGTGGATAGGGTTTACGTTTTGTTCCAAAAATAAAATAAATCCATACTCCGAGGAACTTGGTTTTGGGGATCTACCTTCCTCACTCTGAAACCATGGAATCCATGTTTTGACCGAGGGGTTGAAGGGATTTCAAAAATCTATGTTTGGGTAAAATTTCATGGCTTGGTGATGGAATTATGGTTAGAAAAGATAATCAAGGACAGTGGGAATGTTTTTTTTTTATAAAGTGAGTTCAGATGATTCATTTTGATACATCCTTCAAGAGTATTGGTTGAACTGGACATAAGTGAGGACTTGTTAGAAAATCTAGAGATTTTTTATGATATATCCTCATATACTCAAGAGTTACACTATTGCAATATCCTCTTCAAATGTGTAAGATACCATTACTATAGACATTTATTTCTCCTCTACTTTTGTAAAGGTATGGAAAAGGAAAAAGTTTCAGGAAGAGAAAGGGCCTCGGGAGAAAACTAAAGATGGCACAATCAAAACTAGAGGTAGTCTCAATGTTGAAGCCTATCGAAGAAGCCCTGATTCACAAAGTTTTAGTTTTGAATGAGGCTAATAAGGGTTCAATATAATAAGTCAATGGTTTTGATGTCAATAGTGATAAGATTACCCTCAAGGATGCTAAAGCTAAAAGTTACGAGGATGTTGATCATTCTCATTTATATTTGGAAGCCAACGAGAAAGGTATGCCAAATATTCTTTTGATTGACCCCTCTATTAATTGTCAATTAGAATAAAATTTGAAGTCAAAAGAGGCATGGTAAACTCTCAGGTGAAATATCTAGAAACAAAAAGGGGAAACAAGGGGTAGAAAATGGAAAACAACAATTAAGACTAGTTGATGGTCAAAACCCTAAATTTTAATGCAAGAAAGTAAACATTGGGTTTTCTGATGGAGGTAGCAACTCATCGATGAACTTTGAAATATTTTCAGTAGTGTTATCGGACTAATCGGTAGGTGAGGACACTAACTGATCTCCCTAGATCCGTCTAGATCTAGAACAAAACACACCAGAACATGACGCTTTCCTTAAGTTTTAAATATTGAATTTACTAACTAAAGAGGGATGGGTGACATACCATTTAAATGTCGCTTTCTCTCGCCATCGCCATCCTAGCTCTGTTCCAACGCTCATACAATGATGAACCTGCAAAAGAACGCAACCAACCAAAGTGATAGTAATAGCATAAACTCAATATAAACCTATGTATGTGATCAAGGAATCATACAATAAAACACAACAAGTTTTATAGGAAAGAATCATATTACTGTATCATATTAAATGTGAAAGAGAGATTACAACCATGGCCTTGATGTCGTAAGGTCCCTTCCAACTATCCTTCGTTCTCCACACACTTTCACTCCAAGAATTTTGAGAGCACAGATATGATAATATTCACAATCTATCTTGACAAAGTGGCTCATCTAGCCAAGCTAATCCCAAAAGCTCCAAAGCTAACCAAAGCTCAAAAGCTAACCAAAGCTAACTTTCTCCATGAGAACTCCTCTCCTTTTATAAGTTGAAGAGGATAAGGTGAGGGGGTTAGGATGATCCCACTAAATCATGAAAGCAAGTAAGATCCAAACCATCCGGATGCCACCTCACCATAGAAGTTTCTCCTTCTAGAAGATTCAAGAAAACGCTTGTTTTTCCCACGTGTAGGCATTCTCGCACCCTACCTATAGAGAAACCTGTGAGCATCTTGCACCCTAGCTATGTTGCAACCTGCGAGAATTAGGCATTCTCATACCCTACCTATATAGCAATCTGCGAACTTCCTTTTTTACAGGGTTTTTACAAGGGAAAATGCAACTTCTTTTCTCAGGAAAAGTTCTTCTCTCTTCTCTCTTCAGGAACTCAGGCCACTGATCCCTCTGAAGGAAACAGATAGGTTTACATCATTAACGGTCATAGGGATGACGAAAATAATGTGTAACAAGTAGTTTTAGGGTTTGAGTCAATTGATAAGGATTATGTAAAGGGAGGTATGTACTTTCTTTGACCTAGAAAAGGGGATTTTCATGGGGGAAGTAATGGGTCTAGAGGACTAGATTTTGGCCCCATTAAGGAGCCAATCCCTGGCTTAGAGGGAAGAAATCCATATTTACAATTGACTCAAGAAAAGGCTATAGACGAAATTCAGGAAGGCAGATAGAAGACGATTTTGCATGTCCTTATAGCATGACAATCCTAGAAAACTAGAAAATTATGGAATTTATCTCACTGAATATATGTGGACTAGGTTGTTCTACCAAGAAACAAGCCTTGTCCATACTAGTAGATCTAGAAAAAACTAATTTTATGCTTCTTCAATACACTATGGGTCTTGGGGAAATTTAATTGGAAGTTTGAAATGATTTTTTAAGAGTTGGAATTTTTATGGTATTGATGCAATTCAGAATTCTAGGGGATTGATCACTTGATGGAGAATTTGTTTATAATTAATAAAAACCTTCTCTGTTGTTTTAGGTCTATGCACAAAATTACTTTACAAAGGTGTTGGACATATAATAACAATGATGAACATGTGTGGACCATATGTTGAAAGGAAAGGGTTTTGAGACATTTTTTTTTCTCTCTTTGGATGTGGTTAAGGAGGAAATGCTCATTATAGTTGAAGATTTGAATTTCACTATTAATAAATACAAAGTTTAGTGGGGCCATTGCAAGGATATATAGACTTACATATTTTTTCAAGAACAAGATAGATGTAGTAGATTTGGTAGATGTAGAACCAACCAATCTCAAGCCTACATGAAGAAATAATAGGTAGGGAGAGGTTGCAGTCACAAAAAGAATAGATCATTTCAAACCCAAAAGGGGATTAAGATAGGGATGTCCTCTTCCTCCCATATTGTTCTTATTGATTGTGGAAGGACTCATTTGAGCATTTATGGAGGCTGAAATAATTGGTTGCTTAAATGGAATCAATATAGGAAGTATTGTGCATATGACTCATTTGTTATTTGTAGATGTCATTCTACTATTCTCTAATGGTTCACAAAGGGAAGCAAGGAAAATTAAAGAAATTCTTGGAATTTATTGCAAGGCCATAGATCCAGAGGTAAATAGTCAAAAATCAACTACGTGTTTCATTGGATTAAGTGATCAATATGAAGCACATTTAAAATATTATTTTCCATTTATGTGTTTTGAGATTTAAGAGGGATTTAAATATTCAGGTTTTATCCTAAGACATAATGGTTATAGAAAGGTACATTGGGGATGCCAGTTGTTGGGAAAGATAGAAAATATGATTCACTTCTAGTGTAATAGGTGGCTCTCAAGAGTGAGTAGATTAACTCTTATTAAGGAAGTATTGGAAGCCATTTTGGTGTGTTGGCATTCTCTAGATTGGATTGTTAAAGCTATTTTAGACAATATTAGAAAGATTTTCTTCTTGTTTTTAAAGGGGTGGTCAAGGAGAAGGTAGTGGTATCCCTTGGGATAGATGGAAATCTATTTCCTTACCAAAAAAAAAGGAGGATGATATTTAAAATAGATCCATGTATTTGGGAGATCCTTGGCTGTACAAAACCTATGGAATATTATTATAAAATATAGTCTATCGAAATCAATAATTCTTCATAAATATATTACTCCTACTACCTTATTTGAGTAGATATGAAATACACTAAAATCTATTAAGAATGTTTCAAATCACTGGAAAGCTATGGTGCTAGAATTTATTTTTATTGGAAATTTTCTTTCTTGGAAGGTTGGTAATGTGGACAATGTTAGGATAGGATTAGACCCTATTATGGGTTGTGGAGAACAAATTTTCTTAAATCAAAATTTGATAAACTATCTTCATGAAAAAGGGATATTTACTCTTCATGAGATTGTAGACCAATTGACAACAAATGTATGGAAATAGGGATTAAATTCAATGTAGTCTATTGATTTGGATGAGGCATGGATAGATAGTTGCCATATTTATTTGGATGAGTTAACAAGAATACATTGTTAGAATTAGAGATGAAGAGGAATATTTTATCTGGGTAAAAATCAAAGTTTTAGGTATGTACTATGAAAATATGCGATATGAAACTTTAATGGACCTTAGTGTATGATGGTGGTTTAAAATATAGAGAGTAAATGTACCTAAAAAATTGAAAATATTCCTTTGGCCCTTGCACTTAGAAATAAGGTCCTCCAGACAATATGAAGACATGGCCCTTGTATCTGTATGTTATGTAGGAGGGATTCATAATTTGTTTCTAATTTATTTATCCATTTCACATGTGCTCAACATTTGTGGAAAGAAATCAATAAGTTTACTAGAACAAAGAATTCCTGGAGGGGATTCTCAATGGAGGAATGCATTTGAGCCTAGTTTCAAAACAAGGAACTTAAAGAATTCAAGGTTACCCCATGTCTAACTTTATGAGGTATTTATCCATCCTAAAATAAATAGGTTTACAAAGGAAAACAAATCCCTTCATTTCAAATGTATAATCATGTTTCTAATCTTTCCCTCAGTTGCAATATGTCACCAAAAATAAATAATCCTAGATAGGTAGGTGAATTAATAATGGAAAAATACTTTCCCTAGGGTTTTTCAATGGTAAAATGCATGGCACCATTGATTTCAGAAGTACACGAGGAGTTTTATATCTTTCATAGGATCAATTTATTAAGTTCAAGGCTAGAATGGGTTTTGGAACAAATAACCTTGCATAATTGAAGGCTCTTCAAAATTTATTAAAAATTGCAATAAAAAAATGGTTTACAAGTTGCAAATATTTGGAGACACTTCCTTGGTTATAAAATGGATGAATGTTGAGATGAAATTTCGTTGTGTATTACTAAAGGATTTGGAAATGAAATTGAAGGAAGATATAACTATTTTTGAGCCTGCATTCTTCACACATTGTTTTAGGGAACATAACATGCTAGTAGATGCACTCTCAAAGGATGTTCAATGGGTGGATGTTGGAATCTCTTCGCTAGAAGAATCTATCAATGTATCTATAATTACATCAAGATCCTCTATTTTTTAAATGTATTATGCAAGCTTAGGGTTAGTTCTCTATGGTCTCTATATTTTTTCAAATATGTAATTTTGGAATGTTATGTGACATCTACATTTTATAGAGGTAGATATTAGAAAGTATGATATTGTGGAGAACTATAGGATGGAAAGCCATTCTGATTTTTAAAAGGTTTTTTCTTTTCTACAATATATTTAGATTAAAAATATGAGAGACCTCACCTCTCATCTCCTTTTGTATTTGTGCCATAATCATCCTCACACACTCCAACAAAGAATGGTGGTGCTATTACTAGGCTAGTGCTCCTAGAGTACTCCCCCTTCTTTATAAGAATTTCCAAATGTAAGGTGGATCATCCACCAGTCGCATAAGTGGCTATTGACCCTAAAGGGGTTGATCAAATTTATCCCAAGACATCTATGGACGTCATGAAAGAGAATATATCAATTGAACTAACCCTTGGAGGATACAAGTAACACAAAGTTTATCATAGTATAATTTTATTATTAAGTAAAAATATTATATTGTATATTCCATAATATCAACACGAGGGGTTAGCTTAGCTAGTGGTCACTAATGTTGTTGGGAATTTGACTAGTTTTATACCAACAATGATTGGTTTGAATCTCCCTAGGTTAGGCACACAATTCTATGCCAATGGGTTTACTAGGAATGTCATCCATGAATTTGGAGAAACATCCCTTGGGTCTCCTCATGAAGTTTTCTTTGGAAAAATAATTCCATAATATATAATTGATATATACATATACATATGGACAAATTCACTCTAACCCCAACTTCTTGAATGTAACGTCCCCAACCAGCCCAGGCTGGGCCACGTCACACAACCTCAACTTTTGTAGCTCTGAGTCAACCAAATTGTAACATCCCCAACATACTACCGAACAATGTTGCTCTAAAATTTCACTGTGTAGATTCTACTCTAACACAAGTCCACACAGTATCACTTGAGGTAATGCGCTCAATACATACTTGAGTCATGCCACACAACTTATCACATCGGAAGCAACATTCTCCTTTTAACACAACCTTAAGAAATGTAAGTAACTTAATAACTATGCACACCAACATACTAATCACACAACACAACCATGCACACAACCATCTTGGCATCCTACACCAACTATGATTTCCTTGTGCTTGGAATTTGATTCTTTGTCCGCACACATGAATTCCTACCTCTTGATGCACATAGGCTACAATCCTATCACCCAACCACTCAGTCCTCTTCTTGATGACTCATAACCAAAATCGCAAGGTTAACTTAACTAGAAAGACTATCCACATTTTTCTTATCCTTGCACAACTACAAATACAGGATATAAGCACCATACTTACATATGTAAGCAATATTAAACACAATAACAACAAATATTGATATGTTACAACATACAATAATTAACCCATATTAAGCATAGACAAATATGCACACAGTAAACAAGACAAGCACATAACGAACACTTATCTTTCAAGAAAGTCACCAACTATGGCCTTGACTCAGATGTTCCTCCCATCCATAGACGTTTTTGCTCATAATATTTTAGAAATAGGTCACCCCCAAGTTGGGGCTCAAACTCCACTGGGGAAAATTGAATTCTAGAGGCACACTAAGGCCTGACTTTCAAAATAATTTCTCAATCCTAGGTGCCCGTTGCTACAACTATCCCATAATCCCTCATTCCCCATGCACCCGTCACACCCAAGGAAGTGTGACCCTTCTTTTCTCAACAATCCTTTGTCTGGCCTACTTCCCTTCCCAGGGTTACTAGCAACAGGTCGGATAGGAAGTCTCTGATCCCTACGACTAATTCTCAACGCACCAAGGAATAATTATCAATAATACTCTCACCTAGAGAGTATGCTCCCAGGTCTGAAAACCACTTCACAACAACCAATATCTCACCCAAAGAGACTTCTCATGGTTTGTCAACCCGTCTCCTCGACAATAACTCTGATTATAGCCCACAACTCCTTACAATATTCTTTGTGCAGATAAGATAATAATCATATTTCCATATGATTTGACCCCCTACTTCTCACGAGAGCCTGCAAACATGCATTCCTCCTCTGAATAGATGGATAATAATTCCCATTCCCCCCAAAATACACTAAGGTCATTCATATATATTAAATTACCTCAACTTGACACTTGTCACCTTCAAAAGTATCTTTAAGACACTTGGTGACATGTTCCCTACCCTTTGGAACTTAGGATAAAAACATATCCACATTACACTTTTCATAAATATTATTAAAATATTCCCCCCCTTTTCCCTTTTTCCTTTGGATTTGGCCCCCCATCTCATTTCGTCTGAGTCTGTCTATGCACAACGATGTAATATTATATTAATAACCATGATTATATTTACATGGATAGGTGTACTGACCTATCTACATCCAGGCTCACTAGCCTCATAGTCACATAGGATCTCTGGCCTCAAAACATATACAACCATATATATATGCACACACACACACACACACACACACACACACATCTCAACTCTGTGCACATCTAGGTCATTATTGTGCACTTACCCAAGTGCACGCAACATGGTGCAATGTACGCACTTACCCAGGTGCATGCAAAACACAAAATGTGTGCACCTTGTCTTTATAAAAATTCTTCGTGCACTTACATAGATGTGCACAACACCAAAACCAAGTGCCAATGGCTCACCAACCTATATATACATTACATAAACCATTAGTACCAATGACTCACAAGCCTATATGTACAATTACAAATGGTTTGGATTAGGTACATTATAATGAATATGTGCACTTGATTCCTCCATCCTCACTCTCATGAGGGTGGGTTAAAGAGGTGAAGTTGTGAATTTGTAGGTGGCCATGGAGTGAAGGTTTGTTTTTGTTACAAATGATAACACTTACAAATTAGAAAGGATTCACAATATTGTTGAAAATATTAATACATGAAAAAATCTTATCATAATATAATATTATTATTAATTAAAAAAAATTATATATAATTTTCATAACATATACTTAATATATACATACACATGTAATACACACCTTTACCCTCAACTTCACCTTATTGAATATGTGCACTTGTTATCCCCGCCCTCACCCTCACAATGGTGAGGGTGGAGGGGTGAAGGTGTGAAAAGTATCCATAAAACATGGAATTGATATTGTTGACTTTAGATGTTAATATATGTAATACACATCCTAATATAGTTTGTGGTAGATAGTGAAATATACCTAAAGATTTTTAATATGTATCAGTATATGGTAATTGGGACACACACACACACACACACACACACACACACACATACCAATTGGGTTTAGCTTGGGTGGTTGGGATGAATGAATGGTATCCTCCCCACTTGAGTTCAATTCCTGCAAGTGGCATGTTGAGCTCATAACGATTATATTGTTGTAATGGATTTGATCCCTGTTGTTCACTAGCCTTGTACCCTAAATATTCTAGGGTTTACCCTAGGCACCATCCTTAAAATGAGGGGAAGCACTTAGGGGTTTTCCATTATCTTTATAACCTAGAAATGTGTGTGTGTGTGTGTGTGTGTGTGCGCGCATGTGCGCAGGGGTGGCAGGAGAGGGAGGGTTCATCTATGACCCATAAGGAAAACACAAATATTCCTATGCTTGGGGGATGGGCATTAAAACAAACAATACAAATGAAGCGTACACCCTTTTGTAGGGACTTTCCATCGTCATTATCTTTGGAATAAGAGAATTGGTAGTCTTAGGTGATTCAAGGATTGTAATCAAATCATTAAATCATCAGGAGCCTCTAAAATGTATTTCATTAGATTCGATTCTCTATAGAATTGAAAAATTCACTCAAAAGATGGCTAAAATCTCCTTCTACCATATCATGAGAGAGCATAATGGAAAGGTTACTAGAATGGATAATAAAGCTACGCAATTGTCATAAGGAATGTTAACAAAAAATGGGGTTGTATATTCTACCTATATCCCCTAATACAAACCCCCAAATTTCATTTCTTAGGTATGGACTTATCAAACTTTGAGGTAAGAATTAAAGACAAGCATGTGTCAAGCACAAGGGATGGCGCCTTGAGTAAAAAAACTCCCATGCAAAAACATGAAGATGGTATGAGAGAGGCATAATGATATTCCCTTTGCTATCACTTCAACTATATGTTGTGGGATTATTCCAAGTGAGGTCAGGGGAGGTTTAATAAGAAGTGAGACAGTTCATGAATCATTGGCTCTTGTATTTGACAGTACCTGAGGTCATATTTAGATGTTTCTTCTTTGGTTGGTAGTGAAGAGGTTTTGTGCCTCTATGCCTAAAAATTTACAATTCTCTGTATTCTAGGTAAGTGTTCATTCCTCCTAGGGTGAATTGTCATGGTGCAACAGAATTATAGTTTTCATTCAAACACTTTTATGTATATTTGTCTGGTGATGTTTTGTTCGGAGGATTTTCTATGCCCTGTGGAAGGGGATTGTTATTTTACTTTGGTTCAATGACTCTATTTTCACCTAGATTCCTTGTATGGTGTTGGTTGTGTGGTGGAAGTCCCGTTACATTGTTCTATTGAGGTTCCTTTTTATGAGGATTTGTGATCTAATTAAGACAAGTGTCACGACCTATTGGGGGATGGAGTCTTTGTTATTTTGGCTCATTTTTTTTAGTGGGATTGTCCTTCTAGCGAGCAAAAATAATATCCCTCATGTTTTAGATTCTTGTCTTGTTGAAATAGAGTTGAAATGGAATACCCTCTATAGTTTCCACTCATCAATTTTTTACACATCAGTTCTCTACAATCACACTAAGAGGTATGTTGGAGGTTCTCTAGTCATACTAGTCATCAAGTTCTATAGTACAAATATTAGGATTCCTTTTGGAATTGGGTATATAATGGAACCTCAATATATTAGATATGTTCATAAGGTTTTAAGGAGGCATGAAGAGTCCCTAGTGAACAATGAAAATTCCCTCAAGTCCCTCTTTGCAAGTATGCCTAACATGGAAATGAAGCAATAAGAGAAATATGAAAGGATTATGGGTACTCTAGGGAACATGGAGAAAAAAATTCAAAGCTATAAATGGATTGTTATAAAACAAAATGATCCATTTAATACTCGAGTAAAGTGTCAACTTTGAACTCCACATATTTATGATAGACCACAGAGTGGGCCGAGGACAAAGAAAAGGAAAAAAAAATTGGACAATAAAAGAAAGAAGAAATGACAATGGACCAATCTTATATTTCCTTGGAGACAAATCTACAAAATTAACACAAATAAATGTTATGTAGTTGTATACACATCTTGAATGGTTTTTTTTATCAGTGTTATAGTTGGAATGTTAAAATGTATGTAGTCACTGGAAAGATGGGAAAGAAAGTCTTAGATGTCAGGAAAAATATAAAGGTGCTCCTAAAGAACTTCTTTGAAATAACAAAAAATTGCTCTTTGTAATTTCTTCTTTCTCTCCATTATTAATATAAAATTCCCCAGTCCCAGTTATGTGTGTGTGTGTGTAACACACAAAAACATATAATACATATGTGTGTGTGGTGGGGGATATCAAGGTCTATGGACTGGGTTATGTTTTCTTTCTATCAGATTCTCATTACTTTACAAGAAAAGAAAATATGGGTTCAATGGGGTGGGGGTGGGGGGTAATATTAGAGAAAACATAATATATGTTTTCTCTAATAATACCCCCCACCCTCATATATATGAGGGAAAAGTAAGAGGTGCTGAGAGGGAAATGGTCAAACTACTATCCCAACGTGGGGAGCAGGGGAAGCCGCCCTATTTTCTAAACCCCTAGAATCAAGGGAAGGAGGCCAATGCAATACGTATGTAAAAGGTAGGGAAGATAATACCTATGATTAGGTAAATGCAGCTAACAAAAAGAATTGACCTCAAACAAACACAAGACAACATTCAAGAGTGAAACAAAAGCAAAAGAATCCACCCTTCTTGAATACGTTGGAGATTTCAAAGAATTTTTTTTTCTACTTAAGTCTTCCTTGAACAAAGGCATCAAGATACTTCAAATCTTTGTGGAATTATCTCTCACCATCAAATGGATGAAGGATGAATTGCAGATACATAACACAGGTTTACTTCCCTTGGATTTGCAATTAAAAGAGACGGTCAATTAGTTTTAGGTGATCTCATATGCTCATGTTTATAGGGAGCATAATACTTTGGCAAACTCCCTTTCAAAGGAAGGTATCAAGCAATCCCAAGATCACATTTCTAAAGAAGAATTTCAGGAAGGGCCATTATTCTCCTCTAAGACTATTCATCTACATGATCATTCTACTCAATGTTGCTTATTAACATACCAAAGTTGTACAATCAAGTAGTACTATGGGAGGATGTTCCTTTTGTAGCATAAAATCCCTCGAAGTCTATTTTCGTATGCGACATAGTCTGACATACTGTCACAGTTGTAATTTAGGGATCTATGCATATCATGCACAATGAATATTGTATTTTGGATTCTATCTAGAATTAAAAATACATTTTTTCCCGAGGAAAAAAATATGCATACATACATACATGTATACATGTGTGTGTGCATGTGTGCATGTGTCCGCAAGAGGGTTTTATTTCAAAATAGGAGTTCGGTGATGGGGTTTTAATTTCAGAGACTTTGAAGTCTCTCTTCTAATTTTTGGTCGAGAAGCTTAGTTTTCATGTTGATAGCCATGGCGTGAGAAAGTTTTCTTACATGATTTTTAGAATGTTTGTTTTTTTTTATTTTGTATGGGAAAGGGTTTATGAAATCCTTGAATGTTTTCTACTTTTTTGGATGACTATAACAATAACTAAAAGGACTGAACAATGATGTATTATATACTTCCCTTTTGAGCCATTTTGGTTAGATGATGTATATTTTGATTTCACCTTTGAAATATCAAATACAATATTTTTTTCTTGGACATAAATACATACATATACATATTTATAAGACTTACTTAATTAATATTTTATTAGGTATATTTTCCATAATGTCAAGACTATTCATTGTAACCCACCCTATTTTATTGTTATATAAATATATTGTATTTATCGTTGTAAGAAACCACTTATAATATATATTAAATGAAAGGGTGGCGAGAGTGGTGGGGGGGAATCCTCTACGATCCTAAAGTAACAACAATAACCACATATGCTTGGGGTATTGGCACAACCTCTAACAACCTAGCAGAAGCCTACACTCTCATGAGGGGCATTGAATTAGCCAAGGAATTAGGGAGCATACTACTAATCATTTCGGGGAGATTCTCTAGTGATTATCAAAGCTATGATCGATGAATCTATCCCAGTGAAATAAAGCTAGAAATGGTCATATCTAGATTCAAATAGGAGGTAAATACTTTGGACAAGGTATCCTTTTACCATGCAAGATGAGAGCTTAATCATGAAGTAGATCAATAGGCCAAAATGGCCTCCAACTTAACATTAGTCCTATATATCCAACATGGGGTGAGGTCACATCATATCACCCCCTAATCTCATAATTAATAACATGTCAATCAATAATTAATATCCACGGGGCTCATAAATATTTGAGTTTTATGAATGTTATGATAGAGCTTCTTTACAACGACTACGATTTACCCTAGCCACTATTGTTGATTGCTTCAGGATTCCATAATCACCACGTAAAATACGTATTCATTGATTATAGGAGCATGAACCCAATGGATAGAGTTTGAGATTTTGTTCCACCCTCTCTAGGAGCCAAGCAGAGCCATTGGTTGTTGCAAGAGAAGGGCCATCGCTATCACTTGGATAATTAGTTTGTACTCCATGGGAGATGTCAACATAGAGGCATTTATCTCTTTGGTTCAGTCCATGATTCGAAGGAAACAAAATCAACCTCAACATCAATGTTTTTTCAAACATTTGGAAGCCATCCCTCAACCCGACCTCTTGTTTCCAAAGCCAAGGAGGAAACCCCTCATTCTATTTGAGGGAGATATGTTTGGAAATTTTATAGGCCTTTGGCCCAGCTCAAAATTTGTGGAAGCATGGGTAGTAGAGAAATGATCCCCTAATATAAATGGATAGGTAATATTATTTTCCTTTGGTTGCGGTTATTATGTCTTTGTTTTTTAAATAGGGAAGAGCGATATTTTATTTTTATATTTGGGCCATCTTTCATGGGCTCTAGGGGAATGTATGTCCACATGGACCCTTGAATTCAACCCAAAAAAAGAGATTACAATAGCCTCAATTTCGGTTATAATACCTCACCTTCTATTATTTTTTGGGGATGAATGCTCCCTTAGAGAGATCAGAAACAAAATAGGTTTTTTTATAGATTGAGCAGAACCAAAAGGGAATCTATATTCTTGTGCGAGAATATGTGTGAAGGTGGTTTTGGATAAGGGACTTCCAAAATATTTGAAAATCAATCTAGATGGGTGGAGTCACCATCAAGCACTAGATTATGAGAATATTCCATTCAAGTACATTTATTTTCATGTACTTGAATTCATTTATTTTCATTCATGTACATTTATTCATGAGAAATTTCACTAAACACTGTCCAAAAATCTAAGAAGAGCAACCCCTTCAAAGAAATAGTCAAGGAAAGAACCCAAGTTCAATATGGTTCCAAGCATGAAAAGGAAGTTTCAACAAAAAAGGGCCATCTCATCCAAAGTCTCGACAAGAGGGTTGGCCCACATTAGGAAACAAAAAATTTGAAGTTCTTTGGAACTTAAAGGAAATGGTAAATCCTAAAAATACAGAGAGGGAAGTAGAACATGCATAGGAAAAAAATCTTAACTTTGGACCAACTCATCCTGGTAATGGTTTAGATCCATCACCTAAGGATCCAGTGTCCAATGCTCAAGAAGAAGAGGAGGACTTAGAAGAAGAGGAGGAAAATGAAGAAGATGAAGAAGATACAGAGGGGGAAGGCATGTAAGTAGAGGAAAAATAGAAGGAAGAAAGGGATTTAGGTTAGGAAGATGAAAAAGAGGTAGAGTTGGTTCAGGCCCATACTGAGCTCTCTAAATCCATCTCCTTTTATGAAGCCCTAAGGAAGGTTCAAAACCCCTCCCTTCACCTTACAAGGGGAAGGAAATCCAAGTGGGACTAGATAGCTCATGAGGCAGACATGAATATTCACTTGGGTCATCAAGAAACCCTTGACTTTCTCTTGAGATAACTATATTATATTTTTGTATTTCACTATGTAACCAATTTGTGAGAATTTATGCATGTACTCAGGAAACTAGCATGAAAATACCTTATAGAAAAAATTGATTCCTTTCCCCCCTGTTCCATGAAGGGAGGTTGGAATTCTATAATATTCCTAATAAACATGATTTGTATAACTGTTGTTAACTATGCTACAACTTTTTTATATAATATATTATTTTTCTATTTTGGTTATAAAAAAAATATCCACATGGCTCATCGGTATTGTAAACCATTGTAGTGGTATTGAAATGAGAACTCAGAGGATAGATCCCACTCCCTCTCGCATGTAAATAACACTCTTGGATTTGTGTATTAATTTTTTTAGTTTGAATATGTGTCATCATTGTGGGACTAAGGAATTTTTATTCATGTGAATTGGAAGCATCCGAAGTCAAGCCCACCTAATGCTATGCCTGCAAGACAAGTGACTAATGTAAAAGGTCAGGGATCCTGGTTATAAATTGATCCTGATGAAGAATTTTGTAGAGATTTCTTAGAAGGATAACATTTTGGGCCCTAGCTCTTGGGTATGCTTCTTTGTTTTCCTAGTTCTCTGGTGTGTTGGCTATAACTATTTGCACTCAAATTATTGGGTACCTCTCCACCCCTCTCCATTATTAGTTAGTTTTCTTGGTGTATCTCCATTATGGTCTTCCTCACATAGTCCTAAGAGCATAGACTCTCTGGCTAAGGGTGTGGTCTCTGCTATGGGAATAATATTAGGTAACAATCATGTTATTTATTTGAATCGATTTTATATTCATAAACTTAAGTTCTTGTTTGGTTTTTTTGGTTCTATTGTGTCTTGGATTGCATCATTCTTTATAAGTAGTGGCAATCTTATCCTAGTAGGTCTTCTATGAGTGGAATTAGTGGTCTTATTTCCTACACATCTGGGTCAAATATTTTGTGCAAGTTTCATTCTTTAGTGTCTAGTTTGGTTTACAAGTTTAAGGACTTGCCGTGTAGCTATGGACAACAGGGATGTTTTGGAATTTAGGAAATTCCTAAGGAGGCACGAGGAGTACATCCAATCCAATAGGACTTATCTATTCTTTTTTACCTCTAAGGTGCATGAGAATGATCATCATTGCATCTCTCAACATGCAAATATCATGAATTTGTTGTTACATCAGAAGAAAATGATGGACATCTTGGACGTTGAATGTAATATGCTCCAAAATTTAGCATTGTATATTTGAAAGGTGGCATCTAACAACAAGGAACATGGAAGATTTTATCAAGTTAAGTTGAAGTAGGAAGACATGGTTGATCTATTTAACGAAAAAATGGGCATTGAGTAGAATCACTCCCCCCTTCAAAAGCTGGTCAGGAAAAGGCAACAATTTTCAAGTATTTTGTTAAGTCTTTAGTTTTTGAATGTTTTGCAAAGTCACAAAAATCCTAGGTTTTTTTGTTAAGGTGGAAACATGTAGGAGAAGTTGGAATGTACTTTTTGAAGTCTTTAGTAAGCTATTCTATGTAAGATCAAAGAGCCACTTGACTCAAGGATCTAAATCATTAAATCAAACCTATGTACTATGTTGTTAGCACTAGCTACAAATTTTTAAAATAATATGATATTTTCTTGTTATATATATATAATAATAATAATAATAAATGCAATTAATACTTTTAAGTATATTTTATGTGTTGGGTATACTTCAAGTGGGATCAAAGCTACGCTCTAATTGCAAGTCTTTCATTACAATTATAACTTTGAAACCTTGTTTCAGAGAGATGAACGAAACAAAACCATAATTAAAATAATCACTAAGGATAACAAATTGGTTTCCATGCAAATTCCAAAACTTAATTCTCTTATCCAATATCTACATACAACACCAATAGAATATCTTTAATGCCAACAATAACTCTCGGTTGCACCCATCTCCTCTCCTATATGATAAACACAAGATTTATCAATGAAAATATCATAATTAAAGTGACCATCATTAATAATAAGAATTACAAGGCCACCAATGTCAATGAAGGCATAAATATGGACAAAGATTAGAACTTATACAATGAAAATGAGAATGAAGTAAGGCACACCTTTGATTGAGAAGCTTCAAAGAAAAATAATCACGAAGAAAATAAATTTGATATGAATAATCACAATTTGAGAGGAACAATAGAGCATAAGATATATTATCATTATAAACAATTGATATATGAGAAAATACACTGACAACACTATATTCTCAATGGAGAAATACAAGTTTTCTCTATCAATGAAAGAGATATGCTTGCAAAGTTACTTTTTGTTACTTATATAATTGTGCAACACAAAGCCCAAAATGTCAAGTCATGAGCACCTTGTGATAAGAATAGATATTTCATTATACTATTTTCAATCCACCTAAGGTGTATAAGTTCTATGACATGATTCACAATAAACTTATTATAGTAGAAGTCCATTCTCTTGCTGAATATGCAAGGATCATTAAGAAAAGAGATTTAAAACTAGGGTGTCTATTAAAAATATTAATTACTTTAAATGTAATTATTAATATCTTGAACTTTGTAAAAAAAATTACAATGACAATTACGTATACAACATCGAGATTACAATTGAAAGGTTTTATGCCTTGTGATTGAAAATTATGATAATTCTAAGCTTTTCCTTAAGAAAAAAAAGTTACAATGTTTATATCCATTAATTTTGGTGGATAATCAAATAAGTGAATTCCTTTTATAAGGTTATTCAATGCAATAAATTTTGAACAGGAAGGAAATGGATGTTCCTGCTCCATTGCACTTACAGCTTGAAATTTTGAATATGATAATTATTCAAATCTTAAGATGCCATGCACCTACAACTTTTAAGAAAACATGTGAATAAGTATTTTTTTGGGGATGAAAATCATTATATCATTTTTGGGATATAGATAAGAAAAACATTAAATGTGAAGTTAGACATAATCCATGACATCATAAGTCTTTAGAATTATTAACAAAGTTTGTGAAAAAAAAACTTTACACTTTTAAATTATTTGATTTATGAAAATAATGTAAAAACATTAATATATAAAATAATTATTATTTTCAAATTGTTTAAATAATTAATTATAAATTTAAATTTTATCTTTCGAATATTTTTAAAAATTAATTAATAATATATTTTATAATATAATTAAATAAATAATATATCATATTTAAATATATTATATATAAGTATTTAATATTTTATATTAACTAATTAACATAAAATCAATTAATAACATATTTTCTAATATAATTAAGTAAATAATTAAATAAAATCAATTAATAATATATTTTGTAATATAATTAAATAAATAATGTATCATATTTAAATATATTATATATAAGTATCTAATATTTTATATTAACTAATTAACATAAAATCAATTAATAACATATTTTCTAATATAATTAAGTAAATAATGTATCATCTCTAAATATATTATATATAATTATATATAAGTATATAATTATAGTTTATATTTTAAAACATATTTTTTTATTTGATATTCTTTAATACAATGGTGGAAAAAATGTGATCATAATATAATTTTATTATATATACACATATTTGTACGAAATGTGTGTTTATTACTTCCATTTTTATTCAATGTGTGCATTTATGACTTCCAATGTCATTGTTATATGAACAAAAGTTATTTGAAGGATGCAATTATTATGTTTTTTTCATAAAAGAATGGATGGAAGATAAAAATATGCATTTGTCATAAATGTATACTTTTATTTCTAACTACAAATGGAAATGAAAGTTTGAAAATAAACACCTTCACTTCCATATCACTCACTTCTTCGATATATTATGTAAAACTTCATAACTATATTGGTAAGTACAAGACATTATGTTGTCAATTGGCTTTAACTTGGGTGGTTAGGAGGATAGGTTATTTTTTTTTAACTAAAAGAGAACATATGTATTACCTTAAAAATTTAAAAAAAGTACAATGATCCTTGCTTGCCACATGTTCCGCCATAGCAGGGAAACTAGAACAGGTGGTTCGCCAAAACATTTAATAATCATACTAATTTTTTCACAGTTCATCTTGCCAGATGTCATATTACTAACGTTAGACATGTCTGGTGTCATGCACCAGAGCTCATGGCTGCCATGGTTGTAGCTATAGATCATAAAACTAAACAAAACTGAAAAGAGTCGAATCCTGAAATGTAAACTGAGAGAGAAGCTAGAAATTTGGCAAACCTGAACATCCATCGGTGTTGTAGGTGAAGACGAACTTATGTCCGCATGTCAAACAACGAGTTTTCTCCGGAGCATCTGACAAGGCATCGAACATGAGGTTCATGCATCAACTGAGAGTGCATTGATTCTGAGTTTTCTCCTCCAGGATTCTCCGCATATCAAATATTAGTTGCAGGTGGTCATCCAAAAAGAGATGAGGGTTGGGCATAGTATGCTCAATTTTCCCATCTGCTTTCGCTTATGCTTCAACTGTATCCTTGTCGAAATCCGCTTCCGCTTCTACTTCCTCGTCCATCCCAGGGCTAGAGTTCTTGGCAATCCAATCTGCCAGCCAACCGGGGGGAATTTCTTCCTCCACCAAGCAACTTCCATGTTAAATAGGCCCTACTTAGGGCCTGGTGATGATACTAGGCTTGAGAGAGGCGTTCGAGGGCTGCTTCTCAAGAGGAGGAATTTATTCTTCCACCGGGAAGCTTCCCATGTCATGCATATTTTTAGAAGGGGATGGAGGCAAGTTCTGGGCATGAGGGGAGGGAGGGGGAGTCTCAGTCCAATTCTGGCCTCTTCCAGGGGAGCCGATCGAAGGGAGGGGCTGCGAAGGGTCAGGGAAGTTGCACCTCACAACGAAACTATAAAATAATGGCCCCCTTTTGGGTTTTCCACGCTCTATGGGCATGATTGAAGGATAATAGTGAAGATGGGGCAATGAAGGCAAATTCCAAGCTAGTGGAGTTACACAGGTGAAAAGGAGAATGAGAGAGGTGACCAACAGTGGGAGGGAGGCGATGAGAGGAGGTTCACCACAGGAATACATAAGAGACCGAGAGAACTAGAGAGCCAACATAACTTGGTAAATGAAAGAATACCCTAGAGCTCTTACCCTCATATCAGTCGATTGAATGCTGGTGGGGGACGCCATAAAAGCCGAAGTGACATTAACCCGAGGACGAGTACCTTCCTTAGAGCTCCAGAGCTAGTTCACATGCATATCCATTAAGTTTTCGAAGGTAGAGTAGTGCACTACCATAAGTGCGATGGTAAGGCCCATCATTCAAATGGTGCGGGGATGAGGGCGACGACTGGGGGTAATAACTCCCTAGGCTGCCTACGCGCCACCTTTATCACTATTGTCAGTTGTGACTCCATCCAGGGTAGAAGGAGAGGTTATTATCCTTCCCATATAAATTCAAATCCTACTTGTAACACGTTTTCTCTTCATGGATCTACCAAGGTTGACAAGGTACTAGCAATGCCACTTTTGTCTTAGAGAATGAGATGTGAAATTGCAAACATTTTTCAATTAAATATAACTTAAATAGTTATCAAGAAAAGTTGATATCCTTCCACCTAAATTCTTAAATCCTACTTTGTAACATGTCACTCTTAATAAACCAATTATTAATGAGCTATATATAATCTATTAATAAATTGTTAACTTAACCAAGTTATATCCTAAAAAAATCTAAAATTTACTCTAATTATCATTCAATGAGAAAAAAAATGCACATATCATTTCTCTCAAAATATATTACCTTTAAAAACTTACTCATGTTTTCATATCATACTCTATGAAACAATATTCTTTGACTATTTTGTACTAAACATATATTTATATAAACATATATTTATACAAGTGATAAAGATATATTACCTTTAAAAAATACAAAATATTCACTAATGTTTTCATATCATACCCTATGAAACAATATTCTTTGACTATTTTGTACTAAACATATATTTATACAAGTGATAAAGTGATAAAGAGGAATACACTAAACCATGTCTCATTCTCATTTTCTAACTATTGTTACGTCGTGTCATGATGTGTCTTTGTTGCTCCACGTCTTATGGGAATGAATTATGAAACACAAAAGACATTCAGCAAATTGATTGAAGTTGATAGTAATGAAAATAACATTTCCTTTGTGTGTTTGTTGCTACGTGTATTAGTGGGTGGACAAGTTATTTACAAAACAACATTTGTGTCTTTGTTGTTAGATGTAGTAATGGGTGTTTTTGTTGTTACATGTATTAATGGGTTCATTTGTGAAATGCCAAAGATATTTTTAACAAATTGATTAAAGTTGATGATAATGATGAGCATTTTAAGCAAGAAAAGTTAATTGTAATGATGAGTGTTTATTGTGTATATGATTAATGTAGATTTAGCTTAACTCTAGATTTATTATACATTGAGAGAGATTAAATCCTTTTATGTGTAAATCTCTTTTTAAGTTTTTGCATTTTCAAAAAGGTTTGCATCTTAGTGGATTCGATCCTTCTCAGTGCATGCTAATCTTGAAGTTAAGATGGATTTACATTGATATACTATTTAAAGCAATTTCATATGATCTAGATTGGATAATTGTATTATTTGTCATCTATCTCAATGTTTTATAGGTCAAAAAAATGGAGGAATCAACTTGCTGAGCCATTTTAGCGACTGGTCCCAATTTGAAAATTTGGGTCCAAAAAACAATCTAAAATCTTCCCGAGCAATTTTGAGCCATCAAATGACACTTTTTTGTGGCCCAAACCTGACTATGGAGCAAGCGACTATATTATACACATCGATATATTTCCAACAATATAGGAATCACCTCAATCAGAGTTCATATGCAAAAGTTATGTCTTCCACAAGTTGACCTACTCTATTGATGGCCATGGTGCGAGTGGATGCCATGTCAACCCTCATTACTTAAACATGTGGGTCTAGCCACATAGTGTATTTTATAGAACATTCTAGAAGATCCAAACCAATCACTAATTGAGGGTTGATGACGTTAATACCCTAACCCTAGACGACTATCGAGTTATGTTAAATACCGGGATGCTAGGAGGAGAAGGGGTCCATTCTTTTTCATTGTACTTGTTCCATAGCTGAACATAATAGTTGAGAGTGGTACTTTCTAATCATAACAGAGGAGGAGAGATTATGTAGTAGCCATATAGTCCACAATGTCAAAGAAAAATCCACAGAGAGTGCCTCTTTCTTTGTACTTGCATTTGAAGAAAAGAGAGCAGAGCGACCTCACCTTCTAGTTGGGTTTTCTCCTGTATTGGATTTCCTAGGTTGTATCTTGTATTTATTTTTGGATGGTGTGTGAGTATTTATTTATGTTCTCTATTTTTCGCATTTGAAATATCTCATATATTTTATGCTAAAAACCAGTGATCGAAGAGTATGAGATCTAAAGGAACTTAAATTTCATAGTAAATATTTTAGTATTTTATTAGATTTGTTGTGATGAATTATCAAGTGAAATATCCACAAAAGTTTACATATCACCATCAAAACATTTATCTAAATTTAAACATCATTTTTTGTTCATCCACTATATAAAAAAAAAAAAACCATTCCAAACAAAATTGATTATAAATATTACTTTATTTAAACTATATTTTTTATTTATAAATTGAATAACAAATATTTTAATATTTTCATTTTAACATGTCTTAATTTTTCATAAATATAAATATTATATATCAAATATCAATTCTAAAAAACTAAAAATCAATTCTCTTTTCCATTTTTTATCTCTTTAAATATAAGTCACAATGAGAGATTTAGCACAAAGAGGGAAATCACATAAAATCCACTCCAAAATACTTTTCATTAAAGATAAAGCACATACTTAATTTAATAATTAGTACATCCAAAAATGAGAGATTTAGCACAAAGAGGGAAATCACATAAAATCCATTCCAAAATACTTTTCATTAAAGATAAAGCACATACTTAATTTAATAATTAGTACATCCAAAATTGTGAGGTATAAACTAATACATACATCTTCTAAATTTTATTATTCAATAAAATTTAATAAAAAAAAAAAAAAACATAAATAAAGTTTTTGACTAGATGTCAAGAATATTCTTCAACAATTATAATATCTCATCTTTAGATTTTTAGGATTGATATTATTGTTCAAATTTACGAGTGAGAATTATTATCCCAAATTCACAAATAATTTATCATTACTATTATAAATAATGTGTGAAATTTATTAACATTTCATAATTTTCTTCAATAACTATAATATCTCATCTTTAAATCTTTAGGATTGATATTATTGTTGAAATCTACGAGTGGGAATTATTATCCCAAATCCACAGATAATCCATGATTGCTATTATTATTTTTTATAATCCATAAATAATGTGTGAAATTTATTAACGTTTCATAATTTCTTTATTAAAATTAGATATGTGTGATAGAGAATTATAAACACCATTTTGACTTTTTGTGTAAATTTTGTGTGAAATTTTGTTAATGTGTTTGGTTTCATTTGTCCTACTTATCACACCAAGGTTTTGAATGTAATGAATATCATTCACCCTTTTATACCATGAACATTAAATTATGTATTTGAATTTATTTACTTTTAAATGTAAATTTGCAAATTATATGTATTTGAAACTTGTTATGATTTGCATGTGTTACTAGCTACTTGTTATGATTTGCATGTGCTACTAGCTACTTAATGTTGGCTTGGAGATCTTGCAATGGCCTTTCATAGGATGTTACCTTTGCAAACTACTTAAGGTTGATTTGCACTCTTAACTCTAGTTACTATAAATTAATATGTTGCAAATTACCTCCTGATAACAAAAACAACCAGGATCATAGGATCATTATTGTTAAAAATAACTTTAATACAATTTAATCTTGACAACATAGTTACCACACAATTTTGACAATGGTAACTATCACAACCCATCTCCTGATAACACAAACAACAAGGATCATAATTGTTGAAAATAATTTTAATACAATTTAATCTCGACAAGATAGTTACCACACAATTTTGACAATGGTAACTATCACAACCCATGGAACTTTATGTAAGGAAAAGTTGTAGGCCAATCATGATGGTGAAGTAACCTTTTTCCTGTACATGGCAATGTCACAAGATTAGATTGCAACCTATAACACAATATGTAACTCTTGTAAAGGGAATCACAAGGTGCCCAATTATGGCCCAGCTCGTGAGGCAAGGATTCCTAAGTTAGTAGGCCATCACAACTTATTGCATATTGCATTTTATGTGCTAAAGGGTTAACCAATAGTCACATGGGTGATTATGACTCAAAGAGCTAAAAAWAAATTGGTCATATGGGTATTCATGACTCATATATKTAAAGGGTTAATCAAGTATGGCCACATAGSTGATTATGACTTAAAGAGGTCATTATGATTTAAAGAGCTAAAAACAAATGGTCACATGGATATTCATGACTCATATGTAAAGGGTTAATTAAGTATAGCCATATAGGTGATTATGAYTTACATTTAAGGGGTTAATAAAAAATGCATATACATGACTATGACTTACATRTAAAAGGAGTTAATTATATATTTTGAGGTTGTAGTGATTTTTGTTTTTTATAATATTAGTAAMATTTATTTATTTATTTGGTTTTAATATGGGTTGTCTAAAYYTATGTTGTACATTTTTTTTGAAACAGATTAAATTTTCACAAAATTTTTATTTGAAYTGTATATTTTTGAAAATTKTATATCTTTCTATGTCAAAATTACAATTAAAGTGATTAAATGTGAACAAAAGAGYGRTAATTGGTGACTCTCAACTTTGAATGACTATATTTGGAGACATGAAGCTTATTTGACCTTATCACAATGGTGCATCTCATCATCAAGATTCTCATAAAAGCATAAAATTCTAATGTGGAAATATTTATAAGAAGTTGCAATTAAGTGATTGAATGGAGCTTATGATCTAGGTAGATGTATGAGATTTAGCCTACTAATTACTATTAGATCTAGAATTCTTTGATTGAAGTCTTCCAAATCAATCTATAGAAATATAGAAAATCCCAACCCTTGAATATCATTATTAAGGAATATTGTGCCAAGAGAAAGCATCAAGATGAGAGTAAAAGGAAGACGCTGAAAAAATTCTTAGTGGATAGAGAACATATTGTTTCTGCAAAGAAAGATGATTATTTCACCAATGGAAAAGGTTTAAGAACTAATCACAAGGACAAGAGGCATCCCTTACTCTAATTCCATATTTCAATTTGTCTAAGCAAATATAAGGACAAAACACCATAAAAAGACTTGACATGGTTATTACCAGATTGAATGTGTGTTAGGCATTTTTAGGAAAACATGTTTTTTGTCTTAGAAATGGAAGTTACCAAAATGATATGAGTAATTATCACAATATCGTATACGATACCCTTCTCTTTTAGTAATTTCTCTTTTTATTTTTATTTTTTATTATCTAGTTACCAAAAGCATTACTTCAAAGTCTAAAAGTGTTGAATCGATTAGGTATCAAAATTGAGTGATTCTTTTCTATTTCACATATATTTTTTGAGAGACTTTGATGATGTCACCAATTTGTACAAATTCTTCCCTCTGATAATGATATTTTAGTTTTATTCAAAATGCCCGATAGGCAAATTAAATGGATGATAGTTGATTATCACAATAGTGGCCATGGAATATATGTAAAGGGTTTAATTGTTTTTTTTTATAATAAGTTATTTTTGTGCTTTTAGAACATTATTAGGCATACCCTAATTTGGGTAGTTTAAGTTTACTTTCTGTTTTGTATTAATTTAATTTAAATGAATAAGTTTTTTTTTTTTTTTTTTTGGCATATTTTTCATTTTTACAATGTATTTTGGGAAATTATATATTTTCATGTGTCAAAATTAGAACTAAAACAACCAAATGTGTACAAAAGGATACTAGTAACTCTCAACTTTGAACTACTATATCTCTTTTTATATTTATTGAATTAAACTAATTATTTTTTAATTTCACATATTTTTAAGAGATTTCAATGGTGTTATCAATTTGTACAAATTCTTCCTTGTTGGGATGGTATTTTAGTTTTATTTAAAATTCATATGATGGTAGGTAAGCTAAAGGAGCATAATGATTAACTTCAAACTTAAATGGATGGTTTGAAAGGTGTCATTAATATTTTGAAATGTGAAAATAATAAATTAAAACTTAGAATTGAGATCTTGGAAACGAAAGTGTAAGTATTTAAAAAAGATCTCGAGGATATATTGCAAGTGAAAGATGAATTATGAAAGAATTTAGGACACAACACAAAATGAATAAAGAATAAATATGAGATATTGTTATGTGATATGAGAAAACTAATGAAATATAATGATGAATTGTGAAATAACGATGGAAAATGAATTTATTTTTTTGATAGACATGCAGAAGTTAAATGAAGAACTGAATCTAGAATTTACTTCAAAGGGTATTACGATTTCCAAATTCCGTAGTACTGTTGAGGAGTTTGAGTTTTATTTTTGGGTAGTTGTAAACACTTTTTGAATGTCTTTTCGTAGGAATCTATGACAATACAACACATTAACATGGTACATATTGATTGTTTTGTCCTTATATTCTAAACATGTCCTCCATGGAGTTTGACATAGATCTCTTCCAATAGAACCAATATCTTTCACAAACTTCCCTTACCAATGTTAAGAAGAGTTTGAAAAATAACTTTCTCCAATGTTGAGAAGAGTTTGAAAAATAACTTTCTATGAAAGAAAGTAAATTTTTAACTTGTTTGTAGATATTGTAAATTTAAGGGAATGAAACGATTTTCTTATGAACAAGATTGAGGAATTGAGAAGAATGTTTTTCTTTATTTTTATTTTGATGCATAAACTGTAACATCCCGTTCTTGCGAGCACATGTTATTGACTTATTCTTTGAGGACACATGCATGCAAGTGATCCGATTTCAATATATGGATGTATGTTCGCTTATGGATTCTTGTGATGATGTTGATGGATTATGATGTTATGTTATTTGATATCTTTTTATTAACATATGCTATTGACGAGTTTCCCCTAAGCATGCAGGACACTTGACAGATTGAGGATGCCATTGGCATCAATGGACCTCCTTGGACTCTGGATCGAGTCAGGGAGTGGTCTGTATTGGTTGGGTATTTTTATTTATGCATATGTGACATATGATCGAGTAGATTATGATGTTGTTTATGTATCATTGACAATGCTTCGTTGATGGATGTAGGCTGAGATTTCTTGCTAATCAGACTCACATAAGGAGTAAAGGGGCCATGCACATCAACCAAATATTAAGGGAGAGGTGTGGCAACATCCCTGTCATAGCCTACTAGCATTCCCTTCATGGCTCGAATTGTAGGTTAACGATTACCTAGTTTGAGAGATCCACGGTGTCATGAGGGCAGACTGAGACAATCGCTCATGAATATTCTAAGGGGCATGCAATAAGGCAGGGTCCTTATTTCTTAGAGGCCCTTAGTCTCTCACAAGGTCGCCTAAATGGAGTATTGACTCCGAGAGTTGGAAAACTACCAAAAAAAGTCAAATGCGAGTGGTGCCCTTGGAGCATGTAGTGCGTCTTGAAGGGCACACCGTGTAATTAAAATTTGAATCAAGGTGAGTGGCACCCTTGGAGCACAGAGTGCGTCTTGAAGGGCATATCGTGGTGTTTAAAAAAAAACAAGTCAATGAATCTAGGTGGCCTAGAAAACTTGAGCGAATGTTAAACCTTATAAAATCTTGAGCACCTGTTGAATTAATTAATTAACTAAAGAATGAATTTATTAAGCATAGTCCCTAAGGGTCTAGGCATTTGCAAATAAACATTTAACTAAGTCTAAGTCTAAGTGAGTGAGAAGACTAAAAACTAAAAAAAAAAAATTAAATGATGAGGGGATGAAATAAATCTAATTAAGAATAAATGAAAATAAAAATAAATCCTAAGGAATGATTAATACACTTATGCAAGTAAATACTAAATTAGAATTTCAGTTGAGAAAGGAATAAAGCATAAATGTATAAGCATAGAAAGGTATCTAGTCTAGTATAACTAAAAAACTTTCCTAAATTAAACACAACTAAGTTTTAGAAAGACATCAGTCATTAAAAGGCAAATAGAGGGAATAAAGGGACAACTAAGAGTGATTTTAGGAGCGCTTTTAGGATGGGTGAGGGAAATTAACATTTAATTTAATTAAATTGTGGATTTATTGGTGCAACTAAGGGAAAGGGTGACAAGTATATGGGGGAAGTAATTCCTAATTGATTTAAAAAAAATGAATTAAATGTGCAAATGGAAAGTGGTCACTAAGATAAATTCTATAAAAGAAATGGCTAAGTGGAGGAATGGATCGTGACTGGTAGGAGTAAGGTTATGTTGCAGAAATTTTGATTGGTTTTTCTTGTGATAGTTGGGATACCCAGCTCGAGAAAGAGAGTGGTATCTCTACCTTGCGAGGCGAGCTAGGAGCTAGAGTATTCTGGTTGTGGTTGTGTGTGGCCCCTTTGCGGCTTGGGGAGCTGTAACACCCCTGTTTCCACAGTTTGTAAATATAACTATATTGGCCAAGAGACTATAGCAAACTCAATATGTGTGAATGTTTGATTTGATGGACCTTTGTATTAAAGGTCAATGAATGTAAATACAATTATTTACTAGAAAATGGATAAGTGTTTCATGACTGCTGGAAGGGGGGTGTGCTAAGAGAGACCATGAATGATATGAAAGAGATGGTGAAGGTGATCATGAATGGTTGCGTTAACCTCCACCAGACTAGTACTTTCCTAGATTTAATTGCTCAGTATCAGAACAACCCTCTGACCCAGGAATGAATTACAATCAGATTGGTAGGTTGAAAGACCTCCTCAAGAGTTAATGAGGGGATGGGACAAAGCACCCATCTATAAGGATTTCATACCTGACCATGGAATGGGAATTTAGGCCACACACAATCTTGTTGAGGAAGGCAAGAAAGGAAGTCATGGTGGGCAGAGGAAGACCTGTGAAGAGTGCAGAGTAGAAATACTAAGCTCAGGTTCGAGGAAGAACTGGAAGAGAGCGTGTTCTGATCGTAGGAGAAGGAGAGTAACCTTCGTCCCTATTTATTACTAAGCCAAGAGAAGAAGAGTAGCCTTCATCCCTATCTATTAATAATCCAGGAGAAGGAGAGTAACCTTCGTCCCTATCTATTACTGAACCTGGAGAAGGAGAGTAACCTTCGTCCCTAACTTTCACTGAGCCGGAAGAAAAGATTCAATCTCAAAGCATCGTGGCCTAGCTCGGGGGTGGCCAGTGGTAAATCTGTTAGAAGTGACTAAGCCTATGGTTGGGTGGAAATGAACACCACTTTCAGCAGTCACATCACGTCTTTTGGTTATGATAAGTGTTTTCATGCTTTGTGCTTTGAAATGGAATAATGAATGAATGCATGTATGTATACATTTAATATTGGCCTCTGTATTGATTGATCGAGCGATGTGTGTGTATTTATCTCCTGGAGGACTTATGATTCTTCTTGATTTTCCATATGCTCCAGTTTAACCCTCGAAGGTGTTTTCCCCAGGGAGTTACCTCACAATTCCAGATTCAGAGCAAGCCTCTTGGCACTGCTACTGTCTTGGTAATTCCATGAGATTACTCCACCCTGTTTCAGAACTTAAAGTTTTTCTAGCTAGGAAGACGCTTCCTTCAAACCAATAGCCTAAGAGACCTTAGGCTCACACCCACAAACTTAACCAAATATCGGCTAAGAGTAGAGATTATAGCCTGAGATTCATCAGAGGGTCCATATGGATAGTGTCTAGGAACCCTGGGCTAAATTCGAAAGGAGCTAACTCTTGATGACTTCGCAGCTCGAAGCCCTAGGATGTCAAAATTCATAACTGTCAAAAATACCTGAATGTTGGAGTCATGAAAGGTTGTGAGTCATTTATTTGGTGAGTCCATTGGGGCCCCTTCTCGACCGTCTGATAATCTAGTGGAAGGTTTTGAATATGGTACTTCAACGAAGTTCCACTTCAGGAGAATGGAGATGCTATAGAATCAAACTCCCCGAATGCTGAAGTTACGAAGTGAAGGAGAGCCGTATATTTGGGGGAGATTGTTAGGAGCCCCGCCTAATGTTCGATCTTTCAGGAGAAGGGATCCACACCTGGTACTTCGGCGAAGTCCTACTTCGGGAAAATGGAGTGGCAGTGAATCCAAAACCTTTGAAGTTTAGAGCCGCGAAGTGACCAGGACCATTGATCTAGGGATCCTTCAGGTTCTCTCCTAGCCGTCAGATCTACTCAGCCCAACGTTGACCGCTTCGGGAGGACCGTAGCATTGTAATGTCAAAATCCTTGAAGGATGAAACAACGACGTGATGGGAACCATTGATTTGAGGGCACGTTGGATCCCTCCTTGATCGTTGGATCTACCCCATGATTAATTCGGCGTTGACTACTTCGAGAAAAAGGAGAAGTCTATAGCATGAAAACCCCGAACGTCGAAGCCCGAAATGACAAGAACCGTCGATTTGAGGACGCTTTAGGACTCTTCCTAACCATCAGATCTAGGTTGTGGTCAGCCCAACGCCGACCAAATTTGGGAGAAAGGAGGAGTTTTCATTGAAAAACTCCCAAACAATGAAGCCCGAAGTAACAAGAGCCGTCGATTTGAGGACGCTTTGGGACTCTTCGTAATCATCAGAACTAGGCTGTGGTCAGCTCGACGCTAACCAAATTTGAGAGAAAGGAGGATTTTGCATCGCAAAACTACCGAACATTGAATCCCTGAAGTGACAAGAGTCATAGATCTATGGGTCTACGTGACTGGATCTTGACCGTGAGATCTGAGGGATATTAGAAGGTTGTCGGTCTGGAGTGACGTGGTGTAGTGATGTCACCAAGGGTAACATGGACCCACGATAGATGTGCCATGTGTCACCTAGATTCATGCGTATCACATATCCTATATACCTACTGGAATATGACATGTGTCAACCCCGATGAGGGCACGTGTCACCCATGGCCTTTCCACATGTCATCTCGTGGTACGTGCCCGCCTAGCTGAAGGGGTTGGTGAAGTGATCGAGACTTTGGGAGTCTGGGACTTCGGGACTTTGGAGGGTTTGGGGTGTAGTATGGTAGAGAAACTGAATGGCCAAAAGTTCGGAGACACGTGGCAAGCTTATGAGAATTTGGAAGTTCGGAACGTCGGGTGGTCTCGTGCGTAGATAACAAAGAGGTGTGAAGCGTCGAAGTGTTGGATTCCTCCACAACTGATATGAGAAAGAGATTAAGTCCAGTCATGGGATCAAACTGTGGATGGTCTTCCACCATGGAGGAAGGAACTCAATAAAAACACGTGTGAGGTGGTTTCACATGGGCGCCATGTGGCCCTCAACCAATGAATGCCTGAAGAACTTTGGGAAGCCATAACTTGAAAATCCAAAGCTTGGATTTTAGTCTGGTAGAAATCATTAGAACACTATGGGTGAGTAGAAGAAGATAAGGATGTCGAACAGAGGATCTGAGATGTTAAGGAGAGTGAAATTTCGATGCCCCATCCCTAGAAAAGTTACTCAGGGGTTGGGCGTGTTACAAATTGGTATCAGAGCACGACAACATCACTTGGCCTACTTGCGCTCATGCATGAGTCATATGAAAATAGTTTTGGAGGACTTCAAGGGGTAACACCCTATCTTACCACATTCCTAAGAGGTTTAATCAAACCTCTACCAAAGAGAGGAATGAAACTCATTGTTGTTTATAGATGTTTGGCGTTTCCAAATAAAGAAGTTGACTTCACTATGCAATTGTACGTGTTTTTGTACAGTCATAATATTTGGTTACCAAGGCTAAGATGAGCCTATGGATAATATTACTGGAAAACATAAATTTTCTGCATTAATTCCTTGAGTAGAAGGATGTAGATTAAAACAGAGTTGGGATTTTACCCAACGAGATTGAATCATGCTAGTCTGTGGCAAAGGAAGCCTATCATTTCTTTGGGAAATGATAACCAATCCTATAGGAGTGGGATTATGTTGATGGGCACTAATAGAAAGACTTGGATGTGAATGGATGGAAAGGATCTGTAGCAGTAGTAATTACTTCTTTAATGAAGGGTTAAAACTTGTATATGTGTATAATCCCTCACGATCAGAGGAATAAGTCTGGTGACCATTCTCTGAAAAGGGAGAGCATGTGAAGTTCTCGAGTTTCGAAGGGAACTGAAAAACGAATTTTGTTTCTATGTATAGGAATTGTTGGGCAGGGTTTTTTCTAATCAAGTTGATAAACAAAGTTGTAGAAATATAGAGTGATTGAGTGAGAAATCACAACAGCCTCCCTTGCTTAGAAGATATGAAACTAATCTGCCAGAATTCTTGTGGGACGGGGAGAGTGGCCTCCATCCCTGACTGTTGTTGAACAGAAGGAAGAATTCTAGGTCTAATGGTTAAGACTGATCTTGACCTAAAGATACTCTGGATTTATGAACTAGGATACTTATAAGTAAGTAACATAACTCAAAATTGCA
>ML796334.1:227007-248598 GCA_009831015.1 Picea engelmannii | reverse complement strand
TGTGTGTGTGTGCGCGCGCTGTGTGTGTGTGTGTGTGTGTGTGTGTGTGTGTGTGTGTGTGTGTTCATTTAAAAAAAAACATCTTTATTTCACAAAACCCCACTTAAAAATAGACACTTTCACTTTTCCAACCCTCTAATGAATCTTCCAAGTAGTCAACATGGACAAAATCCTCTGTGTGTGTGTGTGTGTGTGTGTGTGTGTTCATTTAAAAAAAACATCTTTATTTCACAAAACCCCACTTAAAAATAGACACTTTCACTTTTCCAACTTATCATTATGAAAATTCAAATATACATTGTATAAATAATTATATATTTTTAAAAATATATGATAATACTATTTTTTTTCACTCTCATATTAACATCCACAACAATAGCAATGTTGTGATTTGCCTTTTTTGTCCATTCCTTCAAGGCTGCCAATATCAATGTTGTGATTTTCCTTTTTCGTCCATTCCTTCAAGGCTGGCAAGGACTTTAGGAATCGGCTTGTCGTTTTTGCTAATAACTTGCATGCACATTTAGGCACCCATAAGACATTTATACAAAGTTTCCACACAAGTTTAGGCATCCATAAAACATTTATGCAAAGTTTCCAATGTTTTTTCATTTACTTTCTTATTTGGCCTCAATTTTTCCAATGTTTTTTCATTTTCCTTCTTATTTTGCCTCATCCTAAGGCAAAGACAAATTATCTTAGTGATTTCCTATGTTTGAGTTTTAAAAACATTGAAATACTATGAAATACTTAATAGAGGCCCGGAATTATATTGATTGTATAGCATTAGTTTTCATAAATGATAAAACAAAATAAGATTAGAAGAGTAGGATTTGCTTCATGCAAGCTACCAACCACCAAGTGTTTAAATCATTGTAAAGATTTGATGACGTACACATATTACCTTGTTCATTATTTTCCTTTGAGCCATTCACTTCTTCCTCTTCGGAAATGTGGTTCATCACAACAATTCCTCCAAACAACTCCTTTTAACGATGCATTTCCTCACATCATCTCTTTCCATCAGTAGGGGATTTGATTCCCTACCTTCTAGTGTTCTTGTCACCATCATTCACCATTCTCATTCTTAGACACTACATTGTGAGTTCTCATTGGTTTCCTCCCTAGAATTCCTTTTTTTCTTTTTATTATCTCTATTTAGTTACAATAAATCTAATATTTCAATAAATTAATTTAGACTTGCAAAAAGGGTTTACAATTGTCTTAAATCATTTCATTGCAAAAAGGATTTACAATTGTCTTAAATCATTTCAATCAATCAAATACCTAAACAGAGAAATTGGAAAAAAATGATAATGTTTTCCAATTTCTCTGTTTAGGTATTCCAATGCATCGCCCTTGATTACAGTAAGAAAATTTGGCATGCATACCTGCTACAATACCATTTGTTGAATGAATGATTTGGAAAATGATGAATTTTCCACGATTTCCTGATATTCACTAAATGAATGAACTAGAGAAAGGTGTAATGGCTCTATCTCTATTTCTCACTTTCTTTCCTTCACTAATATAATTTCTCACTTTCTTTCCTTATGCTATAAGGTATTTGACACCTATATAGTACTTATATGTTTTATTCACCAAGACCATCTATTTTCGAGCACCAATAATTCTGCATTACTTCCATCCAAATTTTCTTTATATTATCTAGTATTGCATCATCAAAATTATATCAAATATCTTTGCGTAAATAAGTATTCTTGACTTACTTATTGTTCATTGTCAACAACGTGTTAACCCTTGGATTTTCTCACTTGGAGATCTAGAGGGTTAAGAGCCAACATGTCATATTTGGCTGGAATTCCGACAGTCAACCCAGATTGAGCATTTTTGTGAGCCAATGGTTGGTTCCCATGAAACGAAGGTAGAAGATCGATGTAGTGGTGGTTTTTTCTTTAGAGACTTGTTAGCACTATTTTCCATGGACTAGAGAGAGATTGTTATTTTTAGCAGGTTTCCTACTTTTTAGGACATAGATTTTGAAGACTCACATGCCATATTTGAGCATACAGTATTGATCCTTGAATGATTATGAGCTCGATGAAACTTTTCCGGGTGACATGCATGCACTTTTTTATTTTTAACATGTTGATTTCCAAGGTTTAGATCAGGATTCTTAGCTTACACTATTGATCCTAGTAACATTATGAGTCCAGTGAGCCCTTTGTAGGATGGCATGCGAGTAGTTTCTATTTTTATCAGGTGGAGATCGAGGGGTCATGTAATTTTTAAACCTGTGAAGTAAAGCAATGCTTATAGATTCTTAAGCAAAACAAAATTTAATCAATGGCTCATACACATAGTACACAGAGATTTATACCGGAAACCCTCAACCGGGGAAAACCTCTCTTATATTCATTATATTGAATTTCACCATTCACCATACAATATATACAATGTTTTTAGGTATTTTGTAGATACCAAAACCCTAATCCCTTATTCCGATATTAATTTAGAAACCCGCTAAAAATAGCAAAAACTGCCCAAAAAAGAATTTTGGGGCGCTACCTCGAATGTTGTGCATAACCAGGGATCCTCAGACGCAATTGTCGAATCTGACATGCCCACACACACACATGAAAATAATATAGCATATACCCAACATTATCCCACTTTTTGTTTTCTTTGCATCCAGGGGCCCACGGGATTATATAGTCAAAAATCCAGGGCAACAATGCCCATTGTTACTCTACACCAGGAGAACTTTTCTGTGCTCACAGACTTTGTCAATGAATCAACAACATTCTTCAAAGTTTCAACCTTTTTCTAGCAACACCTTTCCTTCAACTATGTCTCTTACAAAGTGATACTAAACATCAATATGATTTGTCTTCGAATGATAAGTTGGGTTCTTTGCCAAGAAGATTGCACTCTGACTGTCACAATCTAATCTCATTGCTTGTTGTACCAACCCAATACCTGAACACAATCTCTGTAACCATATTTCTTCCTTGCTTGCATGAGTGGTTGCCATGTATTCATCTTCAGTATTTGAGAGTGCCACTACAACCTGTCTTTTTCTCATCCAACTGATTTCTCCTCCAAATAGGTTAAACACATAACCACTTGTAGATCTGTTGTGATCCAGATCTCTAGCCTAGTTTGCATCAACAAAACCATCTATGTCTATTGGCCCTTGACCAAGTTTTGAGGAACACTTGGTCATATTTGACTTTGGGACTTTGACAGCTTGTCAAAGACGGAGCGCAACGCGAAGCATAAATCGTGGAAGCTAGACCCCTTTTTGGTTCCTTTTTGGGTTTTGGGGGATAATGTAATGGGAAAGGGATGTCGGCCCATGGGTTTACCCACGCTTAGGCCCACTTTTGTAATGTAGAAATAGATGTCTAGGAGAAGTAAGTAAGGGGACGATAGCCCATCCATGTGATGTAAGATAAGTGCTAGTAGTGCTCTATGCATGACTGTAGAATGGTTACAGAGCTAAGTGCAAGTTATTATAGAGATTATAAAAGGATTTGTGCTACAACGCAAGGAAGAAGGATCTAGTGAGCTACGCAGATCTTATGTCATGTGTGCAGAAGGGTTTTTGGTGACTCTATGCTGTAATTTGATTAACTGAAGCTAATAAAGAAGAAGACTTTATGGATGTAGCCCCAGGGTGGGGGTGAACCACAGTAAATCTGTGTGTTGTGCTCGGTGCCTCGACCTGATGTGTTTGTCTCTTCCTTTGCTAAGTGCTTTGATGTGTTTATATAGATCTATTTATGCTTTGTGCTTCTAAGATATGAATGAATATTAGATCTGGTATGTTGGCATGTAAGATGCTTAGTGCTTCATCTGCCGAATCTAATCTATCTTGTTGTGGCTAAGTGTTGAATTATCTTAGATCTAAGTACATACTGTGATTCTCTGTGCTATCTACGAAGTATCATGAAGGTTGAATATTGATGAATAATCTATGCTAGGTGATTGCTAAGTGTCATAATCACAGATCTGTGTCCCATCTAAGGTTGCAGACACCTGAGTCTTGCAACCACTCCTACCTCTACCTCAGGTGAGACTTCATCTGCTTCGCAGGTGTTGCTGAAAAGGCCAGTAGTTAGGGTTTTCTTGGTGCGTTGTTGTAGCATTGAACCCTGGGTCTGCCCCTGTGCCAACAAATGGTTCTGTTGCCGGGACCTAAAATTGTGATTGTTGGGAACTGAGTAGAAGAAGCTTGGTGCAAAGATTCATCCTGAAATTGTGAAAACTCTGTGTGTTGATCTATGCCCTAGTGCGCAGTGATCCACTTGATCTGAAAAGATTCGTGCTGAAGAAGGAAGGACATATCTTAAGGAAAGAAGTCATATCTGCAAGAAAAGAGGATGATACTGAAGAAAAGAAGTAAGATCTATAAGCCATGTGCTCTGATAAAGGTAAGAATAGTTAAAAGTTCTTAGATCTAGAAGCTTTGTGCCCTGTAGAAGTAAGATATGTGATTTTTTATTTATTTATTTATAGAGCATGGGTTTAGGTATGCTTGATAGATTTTGTCCTAGCTTGAAAACTAGGGCATTGTTAAATAAAAGAATGTTTGATATGAATATATTTGATAAGAATAATGAAAGATATGTTATACCTATGCATAGAAAGAATTTTTGGACTAACCAATGGATGCAGGATCCTAGAAAGAAATTTTTGCAGGCTAGCCATTATGATCCTAGCGTGCAGTATAAGAAGAGTTGGGGATCATTGAAGAGAAAGAGAGGATTAACTCTTTGTTATAGTTGCAGAAGACCAAGACATCTTGCTAAGGAATGCCCTGGGAGAAACCCTAGTTGCCTCTGTTGTAAGGCTATGGACCATGAAGTACTAGATTGCCCTAGAATGATTGTTAGACTTGAAAAGATTAATATGGAGCAAGAAAACTCTGAAGGAGATCAAGAGACTAAGATTATAGAATAACCCCAGAAAGAATCAGAGATTATGTTACTGAAAATGAAAGAAACCCTGGATGAACATAAAGTTGCCAGTTTGTTAGAGATATTCAAAGAAAAGGAGAAAATCGAAGTAAGAATAGGAGACTTCGACATTGACTGTGCTCTGGATGAGGGAACACAGATGAACATTATGACATAAAGTACTTGGGAAACCCTAGGAAGGCCTACTATGGTTCCTTCACTAGGAAAAATAGGGTTGTTTAACGGAAAAATGGTAACCCTATGTGGCAGGATTACCCAAATAGCTATGAGTACCCATGGAGCTTCGACAGAGGAAGAATTCGAAGTTATTAAATTTATTGAGGACCATGCCCCATTTCCAGCTTTGTTAGGCAAGATCTGGATTGAAAAAGACCAGATCCAGGGAAAAGAAGAAAAGGAAGCCCTAGAACAGAAGAAGCAAGAACTCATGGAATTTATGACTAGAAGGATGGCCTACTTGATGGAAGAACAAGAGGACATATATAATCTATTGAACACCGGGGAATTGGATGTCGAAGCTATAAGAGAACTAGAGGAACCACAAAAGAACGAAATACCTAATCCGTATGATGAAGGAGTATTACCCTTGGATCTAAAGAAATAATCCCAGCATCGCGAAGTGACTATGTCGAGAGAAGATAAGAATCAGAATGGAAAAAGGATGACCGAGACGAAGCTCACTGGGAAGAAGGCTAGGAATCTAAGTAAGAAGAGAGCCAAGATCAAAAAGTTATAGAAGATTCCATAGAAAACTTCGCAGAAGGAAAAATCACAGGAATTGAGCTTCATCGGGATATGAGAACAACGACATACGACACTTCGTCGTGGCAAAGCAATATAGTCGTTGGACCGATATACCCATTCAACTTTCACCCCAAACAGACATAAAAGCATTAAAGGATCACCACCAGATTGTTGGACCACGCCATAATGGATGGATCAACGTTCATGGAAGCTTCATACCCGTTGCAAGCAGACCGTTGATGAATTTCCTATTTAGCTCGTCGCACCATGCCCGAAGAACACTTTTTCCAACTGAAAAATCGAAGCCCGCAGAACTAGTGATTGTCTACAGTGATCATTGCAAGCAGATTGTTCATCCTAGTGCAATATTTTGAGATCATCGTGACCCCGATTATCTTTCCCGAGTGCATATGTCCGACAAGCTCACCGCACTTGAGGAATCCGTCACAGAGGTCCTTCTCGATTTAATGACTGAGAGAGCCATTTCAGAAAGAAGAATGTCCACCGGAGTCCAAGCATCATCGACGGGAGGAGTGAAAGCCTCCCCATCGACTACTCAAGAAGGAACACCTCAAGATGGTGCAGAAAGAAGAACTAAGCATAAGGATGACATAGCCAATGCAAAGTTAGGGCCATCCATCCTACCAGCTTACATACCCCCTCTGAGCAATGAGATTGACAGGGACAGTGTCCCTAGGGACTTTGAATACACCCTAGTCACTGCATATCTACCGAAAGGAGTACGCACCTACTGCGTAGATCAAGACAAGGTTACAGCGTTGAAGTTTTGTGACTTCAACCTAGGGAACCATAAAGTTTACAGCATGCTCGCCCCGTATAAGTACTTAATGAGAACTAAGGGAAAGAATTCGAAGCTCATCCCTCAACAATGGATGAAGAACCTCATGCAGTCTACTTTTCTCAACGTTATGAAAATATCGCACTTCGACAGACACCAGGAGGTGAATGCTTGTGTAAAATTGATGCTAGAAAGTTACCATGGAGGATACCTATGGTTAGATTGTTTCATAGATGTTGATCTGGTGCTGATCAATAGGATCACGGGGCTTAGCATGCAGGGCCCTGACCCCCATGAGTATTATCCTGGAAAGATCGCAGACCGCGCTCTTGCGTAGAAGATCAAAGAATCCTATGGAGATGTTGAGAAAGGCACGAGAGGCTACAAGGTAGCTTCTATTGAAAGTGGTGTAGTGCACCTCACATGCCAACTGATCGCAAGGAAGGTTGTATGTAAGAATCGACCAACACAAGTATCTGGATTTGTAGTTGACCTCGCAGGAAAGTGCGTCGAGGGACTACAGATGAACTGGGCGAAGTACCTGGTGAATCAATTGGAGATTGACTACAGATAAGCCTAGGATCAGGGGCATGAATTCCATTTTAGCTGGCTCCTGATACTGATTGATTTTGTTGCATGGGAGCTACCGGAAGGCACAAACTTCCTGGACCTTGACCCCTTTGAGCCACTAGCCACAAAGTTTAGTACATTATGGTACTCAAACGACATGAGAAAGAAATGGAAATCAAATGTCATTTTCCATGCATAATATAACCAATTGAAAGCAACCATAAGGAGTGAACCTCGCATAACCCCGAAACTTTACAGAGATTCCAACCTCTAATAAAGTTCAACGCGGACCGCCACTTTATATACCTAACCCCATGCGCTGATGAGCACCAGGAACAACTTCAGTCCTATTATAAGCTGACAGAAGAAGACCTGGAAGAGATAACCAAGGAATGGTCGACGGACCTCCTTGTTTCAGCAGACCCCGCAGAAATGTCCGACATCGACAGCCTCAGAACTGCGCAGGATACACCTGGGCCCAGTAAGACAAAGAAAGAAAAGACCACGAAGAAGACTGAAGAAGTCCAAGATGTTGACAACCTATCTGTAAGGATGGATTCCATTACACCAGATGAAGAAGGTGATGATGAAGAAGGTACAGAAACTGGACAATAGAAAGTTGAAGTACCATCACCTAGGGATGAAGAAGACTCATCGAAGAAAATGAAGGTCTCACCTCTGAAATATTCCTCCAGAAAGAAACCAAGAACCCCTGTAACCAAGATGTGAACTTCCCTCACATTGGATGACTTTGATTTCATTGTTGTAGCGGTCAATGATGCTTCAAAGGAAATCATAGAAAAGCAGGAGGTGAAGCAGGAACAAATGTATAGCCAAATTGAGATCGCACTCCAAGGAGTACAACAAGCACTCCAGTCTAGCCGAGAAATATCTACTGCACCTCTGCCAGAAGGAACAACAGAAGTGGGAGATGAATCAGTTCAGCTCCGTAATATTGTTGATACAGTCGAAGTACGGCTTCGACATGCTCAGGAAGAAAAAGCACAGGCCACCCAAGCCCTAAAAAAGCACAGGATGAAATTATTGAACAACACCAAGACGCGCAACAAGAGAAGAATGATCTCCTAGCAAAATTTGAAGAAGATAGAGAGAAGATCCAAAAAGAGAAAGAGCAGTTGCTCCCAAAGCAAATAGGAATTGAAGAAGCAGTCAACAGAGAATTTCACTCTGTGACCAGCTTAGAGCAGAATTCTGAAGAGTCCATAGAGCGCCAAGTGATGAAGCTGGCTGAAGTTATTCAACAACTTCAACAAAGGGTCGTGGAATTAGAGCTTCAGACCATACCACGGACTCCACAAGAAGTGCGCGACCAACAAGAATTGAATTCTTAGAACACAGTCGAGAGGATTAAAACACTTGCTGCAGAATGTAAACAGCTAAGTAGCAGAACCACACAAATATATGAACAACTATCTAAAGACCCAGCGTTGAAGAAATTGGAGTCCCAACTCCAGGAAGCAAAGTAGCACGCAGATACAGTACAGGTGCAGCTCAAGCTCCTATCACCCATCGAGAGGATGAAGAGATCCCAAGAACATCGCACTACCCAACAACTCGTTCTTACCATGCAGAACAGAGTGATGGAAGTCACCCAGAAACTCCAGTCGAGCCAGGAGACGACCTACCTATTGTTTGAAGAAATTGAAGGCCAAGGAACACTACTAGAACAAGTAGTTGTTACAGTCGAGCAGCAACTGGAAGGACCTATCAGCGAAGCAGTTGTTTAGGAATTCACTAAGCAAGAAGCAGTAGCACAGAGACAAGTTGAAGTAGCTCGAGACCTTTGAGGCAATGTTACTCAGACCTGAGTGACTCAGGACGAGTCACGGGTGATTTTTGGGGGCATGTTGGCCCTTGACCAAGTTTTGAGGAACACTTGGTCATATTTGACCATTTTTGGGACTTCGACAGCTTGTCAAAGATGGGGCACAACGCGAAGCAGAAATCCTAGAAGCTAGACCCCTTTTTGGGTTCTTTTTGGGTTTTAGGGGATAATGTAATGGGAAAGGGATGTCGGTATGTGGGTTTACCCATGCTTAGGCCCACTTTTGTAATGTATAAATAGATGTCTAGGCAAAGTAAGTAAGGGGACGGTAGCCCATCCATGTGATGTAAGCTAAGTGCTAGTAGTGCTTTGTGCATGACTGTAGAAGGGTGACAGAGCTAAGTACAAGTTATTATAGAGATTATAGAAGGTTTTGTGCTACAACGCAAGGAAGAAGGATCTAGAGAGGTGCACATATATTCTGTCCTATGCGTAGAAGGGTTTTTGGTGACTCTGTGTTGTAACCTTATTAACTGAAGCTAATAAATAAGAAGACTTTGTGGACGTATCCCCAGGGTGGGGTTGAACCACGGTAAATCTGTGTGTTTTGCTCGGTGCTTCGACCTGATGTGTTTGTCTCTTCCTTTGCTAAGTGCTTTGATGTGTTTAGATAGATCTATTTATGCTTTGTGCTTCTGATATATGAATGAATATTAGATCTGGTATGTTGGTATGTAAGATGCTTAGTGCTTGATCTACCGAATCTAATCTATCTTGTTGTGGATAAGTGTTGAATTATCTTAGATCTAAGTACATGCTGCGATGCTCTGTGCTATCTGCGAAGTATCATGAGGGTTGAATATTGATGAATAATCTATGCTAGGTGATTGCTAAGTGTCATAATCATAGATATGTGTCCCATCTAAGGTTGCAGACACCTGAGTCTTGCAACCACTCCCGACTCTACCTCAGGTGAGACTTCATCTACTTCGCAGGTGTTGCTGAAAGGGTCGGTAGTTAGGGTTTTTTTGGTGCGCTTTTAAAGCGTTGAACCCTGGGTCTGCCCCTGTGCCAACAATGTCCACCACTCTGTCTAATCCTGGTCTTCCTTTAGGTAGTCACCTCATTTCACTCCTTTAGGTAGTCACCTCGTGCCTTTAGTGTACCTATACTCTTAATTCATGCATGTGCATCACTTTCACATTTAATATCATTCATACCTAACTAGTATTAATATCAGGCTTCATATCAATAAGCTTCATAATGCATTAAATCCATGCACTCAAGCATAAACACACACAATCCAAATGTTCATCATGCAAGCTCATTGCTTGCACCTTTTTCCATGTCATTCACACACATGGAAATATCAAACTTATATATCCTTCTCCCAAGGATCTTCAAATCATTCTTATGATAAGTCTCATAGGAACACTCAACACTGAGCTTCCCCCTCAGTTGAGAGCTTGCAGTCATATTAATCTCGTAAGTATGTATACACATATTTGTGTATATGCAGGTGCATCTCTTGCACCTCTTTATTCACCTTCATAATTTAGTTGTATCATTAGTGTTCTTTAGTTAAAGATGATGGTCACTTACAGGACTAATCTCACAGTCATAACTCATACTGATGTTTCCCTCTCTTCAAGTTAATAACCAACAAAAGTTACTTTTCTCTCTTCTGTACGATAACAACTAGCAAGAAAACACTCTTGCCTTGATTTCCATAGATCATTACCCAACTTATAAATACAATATGGTAAATTAAAACCATGCCCAAGGTAATAGGGAAACCAATCTAGTTTCAAACTATTTCTATATGGCTACCATCCACCACTGGATGTCAATCTGACCCATTGGGCTTCTAGAAGTGCCCCAACACTTCCTTTACCACATTCATGATCAACATTTAATCAACCATTTTACTTTAATTAGAATAATTTTTTATTGTCTAATAACATTTGGACTATCCCTTAAAGCCCAAATGCAATTTCGAGTTATGTTACTTACTTATAAGTATCCTAGTTCATAAATCCAAAGTATCTTTAGGTCAAGATCAATCTTAACCATTAGACCTAGAATTCTTCCTTCTGTTCAGCAACAGTCAGGGATGGAGGCCACTCTCCCCTTCCCACAAGAATTCTGGCAGATTAGTTTCATATATTCTAAGCAAGGGAGGCTGTTGTGATTTCTCACTCAATCACTCTATATTTCTACAACTTTGTTTATCAACTTGATTAGAAAAAACCCTGCCCAACAATTCCTATACATAGAAACAAAATTCGTTTTTCAGTTCCCTTCGAAACTCGAGAGCTTCACATGCTCTCCCTTTTCAGAGAATGGTCACTAGACTTATTCCTCTGATCGTGAGGGATTATATACATATACAAGGTTTAACCCTTCATTAAAGAAGTAATTACTACTGCTACAGATCCTTTCCATCCATTCACATCCAAGTCTTTCTATTAGTGCCCATCAACATAATCCCACTCCTATAGGATCGGTTATCATTTCCCAAAGAAATGATAGGCTTCCTTTGCCACAAACTAGCATGATTCAATCTTGTTGGGTAAAATCCCAACTCTATTTTAATCTACATCCTTCTACTCAAGGAATTAATGCAGGAAATTTATGTTTTCCAGTAATATTATCCATAGGCTCATCTTAGCCTTGGTAATAAAATATTATGATTGTACAACAACACGTACAATTGCATAGTGAAGTCAGCTTCTTTATTTGGAAACGCCAAACATCTATAAACAACAACAAGTTTCATTCCTCTCTTTGGTAGAGGTTTGACTAAACCTCTTAGGAATGTGGTAAGATAGGGTGTTACCCCTTGAAGTCCTCCAAAACTATTTTCATACGACTCATGCATGAGCGCAAGTAGGCCAAGTGTTGTTGTCATGCTCTGATACCGATTTGTAACACGCCCGACCCCTGAGTAACTTTTCTAGGGATGGGGCATCAAAATTTCGCTCTCCTTAACATCTCAGATCCTCTGTTCGAGGTCATTATCTTCTTCTACTCACCCATAGTGTTCTAATGACTGCTACCAGGCTAAAATCCAAGCTTTGGATTTCAAGTTATGGCTTCCCAAAGTTCTTCAGGAATTCATTGGTTGAGGGCCACATGGCGCCCATGTGAAACCACCTCACACATGTTTTTTTTGAGTTCCTTCCTCCACGGTGGAAGACCATTCACAGTCTGATCCCATGACTGGACTTAATCTCTTTCTCATATCAGTTGTGGAGGAATCCAACACTTCGATGTTTCACACCTCTTTGTTATCTACGCACGAGACCACCCGACGTTCCGAACTTCCAAATTCTCATAAGCTTGCCACGTGTCTCCGAACTTTTGGCCATTCAGTCTCTCTACCATACTACACCCCAAACCCTCTAGAGTCCCGAAGTTCCAGACTCCTAGAGTCTCGATCACTTCACCAACCCCTTTGGCTAGGCGGACATGTACCACGAGCTGACATGTGGAAAGGCCATGGGTGACACGTGCCCTCATCGGGGTTGACACGTGTCACATTCCAGTAGGTATATAGGATATGTGATACGCACGAATCCAGGCGACACATGGCACGTCTATCGTGGGTCCATGTTACCCTTGGTGACATCACTACACCATGTCACTCCAGACCGACAGCCTTCTAATATCCCTCAGATCTCACGGTCGAGATCTAGTCACGTAGACCCATAGATCTATGACTCTTGTCACTTCAGGGATTCAATGTTCGGTAGTTTTTCGATGCAAAATCCTCCTTTCTCTCGAAGTTGGTTAGCGTCGAGCTGACCACGGCCTAGTTCTAATGATTAGGAAGAGTCCCGAAGCATCCTCAAATTGACGACTCTTGTTACTTCGGGCTTCAATGTTTGGGAGTTTTTCAATGCAAACTCCTACTTTCTCCCAAATTTGGTCAGCGTCGAGCTGACCACAACCTAGATCTGATGGTTAGGAAGAGTCCTGAAGCATCCTCAAATCGACAGTTCTTGTCATTTCGGGCTTCGGCGTTCGCGGTTTTCATGCTATAGACTTCTCCTTTTTCTCGAAGTAGTCAACGTCGAATTAATCATGGGGTAGATCCAACGATCAAGGAGGGATACAACGTGCCCTCAAATCAACGGTTCCCATCACTTCGTTGTTTCAGCCTTCAAGGATTTTGACATTACAATGCCACAGTCCTCCCGAAGCGGTCAACGTTGGGCTAAGTAGATTTGATGGCTAGGAGAGAACCTGAAGGATCTGTTGACACTCATAACTGAAATGGGCTGCAGCAAATCAATCCTGAGGCAACCTCAAACCACTTTGGATTGGGAGCTGCCCCTTCCAACCTGAGAGGGATCTCTCGAACAATGTCACAATAGGAATTTAAGTAGCGTGAAAAAGGTGGGCAGATTTATGGGTAAAAGATGGTCTTGGATTTGTGGGGTTTGAGGGTTAAACTAGGGAAAAGGTCCATTGGGCATGGAGTCGAATGAAAACCGAAGGAAAGAGATAATAGCAGAGATTAAATAACTTGCAGAAAGTGAGGCAAAGTAGGTCTATCTTTCAGCGCTTTGATAAATCATGATGCGGTAGGGGAAAGAAAAAGAAAGGCCGACGTAGCAAAGGATACATGTAGAGTTCTGAAAATGTAGATTGGTCTTACACAGATGATAGCTGGTGCAGAGAAAAGGAAATAAACAAATACAGAAAACCCAAATCCTTCCGTTACAGTAGTGGTCGTACTAAAGTGTAACGAAGCCCATTAGTTAGAGGAAAACAAAATGTAATGCAGTCGTAATGGATTAAGGAAGACATAAGGCTTAAATGGTAAAACATTTCAGCTGCGAGCAAGGAAACACATAAATGAAATCCAAACAGTTTTAACACATCTGAAAGAGAAGAAAACATACTGAAAGAAATCCACTGTGATGAATCTCACAGTCGCAAGCAAAAATCATTTTTATTACTCCAGTCTGGTTTACAAAACTCAGTCATTACAATGGAAATCTCTTCGAAAAAAGTTTTTTCCGTGTTGCGCTCATGCGCCCCCCGCCTTTTGGTTCTACCTCAGTCTTTTTTAAAAGAAAAAATAAAAAACTCTTTGTGTTTCAGGAATCTGAAACGTTTTGTCTTCTGGATTCGGCGACTGCCAGATGTTGCAGTTACAAACAGTGGCGTGCGCTGGCAAAAAACTCGTTCAGGTATAGAGGAGATGGATTAATAGAAAGCTCCAATGGGTGTAAATCGATTCTCTCTTCATCTGCACTTATCTCTACCTCTGTACTAGTCCCATACTTTACAAACCCACATTCTGATGACCTCCTCTTTAAAAAAAAGGAAATTGTTGCAGTCATACTGGTAATTTCTAATGTTTTCCCCCTTGCCATATACCTTGAAAATAAGGCTCCTGCACCACTCTTCCGTGGAGAAACCATCAGCTCAATGCTTTTGGCCTGCAACTTGACCAGGCCCTCCGAGGCTTAACGTAATTCCACCATGAATATCTGGATGTGTTCCATTTGCTGTTTGCGGTCCAATTTGCACAGAACTCCCACGTAAAAGTGCTGCTGAACCTTCCGCCCCTACAGGTACAGTTCCAAAGCTTATGCCTGGAAAAGGAGGCATGGCTACAAAATGCACATTTTCTCTGCGAGTAATTGAAGGATGATAATCTACAGGAGAGGCAGTCTGAGGAACACTCGAAGGTAATGGTTGCCAAACCCAATGTCCAGGCCCAGTGACAATAGATGGAACATGACCATTTGAGGAGGTGGTTTCTGGGACTTTATGCATTACACTGCCAATCCTTAGGTGAGGAGGTTCATGAGCGTGCTGATTATCGTCACTATTCATCCTTACACTCCCTAAATTATTACAGATAGAAGCACCAGAATTTGCTCTAGTACTGAAATGAATATCATGTGTCGATCTCTGTAAATCTACCGATGCACTTCCAGCAGTCTTTATCACTATATTTGGAGCCACAGTTCCACCAATGTGGTTTTCCTCCCTGATTTCTGCCGCAGAAGCAACAGAGACAGTTCTGGCAATGGAAGTTGGTCGAAGTAATGTACCAATGTGTATAGTGGGTACCATAGGAGATCCAACAAAGGTCCCATTCATGCAGCTAGGATTATTTTGCAATGATTGTGGACTATTCACTAAAGAAGGAGGATGCCCCAAAACCATCCCGGTATTGCCATTGTTGTTGGATAGATAGTTTGGAGGGATACTTGCCTCTCTTGCAGCGATTCCAGGTCCAGGACTGAATAAAACACCTCGAAACAATTGGCCATTAACTTGGGCAGTAATGAGATATCCAGAGTCAAAAACTCCATCAACAATACCACGGACTTCAGCCCCTGCCAGATTAGGGACTGCTACCATTCCTGCAACTGCAATTCTTGGTGGTGGTTTGTCCCTTCGGCTCTTCTGTTCGAGAACCAAATAGCGATTCGCCCCATGAAATCGAATCATGTCATGTAGCCAAGCACAAGGCCGATGGAAGCAGTGTTGGAGATAATCGCAGCGAGGAGAGCTACGGAAATCATGACAACATACACCAAATCTTCTGCGAATGGGTGCACCACAGATCTAATTGGTTCTTTCGAATTCTGCAAAGGGAGATTGGAAGCTCCTGGAATGAAAGCATGAACTGGAATAAACCAGAAAACGTACGAGAGAATATAGTCGCCCAGGTTCCTTCGCGATTCTTGCTCAATTAGGGTTCATTACTATAATTCTCAATGCTCCATTTGCCACTCACCCTGAGTTTAGTCGAAACCTGTTCTCTCATTCTCCAACCRCCAGCCGGTGCATAYGAATCATCAAGCATATCGTGTACCTGTGCATGTTKTGGCGAATGATGCGTTTCTGGTCTACACAGATTCTGTCTGCCAGGTGTTCTGACAACTTCAGAGGCCTTCTTCAAGGCGTTATGTTTTTATTCGACTGYGCATACAGACTAGTCATTATTCTCGTTCTGYAGCTGMACCCTYMCGATATTWCCAATGTAGGCATGTGGGGAAGGAAATCATTGCCAACAAAGAAACAGATGAAGACAAAWTCATCCACAAGCCGTTCAAAATCAATCTCGAATGGAGGGTTMGGAATCCTCATATCATACTCTAAATATTCACGTAAAATCCAAATGTTGACAAACTGATAAGGCCTTTTARGATTAACATTCAGTTCATCACCTTTCTCATCAAAATCTCCGTGCTTTCTTTTTGGCTGTCCTTCACATGCAGCYGCTAAATGACCAACCYGACCACAAAGGAAGCATTTGTCTTGTTGCCCAGGGGTAAACACAATCTCTCTCAAAATCGAGAAGTGCRCCTCGTKAGTAGACAATGCTAACATGATTAGATCAGCATCCAGCCCATATAAGCAATGCCTTGTATTTGGATCAAAACCTGCAAGATTTCTTTTGCAGGCGAATRTACGTCATGATTTTGTGCTCACCTTCACCCGGAAMATTTGCATCAGAGARAATGACCTTGATATTTCGCCWGCCAGGATCGTAGTTTAATCTCATGTGTATGTAATATTGAAGAGCAATTGACAGTGTCGCCATAAATTCCGTCCCAGGAGTAATTATATTTGAGTCACAAGCTTCAGACTTCACTTTTGGAGCTAAAATCCTACCTTCTTCCTCAAACTGTTTTCTCAATCTTTCCTCTTGGGCTTCCAAATCAGCTGCATCTTTTGCTGCCCTGAAACGCCGTGAACGCTGCTGGTTCATCTTAGCTCTTGGTGCAACACCATCAATTGCCATGTATAAAAGCTTCTTGGGTCGTACAATCACAAAGAGCCGGTCTACATAATCAAACATAGCCTTAAAGACTTCGTCGCAAGTTGTTGGGGAAGTCCGGTCTTCGGGATGAAAGCAGGGATGAATAATCCCGTTCATGTCCAAGTAAAGATTATCGAACTCCATATTATTAGGGTTAGGCTTGCTGGTATCGACCGGAATGGTAACGCCATTGTTCTCCACGGGCTCTTCCTCTGTTACGTCCATTACTATTAGAGGATATTTATCAGCCAACCATTTGTAAAATGCAGGAACACCCATATTTCCCCACCAAAAGAATCCTCGCAGATACTCCCTGGCAGAAAACTCTGGAACAAAAGTTTTTAAGACGCCTAAAAGCTTGCTGGTACAACAATGGCGTTTTCCGGAACGGCTGCATCTACAAGTCGCTCCTCACTTAGTAAGGACTTGCTGTTAAAACTGAGCAAAAATTGGCCACTATCGAAGCCCCCTTCATATTTATCAATCAACGATCTTGTGTTGCCAGCATGGAAAAATAACAAAGAGGACAAAAGCTTGGATTCGGTTTTGGATTTAGAACGAGCCTGAATTTATACCGAAATGTGCTGGGAGATGGATAGTAGAAAAGCGGTCTCAAGTTATGACAGGCTTTGATCATATAACCATAAAAACCCTTCTCTTGGACAGCGGAGGTAGGCAAACCAACGAGCACATTGCGCTACTAGAACTTCTGGTAGTGAAATACAAACTTATTGGTGTAGGAGCTGTGTTAAATCGGAAATCTGTTACAAGGTATTTTGATGCTAGTTTCCTGAGTACATGCATAAATTCTCACAAATCGATGTGGGCCAACCCTCTTGTTGAGACATTGGATGAGATGGCCTTTTTTTTTTTGAAAATTCCTTTTCCTGCTTGGAACCATCTTGAACTTGGGTTCTTTCCTTGACTATTTCTTTGAAGGGGGTTGTTCTTCTTGGATTTTTGGACAGTGTTTAGTGAAATTTCCATACACATGAAAATAAATGTACTTGAATGGAATATTCTCATAATCTAGTGCTTGATGGTGACTCCACCCATCTAGATTGGTTTTCAAATATTTTGAAAGGCCCTTATCCAAAACCACCTTCACACATATTCTTGCACAAGAATATAGATTCCCTTTTGGTTCTGCTCAATCTATAAAAAAACCTATTTTGTTTCTGATCACTCTAAGGGAGCATTCATCCCCAAAAATAACAAAAGGTGAAGTATTATAACCCAAATTGAGGTTATTGTAATCTCTTTTTTGGGGTTGAATTCAAGGGTCCATGTGGACATACATTCCCCTGGAGCCCATCAAAGATGGCCCAAATATAAAAATCAAATATCGCTCTTCCCTATTTAAAAAACAAAGACATAATAACCGCAACCAGAGGAAAATAGTATTACCTATCCATTTATATTAGGGGATCATTGCTCTACTACCCATGCTTCCACAAATTTTGAGCTGGGCCAAAGGCCTATAAAATTTCCAAACATATCTCGCTCAAATAGAATGAGGGGTTTCCTCCTTGGCTTTGGAAACAAGAGGTCGGGTTGAGGGATGGCTTCAAAATGTTTGAAAAAACATTGATGTTGAGGCTGATTTTGTTTCCTTCGAATCGTGGACTGAACCAAAGAGATAAATTCCTCTATGTTGGCATCTCCCATGGAGTACAAACCGATTATCCAAGTGATAGCGATGGCCCTTCTCTTGCAACAGCCAATGGATCTGCTTGGCTCCTAGAGAGGGTGGAATAAAATCTCAAACTCTATCCATTGGGTTCATGCTCCTATAATCAATGAATACATATTTTATGTGGTGATTGTGGAATCCTGAAGCGATCAACAATAGTGGCTAGGGTAAACCGTAGTCGTTGTAAAGAAGCTCTATCATAACATTCATAAAACTCAAATATTTATGATCCCCGTGGATATTAATTATTGATTGACATGTTATTAATTCTGAGATTAGGGGGTGATATGATGTGACCTCACCCCATGTTGGATATATAGGACTAATGTTAAGTTGGAAGCCATTTTGGCCTATTGATCTGCTTCATGATTAATCTCTCATCTTGCATGGTAAAAGGATACCTTGTCCAAAGTATTTACCTCCTATTTGGCTCTAGATATGACCATTTCTAGCTTTATTTCACTGGTATAGATTCATCGATCATAGCTTTGATAATCACTAGAGAATCTCCCGAAATGATTAGTAGTATGCTCCCTAATTCCTTGGCTAATTCAATGTCCCTCATGAGAGTGCAGGCTTCTACTAGGTTGTTAGAGGTTGTTCCAATACCCCAAGCATATGTGGCTATTGTTGTTACTTTAGGATCATAGAGGATTCCCCCCCACCACTCTCGCCACCCTTTCATTTAATATATATTATAAGTGGTTTCTTACAACAATAAATACAATATATTTATATAACAATAAAATAGGGTGGGTTACAATGAATAGTCTTGACATTATGGAAAATATACCTAATAATATATTAATTAAGTCTGTCTTATAAATATGTATATGTATGTATTTATGTCCAAGAAAAAAATATTGTGTTTGATATTTCAAAGGTGAAATCAAAATATACATCATCTAACCAAAATGGCTCAAAAGGGAAGTATATAATACTTCATTGTTCGGTCCTTTTAGTTATTGTTATAGTCATCCAAAAAAGTAGAAAACATTCAAGGATTTCATAAACCCTTTTCCATACAAAAAAAACAAACATTCTAAAAATCATAAGAAAACTTTCTCACGCCATGGCTATCAACACGAAAACTAAGCTTCTTGACCAAAAATTAGAAGAGAGACTTCAAAGTCTCTGAAATTAAAACCCCATCACCAAACTCCTGTTTTGAAATAAAACCCTCTTGCGGACACACACACACATGCACACACACACACACACATGTATACATGTATGTATGTATGTATATTTTTTTCCTCGGGAAAAATGTATTTTTAATTCTAGATAGAATCCAAAATACAATATTCATTGTGCATGATATGCATAGATCCCTAAATTACAAATGTGACAGTATGTCAGACTATGTCGCATACGAAAATAGACTTTAAGGAATTTTATGCTACAAAAGGAACATCCTCCCATAGTACTACTTGATTGTACAACTTTGGTATGTTAATAAGCAACATCGAGTAGAATGATCATGTAGATGAATAGTCTTAGAGGATAATAATGGCCCTTCCTGAAATTCTTCTTCAGAAATGTGATCTTGGGGTTGCTTAATACCTTCCTTTGAAAGGGAGTCTGCCAAAGTATTATGCTCCCTATAAACATGAGCATATGAGATCACCTAAAACTAATTGACCATCTCTTTTAATTGCAAATCCAAGGGAAGTTGTAACACACCCACCACGGGGCTAGAAAATTTTCGACTTTTTCCTTCTTTTCATCGAGGAACAAGATCCCCCGAATAACTATGGGGCCTGATACAGACCCTGCCATCCCTTAGCCGTACTCATATGATCGGCAGCTAGGACCACAGGCCTTATCGGAAAGGTGCTCGTCGGCTTTCGTGATTCGAGAAATCACGACACATGTATTTCCTTTTCTCTCTTGTCTCTCGAAGTGTCGAAATCCGAAGGGGACCAATAGTGTGTCATAACTAAAAATGCCTCATATTAAAACATGTCAATCCACCTTTCGGGGTTTACTCCATCGGGATTTCGGGATGTGTGACGACATGAGGTCTCGCACCTGGGTTTCCCGGGAGCCGAAACTCCGAAACACCAAACTCTAACATGCTTCACTATTTCGAGGTTTCCTCCATCAGGATTTCGGGATGTACGACAACAAGAGGTCTCGCACCTGGGTTTCCTAGAAGCCGATACCGAAATATGATAACTTTTCCACACTCTATCTTTTGGGATATGACAAGTCAGGATTTCAGGATTTCCATGTACAAGGGATCTCACCCTTGGATATTCCGAATGTCGAAACACCGAAATATTGAGATTTAGCCATACATTGTTATTTCGGGAGTTCTCATATCAGGATCTCAGGACTTGCGAGTACAAGGAAACTCGCACTTAGGTACCCTGGGTGCCGAAACACCGAAATGTCCTAACCCCTCCACACACTGTCATTTCAGGTTTTCATGAATCGGGGTTTCGGGACTTGCAAATACAAGGGAGCTCGCCCTTAGGATATTCCGAATGCCGAAATACCAAAATATCGGGATTTAGCCATATGCTGTTATTTCAGGATTCACATATCGGGATTTCGGGAGTCGTGAGGGCAAGGGTTCTTACCCTCTGATCTCCTGGGTGTCGAAAAGTCGAAACACTTACCGTTCGCCACGTGTATTCTACAGTTGGACGGTCCAGGTGTTCCCATGGGTCTTAAAAAGGGGTCGAGGCATTAACACCTGCGTTCCTTCATCCAATTTAATGGTTGTAACAGGCCTTAGATCCTCCGAAAGGATATCGTTCGTGCATTTAGCAAGAGGAGGGGTATCCTGGGTATCGAACCTCCAAAACATCACAACTCATCCATGCTAGTTCATTTCAGGGTTTCGCTAATCGGGATTTCGGGACAGGTGAGTACAATGGAACTTACCCTTATGTGTCTCGGGTACCAAAACGCCGAAACATCACCACGAATCATGCTATACTCATTTTGGGGTTTCGCAAGTCAGGATTTCGCGCCTGGCGAATACAAGAAAAATGGTCCCTTGGGTTTCCCGATTGCCGAAACACCGAAATACCGAGCTCTAAGATACCCACTCTCTCTCATGCAGGGTTTTCAAACTTAGTCCTTAAGGTCCTTCATCGGGTTTCTGGGCAGATTTCCACCAGGTTTTATGACCAGACTGAGAGGTTTTCTTAAATCCCTGAGTTGTTAGCGTCTGTGATAGATAATAAGAAAATTCAGGATTTTACCAAGGCGGTAGTCCTTTCAGGGAACTTACCCCGGCTCTAGAATGTA
>ML796334.1:199184-226322 GCA_009831015.1 Picea engelmannii | reverse complement strand
CCTTTTCTTTTCCGGCGAGGTTGCGTGTGGCATGAATCTCCCCGCGGTGGTCAAGTCTAAGGCCTCCATGGATGGGCATTTCACCCCCATCCCTCATTAACTCATGAGGATCCTCTTCACCTACCAACTTGGCGAGTAATTCATTTAAGGGTCAGTGAGCCGCTCTTGGTTCTCCGGGCTAGTGAAGACCAAATACGGTTTGGTTCGGTGGAAGTTAATGCCACCATTCTAGGTGCCTTCCACCACCTTTCTTCAGCCATCGTGGTCTCTTTGTCAGCACATCCCCCTCCCAGTAGTCCTGCATCACATATATATTTATATATATAGTGTTAATTTACATTCGTCGACCTTGTATACTAAGGTCCATTCAAAATCACACATTCACATCTTTGAGTTTGCCACAGTTCTTGGCCAGCACAATTATTTTTACAGACTGGGGGAAACAGGGTGTTACAGAAGTAAACCTGTGTTATGTATCTGCAATTCATCCTTCATCCATTTGATGGTGAGAGATAATTCCCCAAATATTTGAAGTATATTGATGCCTTTTTTCAAGGAAGACTTAAGTAGAAACAAAAATTCTTTGAAATCTCCAACATATTCAAGAAGGGTGCATTCTTTTGTTTCACTCTTGAATGTTGTCTTGTGTTTGTTTGAGGTCGATTCTTGTTGTTAGCTTCATTTACCTGATCATAGGTATTATCTTCCCTACCTTTTACATACGTATTGCATTGGCCTCCTTCCCTTGATTCTAGGGGTTTAGAAAATAGGGCGGTTTCCCCCGCTCCCCATGTTGGGATAGTAGTTTGACCATTTCCCTCTCATAACCTCTTACCATTCCCTCATATATATGAGGGTGGGGGTGGGGGTGGGGGGTATTATTAGAGAAAACATATATTATGTTTTCTCTAATATTACCCCCCACCCCCACCCCATTGAACCAATTTTTTATTTTCCTGTAAAGTAATGAGAATCTGATAGAAAGAAAACATAACCCAGTCCATAGACCTTGATATCCCCCACCACACACACATATGTATTATATATTTTTTTGCGTTGCACACACACACACATATAACCAGGACTAGGGAATTTTATATTAATAATGGAGAGAAAGGAGAAATTACAGAGAACATTTTTTTGTTATTTCAAAGAAGTTCTTTAGGAGCACCTTTATATTTTTCCTGACATCTAAGACTTTATTTCCCATCTTTCCAGTGACTACATACATTTTAACATTCCAACTATAACACTAATAAAAAAAACATTCAAGATGCGTATACAACTACATAACATTTATTTGTGTTAATTTTGTAGATTTGTCTCCAAGGAAATATGAGATTGGTCCATTGTCATTTCTTCTTTCTTTTATTGTCCATTTTTTGTTTCCTTTTCTTTGTCCTCGGCCCACTCTGTGGTCTATCATAAATATGTGGAGTTCGAAGTTGACACTTTACTCGAGTATTAAATGGATCATTTTGTTTTATAACAATCCATTTATAGCTTTGAATTTTTTTCTCCATGTTCCCTTGAGTACCCATAATCCTTTCATATTTCTCTTGTTGCTTCATTTCCATGTTAGGGGCACTTGCAAAGAGGGACCTGAGGGAATTTTCGTTGTTGACTAGGGACTCTTCATGCCTCCTTTAAACCTTATGAACATATCTAATATATTGTGGTTCCATTATATACCCAATTCCAAAAGGAATCCTAATATTTGTACCACAGAACTTGACGACTAGTATGACTTGAGAACCTCCAACATACCTCTTAGTGTGATTGTAGAGAACTGATGTGTAACAGATTGATGAGTGGAAACTATAGAGGGTATTCCATTTCAACTCTATTTCAACAAGACAAGAATCTAAAACATGAGGGATATTATTTTTGCTCGCTAGAAGAACAGTCCCACTAAAAAAAAATGAGCCAAAATAACAAAGACTCCATCCCCCAATAGGTCATGACACTTGTCTTAATTAGATCACAAATCCTCATAAAAAGGAACCTCAATAGAACAATGTAACAGGACTTCCACCACACAACCAACACCATACAAGGAATCTAGGTGAAAATAGAGTCATTGAACCAAAGTAAAATAACAATCTCCTTCCACAGGGCATAGAAAATCCTCCGAACAAAACATCACTAGACAAATATACATAAAAGTGTTTGAATGAAAACTATAATTCTGTTGCACCATGACAATTCACCCTAGGAGGAACGAAAACTTACCCAAAATACAGAGAATTGAAAATGTTTAGGCATAGAGGCACAAAACCTCTTCACTACCAACCAAAGAAGAAACATCTAAATATGACCTCAGGTACTATCAAATACAAGAGCCAATGTTTCATGAACTGTCTCACTTCTGATTAAACCTCCCCTAACCTCGCTTGGAATAATCCTACAACATATAATTGAAGTGATAGCAAAGGGAATATCATTATGCCTCTCTCATACCATCTTCATGTTTTTGCATGGGAGTTTTTTACTCGAGGTGCAATCCCTTGTGCTTGACACATGCTTGTCTTTAATTCTTACCTCAAAGTTTGATAAGTCCATACCTAAGAAATGAAATTTGGGGGTTTGTCTTAGGGGATACAGGTAGAAGATACAACCCCATTTTTTTTAACATTCCTTATGACAATTGCGTAGCTTTATTATCCATTCTAGTAACATTTCCATTATGCTCTCTCATGATATGGTAGAAGGAGATTTTAGCCATCTTTTGAGTGAATTTTTCAATTCTGTAGAGAATAGAATCTAATGAAATACATTTCAAAGGCTCCTGATGATTTAATGATTTGATTACAATCCTTGAATCACCTAAGACTACCAATTCTCTTATTCCAAAGATAATGACAATGGAAAGTCCCTACAAAAGGGTGCACGCTTCATTTGTATTGTTCGTTTCAATGCCCATCCCCCAAGTGTAGGAATATTCATGTTTTCCTTATGGTTCATAGCTGACCCCTCCCTCTCCTATCACCCCTGCGCACCCGCGCGTGCACACACACATACACACACATTTCTAGGTTATAAAGATAATGGAAAACCCCTGAGTGCTTCCCCTCATTTTAAGGATGGTGCCTAGGGTAAACCCTATAATATTTAGGGTACAAGGCCAGTCAACAACAGGGATCAAATCCATTAGAGCAATATAATTGTTATGAGCTCAACATGTCACTTGCAGGAATTGAACTCAAGTGGGGAGGATACCAATCATTCCTCCCAACCACCCAAGCTAAACCCAATTGGTATGTGTGTGTGTGTCCCAATTACCATATACTAATACATATTAAAAATATTTAGGTATATTTCACTATCTACCACAAACTATATTAGGATGTGTATTACATATATTAACATCTAAAGTCAACAATATCAATTCTATGTTTTATGGATACTTTTCACACCTTCACCCCTCCAACCTCACCATTGTGAGGGTGAGGGCGGGGATAACAAGTGCACATATTCAAGAAGGTGAAGTTGAGGGTAAAGGTGTGTATTACATGTGTATGTATATATTAAGTATATGTTATGAAAAATATATATAATCTTTTTTAATTAATAATAATATTATATTATGATAATATTTTTTCATGTATTAATATTTTCAACAATATTGTGAATCCTTTCTAATTTGTGAGTGTTATCATTTGTAACAAAAACAAACCTTCACTCCATGGCCACCTACAAATTCACAACTTCACCTCTTTGACCCACCCTCATGAGAGTGAGGATGGAGGAATCAAGTGCACATATTCATTATAATGTACCTAATCCAAACCATTTGTAATTGTACATATAGGCTCGTGAGTCATTGGTACTAATGGTTTATGTAATGTATATATACAATGGTGAGCCATTGGCACTTGGTTTTGGTGTTTTGCACATCTGAGTAAGTGCACAAAGAATTTTTATAAAGACAAGGTGCACAAATTTTGTGTTTTGCATGCACCTGGGTATGTGTGCACATTGCACCATGTTGTGCGCACTTGGGTAAGTGCGTAGTAATGACCTAGATGTGCACAGAGTTGAGATATGTGTGTGTGTGTGTGCATATATATATGGTTGTATATGTTTTGAGTCCAGAGATCTTATGTGATTATGAGGCTAGTGAGCCTGGACGTAGATAGATCAGTACACCTATCCATGTAAATATAATCATGGTTATTAATATAATATTACATCGTTGTGCGAAATGAGATGTGGGGGCAAATCCACCGGAAAAAGGGAAAAGGGGGGGAATATTTTAATAATATTTCTGAAAAGTGTAATGTGGATATGTTTTTATCCTAAGTTCCCAAGGGTAGGGAACATGTCACCAAGTGGCTTAAAGATACTTTTGAAGGTGACAAGTGTCAAGTTGAAGTAATTTAATATATATGAATGGCCTTAGTGTATTTTGGGGGGAATGGGAATTATTATCCATCTATTCAGAGGAGGAATGGATGTTTACAGGCTCTCGTATGGAAATATGATTATTACCTTATCTGCACAGAGAATATTGTAAGGAGTTGTGGGCTATAATCAGAGTTGTTTTCAAGGAGACGGGTTGACAAACCATGAGAAGTCTCTCTGGGTGAGATATTGGTTGTTGTGAAGTGGTTTTCAGACCCCGGAGCATACTCTCCAAGTGAGAGTATTGTTGATAATTATTCCTTGGTTCTTTGAGCATTAGTCGTAGGGATCAGAGACTTCCTATCCGACCTGTTGTTGGTAACCCTAGGAAGGGAAGTGGGCCAGACAAAGGACTATTGAGAAAAGAAGGGTCACACTTCCTTGGGTGTGATGGGTGCATGGGGAATGAGGGATTATGGGATAGTTGTAGCAGCAAGCACCTAGGACTGAGCAATTATTTTGAGAGTTAGACCTTAATGTGTCTCTAGAATTCATTTTTCCCCAGTGGAGTTTGAGCCCCAACTTGGGGGTGACCTGTTGCTAAAATCTTATGAGCAAAAACATCTATGGATGGGAGGAACATCTGATTCAAGGCCATAGTTGGTGAATTTCCTGAAAGATAAGTGTTCATTATGTGCTTGTCTTGTTTACTGTGTGCATATTTGTTTATGCTTAATATGGGTTAATTATTGTATGTTGTAACATATCAGTATTTGTTGTTATTGTGTTTAATATTGCTTACATATGTAAGTATGGTGCTTATATCCTGTATTTTTAGTTGTGCAAGATATGAAAAATGTGGATAGTCTTTCTAGTTAAGTTAACCTTGCGATTTTGGTTATGAGTCATCAAGAAGAGGACTGAGTGGTTGGGTGACAGGATTGTAGCCTGTGTGCATCAAGAGGATGGAATTCATGTCTGCGGACAAAGAATCAGATTCCAAGCACAAGGAAATCATAGTTGGTGTAGGATGCCAAGATGGTTGTGTACACGGTTGTGTTGTGTGATTAGTATGTTGGTGCGCAGAGTTATTAAGGTACTTACATTTCTTAAGTTTGTGTTAAAAGGATAATTTTTCTTCCGATGTGATAAGTTGTGTGGCACGACACAAGTATGTACTGAGTGCATTACCTCAAGTGATATTGTGCGGACTTGTGTTAGAGTAGAATCTACACAGTGAAATTTTAGAGTAACATTGTTCGGTAGTATGTTGGGGATGTTACAATTTGGTTGACTCAGAGCTACAAAAGTTGAGGTTGTGTGACGTGGCCCAGCCTGGGCTAGTTGGGGACATTACATTCATGAAGTTGGGGTTAGAGTGAATTTGTCCATATGTATATGTATATATCAATTATATATTATGGAATTATTTTTCCAAAGAAAACTTCATGAGGAGACCCGAGGGATGTTTCTCCAAATTCATGGATGACATTCCTAGTAAACCCATTGGCATAGAATTTTGTGCCTAACCTAGGGAGATTCAAACCAATCATTGTTGGTATAAAACTAGTCAAATTCCCAACAACATTGGTGACCACTAGCTAAGCTAACCCCTCGTGTTGATATTATGGAATATATAATATAATATTTTTTACTTAATAATAAAATTATACTATGATAAACTTTATGTTACTTGTATCCTCCAAGGGTTAGTTCAATTGATAAATGCTCTTGCATGACGTCCATAGATGTCTTGGGATAAATTTGATCAACTCCTTTAGGGTCAATAGCCACTTATGCGACTGGTGGATGATCCACCTTACATTTGGAAATTCTTATAAAGAAGGGGGAGTACTCTAAGAGCACTAGCCTAGTAATAGCACCACCATTCTTTGTTGGAGTGTGTGAGGATGATTATGGCACAAATACAAAAGGAGATGAGAGGTGAGGTCTCTCATATTTTTAATCTAAATATATTGTAGAAAAGAAAAAACCTTTCAAAAATCAGAATGGATTTCCATCCTACAGTTCTCCACAATATCATACTTTCTAATATCTACCTCCATAAAATGTAGATGTCACATAACATTTCAAAATTACATATTTGAAAAAATATAGAGACCATAGAGAACTGACGCTAAGCTTGCATAATACATTTAAAAAATAGAGGATCTTGACGTAATTATAGATACATTGATAGATTATTCTATCGAAGAGATTCTAACATCCACCCATTGAACATCCTTTGAGAGTGCATCTACTAGCATGTTATGTTCCCTAAAAAAATGTGTGAAGAATGTAGGATAAAAAAATAATTATATCTTCCTTCAATTGTATTTCCAAATCCTTTAGTAATACACAACGAAATTTCATCTCATCATTAATCCATTTTATAACCAAGGAAGTGTCCCCAAATATTTGCAACTTGTAAACCATTTTTCTATTGCAATTTTTAATAAATTTTTAAGAGCCTTCAATTATGCAAGGTTATTTGTTCCAAAACCCATTCTAGCCTTGAACTTAATAAATTGATCCTATGAAAGATATAAAACTCCTCGTGTACTTCTGAAATCAATGGTGTCATGCATTTTACCATTGAAAAACCTAGGGAAAGTATTTTTCCATTATTAATTCACCTAACTATCTAGGATTATTTATTTTTGGTGACATTTTGCAACTGAGGGAAAGATTAGAAGCATGATTATATATTTGAAATGAAGGGATTTGTTTTCCTTCGTAAACCTATTTATTTTAGGATGGATAAATACCTCATAAAGTTAGACATGGGGTAACTTTGAATTCTTTATGTTCCTTGTTTTGAAACTAGGCTCAAAGGCATTCCTCCATTGAGAATCCCCTCCAGGAATTCTTTGTTCTAGTAAACTTATTGATTTCTTTCCACAAATGTTGAGCACATGTGAAATGGATAAATAAATTAGAAACAAATTATGAATCCCTCCTACATAACATATAGATACAAGGGCCATGTCTCCATATTTTCTAGAGGACCTTATTTCTAAGTGAAAGGGCCAAAGGAATATTTTCAATTTTTTAGGTACCTTTACTCTCTATATTTTAAACCACCATCATACACTAAGGTCCATTAAAGTTTCATATCCCATATTTTCATAGTACATACCTAAAACTTTGATTTTTACCTATCAAATATTCCTCTTCATCTCTAATTCTAACAATGTATTCTTGTTAACTCATCCAAATTGAAATAAATATGGCAACTATCTATCCATGCCTCATCCAAATCAATAGACTACATTGAATTTAATCCCCATTTCCATACATTTGTTGTCAATTGGTCTACAATCTCGTGAAGAGTAAATATCCCTTTTTCATGAAGATAGTTTATCAAATTTTGATTTAAGAAAATTTGTTCTCCGCAACCCATAATAGGATCTAATCCTATCCTAACATTGTCCACATTACCAACCTTCCAAGAAAAAAAGTTTCCAATAACAATAAATTCTAGCACCATAGCTTTCCAGTGATTTGAAACATTCTTAATAGATTTTAGTGTATTTCATATCTACTCAAATAAGGTAGTAGGAGTAATATATTTCTAAAGAATTATTGATTTCGATAGATTATATTTTATAATAATATTCCATAGGTTTTGTACAGCCAAGGATCTCCCAAAGACATGGATCTATTTTAAATATCATCCTCCTTTTTTCTTAGTAAGGAAATAGATTTCCATCTATCCCAAGGGATACCACTACCTTCTCCTTGACCACCCCTTTAAAAACAAGAAGCAAATCTTTCTAATATTGTCTAAAATAGCTTTAACAATCCAATCTAGAGAATGCCAACACACCAAAATGGCTTCCAATACTTCCTTAATAAGAATTAATCTACTCACTCTTGAGAGCCACCTATTACACCAGAAGTGATTCATTTTTTCTATCTTTCCCAACAACTGGCATCCCCAATGTCCCTTTCTATAACCATTATGTCTTAGGATAAAACCTGAATAGTTAAATCCCTCTTAAATCTCAAAACACATAAATGGAAAATAATATTTTAAATGTTCTTCATATTGATCACTTAATCCAATGAAACACATAGTTGATTTTTTACTATTTATCTTTGGATCTATGGCCTTGCAATAAATGCCAAGAATTTTTTTAATTTTCCTTGCTTCCCTTTTTGAACCATTAGAGAATAGTAGAATGACATCTACAAATAACAAATGAGTCATATGCACAATAGTTCCTATATTGATTCCATTTAAGCAACCAATTATTTTAGCCTCCATAAATGCTCAAATGAGTCCTTCCACAACCAATAAGAACAATATGGGAGGAAGAGGACATCCCTATCTTAATCACCTTTTGGGTTTGAAATGATCTATTCTTTTTGTGACTGCAACCCCTCCCTACCTATTATTTCTTCATGTAGGCTTGAGATTGGTTGGTTCTACATCTACCAAATCTACCACATCTATATTGTTCTTGAAAAAATATGCAAGTCTATCTATCCTTGCAATGGCCCCACTAAACTTTATATTTACTAATAGTGAAATTCAAATCTTCAACTATAATGAGCATTTCCTCCTTAACCACATCCAAAGAGAAAACAAAAATGTCTCAAAACCCTTTCCTTTCAACATATGGTCCACACATGTTCATTATTGTTATTATATGTCCAACACCTTTATAAACTAATTTTGTGCATAGACCTAAAACAACAGAGAAGGTGTTTATTAATTATAGATAAGTTCTCCATGAAGTGATCAATCCCCTAGAATTCTGAATTGCATCAATACCATAAAAATTCCAACTCTTAAAAAATCATTTCAAACTTCCAATTAAATTTCCCCAAGACCCATAATGTATTGAATAAGCATAAAATTAGGTTTTTCTAGATCTACTAGTATGGACAAGGATTGTTTCTTGGTAGAACAACCTAGTCCACATATATTCAGTGAGAGAAATTCCATTATTTACTAGTTTTCTAGGATTGTCATGCTATAAGGACATGTACAATCGTCTTCTATCTACCTTCCTGAATTTCGTCTATAGACTTTCCTTGAGTCAATTGTAAATATGGATTTCTTCCCTCTAAGCCAAGGATTGGCTCCTTAATGGGGCCAAAATATAGTCCTCTAGACCCATTACTTCCCCCATGAAAATCCCCTTTTCTAGGTCAAAGAAAGTACATACCTCCCTTTACATAATCCTTATCAATTGACTCAAACCCTAAACCTACTGAAAATATTTCAAATTTCATCGATGAGTTGCTACCTCCATTAGAAAACCCAATGTTTACTTTCTTACATTAAAATTTAGGGTTTTGACCATCAACTAGGCTTAATTATTGTTTTCCATTTTCTACCCCTTGTTTCCCCTTTTTGTTTATAGGAATTTCACCTTAGAGTTTACCATGCCTCTTTTTACTTCAAATTTTCTTCTAATTGACAATTAATAGAGGGGTCAATCAAAAGAATATTTGACATACCTTTCTCATTGGCTTCCAAATATAAATGAGAATGATCAATGTCCTCGTAACTTTGAGCTTTAGCATCCTTGAGGGTAATCTTATCACTATTGACATCAAAACCATTGACTTATTATATTGAACCCTTATTAGCCTCATTCAAAACCACAACTTTGTGAATTAGGGCTTCTTCGATAGGCTTCAACATTGAGACTACCTCTAGTTTTGATTGTGCCATCTTTAGTTTTCTCCCGAGGACCTTTCTCTTCCTGGAACTTTTTCCTTTTCCATACCTTTACAGAAGTAGAGGAGAAATAAATGTCTATAGTAATGGTATCTTACACATTTGAAGAGGATATTGCAATAGTGTAACTCTTGAGTATATGAGGATATATCATAAAAAATCTCTAGATTTTCTAACAAGTCCTCACTTATGTCAAGTTCAACCAATGCTCTTTCCACTGATCTATAAATATTTTTCTTGAAGGATGTATCAAAATGAATCATCTGACCTCACTTTATAAAAAAAAACATTCCCACTATACTTGATTATCTTTTCTAACCATAATTCCATCACCAACCCATGAAATTTTACCCAAACCTAGATTTTTGAAATCCCTTCAATCCCTCGGTCAAAACATGGATTCCATGTTTTCAGAGTGAGGAAGGTAGATCCCCAAAACCAAGTTCCTCAGAGTATGGATTTGTTTTCTTTTTGGAACAAAACATAAACCCTATCCACCCCTTTGTTAGAAACAAAAAGGAGTGTTTGTAACCAATCATCGGACCCCATACCTTCTACATCCATGAGTTCAAAGATATTTCTAAAATATTATGACTTACAAATTTTTGAATTAAGACATTGCCTGCATAATCCACCACTTGGATATCCTCACCTACCACCATATTAATCTTCAAATAATTTCTCTTTATCACCCTCTTACTCCTCGTATGACACTTTTCCTTAGCCTTCTCCTTTAGATAAGGGGAATTTGGAAATCACCATTCAAACATTCAATATCCAAGAGACTATAAATGAACCCACCTCTCCCTCCACCCCTTTAATTGATTCAAAGAGGTACACTTCCACTAGAGAGGACATATGCAATGTGATTTATGGTTCAGTGTTTCCAAAACCACTAGATATTGAAACTTGAAAAAAATATAAGTTTGGAGGCAATTAGAGGGAAGATTAAAAAAGAGGATATTTTTTATAAAAACTTCATCAATTCTATGACTTTTGAGTCCCATGCAGTTTGAAAGTTCCTTTGGAATTATTCCTAGACAAATGACCATATTACCCTTCACATTAAAGGTTTTGTCAGTAACTAAATCCACCTCTAACACCCTGATTGAGCCTCTCTTTGCAATGAGGTATATAGTTTCATTATCAACCTTGTGAATTATTTGTTCCTCGTGGTACAACAACCCTGAGATATTGAAATGGGAGGGGATCATGTACTCTAAGATGTCCAAACCCTCTAGTGGATCTTCCAAGTGGGAGGGGAATGTGTACTAGAAGATGTTCAAATCCTCTANTGTGTGTGTGTGCGCGCGCTGTGTGTGTGTGTGTGTGTGTGTGTGTGTGTGTGTGTGTGTGTGTTCATTTAAAAAAAAACATCTTTATTTCACAAAACCCCACTTAAAAATAGACACTTTCACTTTTCCAACCCTCTAATGAATCTTCCAAGTAGTCAACATGGACAAAATCCTCTGTGTGTGTGTGTGTGTGTGTGTGTGTGTTCATTTAAAAAAAACATCTTTATTTCACAAAACCCCACTTAAAAATAGACACTTTCACTTTTCCAACTTATCATTATGAAAATTCAAATATACATTGTATAAATAATTATATATTTTAAAAAATATATGACTCTGTGTGTGTGTGTGTGTGTGTGTGTGTGTGTGTTCATTTAAAAAAAACATCTTTATTTCACAAAACCCCACTTAAAAATAGACACTTTCACTTTTCCAACTTATCATTATGAAAATTCAAATATACATTGTATAAATAATTATATATTTTAAAAAATATATGATAATACTAATTTTTTTCACTCTCATATTAACATGCACAACAATAGCAATGTTGTGATTTGCCTTTTTTGTCCATTCCTTCAAGGCTGGCAATATCAATGTTGTGATTTTCCTTTTTCGTCCATTCCTTCAAGGCTGGCAGGGACTTTAGGAACCAGCTTGTCGTTTTTGCTAATAACCTGCATGCACATTTAGGCACCCATAAGACATTTATACAAAGTTTCCACACAATTTTAGGCATCCATAAAACATTTATGCAAAGTTTCCAATGTTTTTTCATTTACTTTCTTATTTGGCCTCAATTTTTCCAATGTTTTTTTCATTTTCCTTCTTATTTTTCCTCATCCTAAGGCAAAGACAAATTATCTCAGTGGTTTCCTATGTTTGAGTTTTGAAAACATTGAAATACTATGAAATACTTAATAGAGGCCAGGAATTATATTGATTGTATAGCATTAGTTTTCATAAATGATAAAACAAAATAAGATTAGAAGAGTAGGATTTGTTTCATGCAAGCTACCAACCACCAAGTGTTTAAATCGTTGTAAATATTTGATGATGTACACATATCACCTTGTTCATTATTTTCCTTTGAGCCATTCACTTCTTCCTCTTCGAAAATGTGGTTCATCACAACAATTCCTCCAAACAACTCCTTTTAACGATGCATTTCCTCACATCATCTCTTTCCACCAGTAGGGGATTTGATTCCCTACCTTCTAGTGTTCTTGTCACCATCATTCACCATTCTCATTCTTAGACACTACATTGTGAGTTCTCATTGGTTTCCTCCCAAGAATTCCTTTTTTTCTTTTTATTATCTCTATTTAGTTACAATAAATCTAATATTTCAATAAATTAATTTAGATTTGCAAAAAGGGTTTACAATTGTCTTAAATCATTTCATTGCAAAAAGGATTTACAATTGTCTTAAATCATTTCAATCAATCAAATACCTAAACAGAGAAATTGGAAAAAATTGATAATATTTTCCAATTTCTCTGTTTAGGTATTCCAATGCATCGCCCTTGATTATAGTAAGAAAATTTGGCACACATACCTGCTACAATAGCATTTGTTGACTGAATGATTTGGAAAATGACGAATTTTCCACGATTTCCTGATATTCACTAAATGAATGAACTAGAGAAAGGTTTAATGGCTGTATCTCTATTTATCACTTTCTTTCCTTCACTAATATAATTTCTCACTTTCTTTCCTTATGCTATAAGGTATTTGATGCCTATATGGTACTTATATGTTTTATTCACCAAGACCATCTATTTTTGAGCACCAATAATTCTGCATTACTTCCATCCAAATTTTCTTTATATTATCTAGTATTGCATCATCAAAATTCTATCAAATATCTTTGCTTAAATAAGTATTCTTGACTTATTTATTGTTCATTGTCAACAACGTGTTAACCCTTGGATTTTGTCACTTGGAGATCTAGAGGGTTAAGAGCCAACATGTCATATTTGGCTGGAATTCCGACAGTCAACCCAGATTGAGCATTTTTGTGAGCCAATGGTTGGTTGCCATGAAACGAAGGTACAAGATCGATGTAGTGGTGGTTTTTTCTTTAGAGACAGAGTTAGCACTGTTTTCCATGGACTAGAGAGAGATTGTTATTTTTAGCAGGTTTCCTACTTTTTAGGACATAGATTTTGAAGACTCACATGTCATATTTGAGCATACAGTATTGATCCTTGAATGATTCTGAGCTCGATGAAACTTTTTCGGGTGACATGCATGCACTTTTATATTTTTAACATGTTGATTTCCAAGGTTTAGATCGGGATTCTTAGCTTACACTATTTATCCTAGTAACATTCTGAGTCTAGTGAGCGCTTTGTAGGATGGAATGCGAGTAGTTTCTATTTTTATCAGGTGGAGATCAGGGGGTCATGTAAGTTTTATACCTGTGAAGTAAAGAAATGCATATAGATTCTTAAGAAAAACAAAATTTAATCAATGGCTCATACACATAGTACACAAAGATTTATACCGGAAACCCTCAACTGGGGAAAACCTCTCTTATATTCATTATATCGAATTTCACCATTCACCATACAATATATACAATGTTTTTAGGTATTTTGTAGATACCAAAAACCTAATCCCTTATTCCGAGATTAATTTAGAAAACCGCTAAAAATAGCAAAAATCACCCAAAAAAGAATTTTGGGGCATTGCCTCGAATGTTGTGCGTAGCCAGGGATCGTCACACGCAGTTGTCGAATCTGATGCACCAACACACACACACATGAAAAGAATATAACATATACCCAACATTATCCCACTTTTTGTTTTCTTTGCATCCATGGGCCCACGGGATTATATAGTCAACAATCCAGGGCAACAATGCCCATTGTTACTCTACACTAGGAGAACTTTTTTGTGCTCACAGACTTTGTCAATGAATCATCAACATTCTTCAAAGTTTCAACCTTTTCTAGCAACACCTTCTTTCCTTCAACCATGTCTCTCACAAAGTGATACTGAACATCAATATGATTTGTCTTCGAATGATAAGCTAGGTTCTTTGCCAGGAAGATTGCACTCTGAATGTCACAATCTAATCTCATTGCTTGTTGTACCAACCCAATACCTGACCACATTCTCTGTAACCATATTTCTTCCTTGCTTGCATGAGTGGCTGTCATGTATTCAGCTTCAGTATTTGAGAGTGCCACTACAACCTGTCTTTTTCTCATCCAACTGATTTCTCCTCCAAATAGGTTAAACACATACCCACTTGTAGATCTTCTATGATCCATATCTCCAGCCCAGTTTGCATCAACAAAATCATTCATGTCTGTTGGCCCTTGACCAAGTTTTGAGGAACACTTGGTCATATTTGACCATTTTTGGGACTTCGATAGCTTGTCAAAGATGGAGCGCAACGTGAAGCATAAATAGTGGAAGCTAGACCCCTTTTTGGGTCCTTTTTGGGTTTTTGGGGATAATGTAATGGGAAATGGATGTCGGCCCATGGGTTTACCCATGCTTAGGCCCACTTTTGTAATGTATAAATAGATGTCTAGGAGAAGTAAGTAAGGGGACAGTAGCCCATCCATGTGATGTAAGCTAAGTGCTCTGTGCATGACTATAGAAAGGTTACAGAGCTAAGTGCAAGTTATTATAGAGATTATAGAAGGCTTTGTGCTACAACGCAAGGAAGAAGGATCTAGCGAGCTGCGCAGATCTTCTATCCTATGCGCAGAAGGATTTTGGTGACTTTGTGTTGTAACCTGATTAACTGAAGCTAATAAAGAAGAATACTTTGTGGACGTAGCCCCAGGGTGGGGGTGAACCACGGTAAATATGCGTGTTGTGCTCAGTGCCTCGACCTGATGTGTTTGTCTCTTCTTTGCTAAGTGCTTCGATGTGTTTAGATAGATCTATTTATGCTTTGTTCTTCTGAGATATGAATGAATATTAGATCTGGTATGCTGGTATGTAAGATGCTTAGTGCTTGATCTTCTAAATCTAATCTATCTTGTTATGGCTAAGTGCTGAATTATCTTAGATCTAAGTACATACTGTGATTCTCTGTGCTATCTGCGAAGTATCATGAGGGTTTAATATTGATAAATAATCTATGTTAGATGATTGCTAAGTTTCATAATCATAGATCTGTGTCCCAACTAAGGTTGCAGACACCTGAGTCTTGTAACCACCCCTGCCTCTACCTCGGGTGAGACTTCATCTTCTTCGCAGGTGTTGCCGAAAGGGTCGGTAGTTAGGGTTTTTTTGGTGCATTGTTGTAGCGTTGAACCTTGGGTCTACCCCTATTCCAACAAATGGTTCCATTGTCGAGACCTGAAACTGTGATTGCTGGGAACTGAGTAGAAGAAGCTTGGTGCAGAGATTCGTCCTGAAATTGTGAAAGCTCTGTGCATGGATCTATGCCCTAGTGTGCAGTGATCCACTTGATCTGAAAAGCTCTGTGCTGAAGAAGGAAGGACAGATCTGAAGGAAAGAAGTCAGCTCTGCAAGAAAAGAGGTTGATACTGAAGAAAAAAAGTAATATCTATAAGCCTTGTGCTCTGATAAAGGTAAGAATAGTTAAAAGTTCTTAGATCTGGAAGCTTTGTGCCCTGTAGAAGTAAGATAAGTGAATATTTTTTTATTATTATTTCTAGAGCATGGATTTAGGCATGCTTGATAGATTTTGTCCTAGCTTGAAAACTAGGGCATTGTTAGATAAAAGAATGTTTGATATGAATAGATCTGATAAGAATAATGAAATATATGTTATACCTATGCATAGAAAGAATTTTTGGAATAACCAATGGATGCAGGATCCTAGAAAGAAATTTTTGCAGGCTAACCATTATGATTCTAGCACGCAGTATAAGAAGAGTTGGGGATCATTGAAGAGAAAGAGAGGATTAACTCTTTGTTACAGTTGCAGAAGACCATGACATCTTGCTAAGGAATGCCCTAGGAGAAACCCTAGTTGCCTCTGTTGTAAGGCTATGGACCATGAAGTATTGGATTTCCCTAGAATGATTGCTAGACTTGAAAAGATGAATATGGAGCAAGCAAACTCTGACGGAGATCAAGAGACTAAGATTATAGAAGAACCCCAGAAAGAATCAAAGATTATGTTACTGAAAATGAAAGAAACCCTGGATGAACATAAAGATGTCAGTTTGTCAGAGATCTTCAAAGAAAAGGAAAAAATTGAAGTAAGAATAGGAGACTTCGACATTGACTGTGCTCTGGATGAGGGAACATAGATGAACATTATGACAGAAAGTACTTGGGAAACCCTAGGAAGGCCTGCTATGGTTCCTTCACTAGGAAAAATAGGGTTGTTTAAAGGAAAAATGGTAATCCTATGTGGCAGGATTACCCATATAGCTATGAGTACCCATGGAGCTTCGACAGAGGAAGAATTCCAAGTTATTAAATTTATTGAGGACCATGCCCCATTTCCAGCTTTGTTAGGCAAGATCTGGATTGAAAAAGACCAGATCTGGGGAAAAGAAGAAAAGGAAGCCCTAGAACAGAAGAAGCAAGAACTCATGGAATTTATGACTAGAAGGATGGCCTACTTAATGGAAGAACAAGAGAACATGTCTAAGCTATTGAACACCAGGGACTTGGATGTCAAAGCTATAAGAGAATTAGAGGAACCATAGAATACTGAAATACCTAATCCATATGATGAAGGAGTATTACCCTTGGATCTAAAGAAAGAATCTCAGCATTGTGAAGTGACTATGTCGAGAGAAGATAAGAATCAGAATGGAAAAAGGATGACCGAGATGAAGCTCACTGGGAAGAAGGCTAGGAAGCTAATTAAGAAGAGAGCCAAGATCAAAAAGTTACAGAAGATTCCAGAGAAAACTTCACAGAAGGAAAAATCACAGTAATTGAGCTTTGTCGGGATATCAGAACAGCGACATACGACACTTCGTCGTGGAGAAGCAATATAGTCATTGGACCGATATACCCGTTCGACTTCTACCCCAAATGGATAGAAAAGAATTAAAGGATCACCACCAGATTGTTGGACCATGCCATAACGGATGGATCAACGTTCATGGAAGCTTCATACCCATTGCAAGCAGACTGTTGATGAATTTCCTATTTAGCTCGTCGCACCGTGCCCGAAGAACACTTTTTCCAACTGAAAAATCGAAGCCCGCGGAACTAGTGATTATCTATAGTTGTCATTGCAAGCAGATTGTTCATCCTAGTGCAGTATTTTGAGATCATCATGACCCCGATTATCTTTCCCAAGTGCGTATGTCCGACGAGCTCACCGCACTTGAGGAATCCATCACAGAGGTCCTTCTCAATTTAATGACTGAGAGAGCCATGTCAGAAATAAGAATGTCCACCAAAGTCCAAGCATCATCGACGGGAGAAGTGCAAGCCTCCCCGTCGACTGCTCGAGTAGGAACATCTCGAGCTGGCACATAAAGAAGAACTAAGCATAAGGATGACATAGCCAACGCGAAGCTAGGGCCATCCATCCTACCAGCTTACATACCCCCCTGATCAATGAGATTAACAGGGACAGTGTCCCTAGAGACTTTGAATACACCCTAGTCATTGCATATCTACCGAAAGGAGTACGCACCTACTACATAGATCAAGAGAAGGTTATAGCGTTGAAGTTTTGCGACTTCAACCTGGGGGACCATAAAGTTTACAGCATGCTCACCCCGTATAAGTACTTAACTAGAACTAAGGGAAATAATTCGAAGCTCATCCCTCAATAATGGACGATGAACCTCGCGCAGTCTACGTTTCTCAACGTTATGAAAATACCGCACTTCGACAGACACCAGGAGGTGAATGTTGCTAGAAATTTACGATAGAGGATACCTATGGTTATACCGTCGCATAACTATTGATCCGGTGTTGATCAATAGGATCACTGGGCTTAGCATGCAGGGCCCTAATCCCCATGAGTATTATCCTGGAAAGACCGTAGACTATGCTCTTGCGCAGAAGATCAAAGAAGCCTATGGAGATGTTGAGAAAGGAACGATAGGCTACAAGGTAGCTTCTATTGAAAGTGGTGCAGTGCGCCTCGCATGCCAATTGATCGTAGGGAAGGCTGTATGCAAGAATCGACCAACACAATTATTTGGATTTGTAGTTGACCTCATAGGAAAGTGCGTCGAGGGACTATAGATGAATTGGGCGAAGTACCTGGTGAATCAACTAGAGATTGACTGCAGAGAATCCCAGGATCAAGGGAATAAATTCCATTTTAGCTAGCTCCTGATACTGATCGCTTTTGTTGCATGGGAGATACCGGAAGGCGCAGCCTTCTCAGACCTTGAACCCTTTGAGCCACTAGCCGTGAAGTTCAGTACATTATGTTACTCGAATGACATGAGAAAGCAATGGAAATCGAATGTCATTTTCCATGCATACTATAACCAATTGAAAGCAGCCATAAGGAGTGAATCTCGCATAACCCCAAAAATTTATAGAGATTTCGACCTCTGATAAAGTTCAGCGCGAACCGCCACTTTATATACCTAACCCCACGTGCTGAGGAGCACCAGGAACAACTTCAGTCCTATTATAAGATGACATAAGAAGACCTAGAAGAGATCACCAAGGAATGGTCGTCAGACCTCCTTGTTTTAGCAAACCCCGCAGAAATGTCCGACATCGACATCCTTGGAATTGTGCAGGATACACTTGGGCCCAGTAAGACAAAGAAAGCAAAGACCATGAAGAAGACTAAAGAAGTCTAGGATGTTGATAGCCTATCTGTAAGGATAGCTTCCATTACACCAGATGAAGAAGGTGATGATGAAGAAGTTACAGAAACTGGACAATAGAAAGTCGAAGTACCACTGCCTAGGGATGAAGAAGACTCATCGAAGAAAAGGAAGGTCTCACCTCTGAAATCTTCCTCCAGAAAGAAACGAGGAATCCCTGTAACCAAGATGCGAACTGCCCTCACATTGGATGACTTTGATTTCATTGTTGCAGTGGTCAATGATGCTTCAAAGGAAATCATAGAGAAGCAGGAGGTGAAGCAGGAACAAATGTATAGCCAAATTGAGATCGTGCTCCAAGGAGTATATCAAGCACTCTAGTCTAGCCGAGCAATCTCTATTGCACCTCTTCCAGAAGGAACAACAGAAGTGGGAGATGAATCAGTTCAGCTCCACACGATTGCTGATACAGTCGAAGTATGCCTTCGACATGCTCAAGAAGAAAAAGCGCAGGCCACCCAGGCCCTAAAGAAAGCACAGGAGGAAATTATTGAACAACACCAAGCCGCGCAACAAGAGAAGAATGATCTCCAAGCAAAATTTGAAGAAGACAGATCGAACATCCAAAAAGAGAAAGAGCAGTTGCTCGCAAAGAAGATAGGAATTGAAGAAGCAGTCAATAGAGCATTTCACTCTGTGACCAGCTTAGAGAAGAAGGCCAAAGATCCCATAGAGCGCCAAGTGATGAAGCTGGCTGAAGTTATTCAACAACTTCAACAAAGGGTCGTGGAATTAGAGCTTCAGACCATACCATAGACTCCACAAGAAGTGCGCAACCAATGATAATTGAATGCTCAAAATGCAGTCGAGAGGATTAAAACACATGCTGCAGAATGTAAACAACTAAGTAGCAGAAGCGCGCAGATATATGAACAACTATCTGAAGACCCAGAGTTGAAGAAACTAGAGTCCCAACTCCAGGAAGCAAAGCAGCACATAGATACAGTACAGGCGGAACTCAAGCTCCTTTCACCCATCGAGAGGATGAAGAGATCCTAGGAACAACGCACTACCCAACAACTCGTTCTTACGAACAGAGTGATGGAAGTCACCTAGAAACTCCAGCCGAGCCAGGAGGCGGCCTACCTACTGTTTGAAGAAATTGAAGGCCAAGGAACACTACTAGACCAAGTAGTTGTTACAGTCGAGCAGAAACTAGAAGGACCTATCAATGAAGAAATTGTTCAGGAATTCACTGAGCAAGAAGCAGTAGCATAGAGACAAGTCGAAGCAGCTCGAGCAAAGATCGAGACCTTTGAGGCAAAGTTACCCAGACCTAAGTGACTCGAGATGAGTCACAGGTGAGTGTTGGGGGCCTGTTGGCCCTTGACCAAGTTTTGAGGAACACTTGGTCATATTTGACCATTTTTGGGACTTCGACAGCTTGTCAAAGATGGAGCGCAACGTGAAGCAGAAATCGTGGAAGCTAGACCCCTTTTTGGGTCCTTTTTGGGTTTTGGGGGATAATGTAATGGGAAAGGTATGTCGGCTTGTGGGTTTACCCACGCTTAGGCCCACTTTTGTAATGTATAAATAGATGTCTAGGCGAAGTAAGTAAGGGGACGATATCCCATCCATGTGATGTAAGCTAAGTGCTAGTAGTGCTCTATGCATGACTGTAGAAGGGTTACAGAGCTAAGTGCAAGTTATTATAGAGATTATAGAAGGCTTTGTGCTACAACGCAAGGAAGAAGGATCTAGCGAGCTACGTAGATATTTTGTCCTGTGCGCATAAGGGTTTTTGGTGAATCTGTGTTGTAACCTGATTAACTGAAGCTAATAAAGAAGAAGACTTTGTGGACGTAGCCCCAGGGTGGGGGTGAACCATGGTAAATCTGTGTGTTTTGCTCAGTGCCTCGACCTGATGTGTTTGTCTCTTCCTTTGCTAAGTGCTTTGATGTGTTTAGATAGATCTATTTATGCTTTGTGATTCTGAGATATGAATGAATATTAGATCTAGTATGTTGGTATGTAATATGCTTAGTGCTTGATCTGTCGAATCTAATCTATCTTGTTGTGGCTAAGTGCTGAATTATCTTAGATCTAAGTACATATTGCGATGCTCTGTGCTATCTGCAAAGTATCATGAGGTTTGAATATTGATGAATAATCTATGCTAGGTGATTGCTAAGTGTCATAATCATAGATATGTGTCCCAGATAAGGTTGCAGACACCTGAGTCTTGCAACCACCCTTGCCTCTACCTCGGGTGAGACTTCTTCTGCTTCGCAGGTGTTGCTAAAAGGGTCGGTAGTTAGGGTTTTTTTGGTGCGTTGTTGTAGCGTTGAACCCTGGGTCTGCCCCTGTGCCAACAATGTCCACCACTCTGTCTAATCTTGGTCTTCCTTGGTAGCACAATCCATAACTGGTAGTGCCATGAAGATACCTAAAGACCCTCTTTACTGTTGTCTAATGCTCCTTCCCTCGTTTTGACATATAACTACTCAAAACTCCCATTGCATGTGCAATGTCCGGTCTAGTACAGACTATTGCATACATCAAACTATCGACTGCACTAGCATATGGAACATGGGACATGTCCTCTTCTTCTTCCTATGTCTTGGGACACTGATCTGTAGATAAATTTACACCTATAGGAATAGGAAACTTGATCGGTTTACTTCCATGCATATTAAACCTCTGCAATATCGTCTCAACATATTTTCTCCGATTCAACCAAAGTTTCATGTTTGCATGATCTCTTTTAATCTCCATTCCTAGAATGAAGTTAGCAGCACCGAGATCCTTCATGTCAAATTTGGAGGATAGCTGGGATTTCATCTCCTTGATAACATCCATGTTATTTCCTACCAACAACATGTCATCAACATACAAAACTACATTAATGAAGTGATTACCAACCTACTTGGAATATACACAGTGATCAACCCTACTTCTCACAAATCCCAATCCAAGGATGTATGTGTCAAAATTTTGGTACCACATCCTAGGTGATTGCTTCAGAGCATATAGTGACTTCTTTAGCTTACATACCAACTCTTTCTTTCCCTTCACTACAAAGCCTTCTGGTTGCTTCATGTAGATTTCTTCTTCCAGATCCCCATGTAGGAATAATGTCTTCACATCCATCTGTTCCACTTCAAGATCAAAATCAGCAGCAATAGAGAAAGAAATATAATAGAAATTAAGTTAGCAACAAGAGAAAAAATCTCACCAAAGTCAATTCCCTCTACCTAGGAATAACCTTTTGCTACTAACTGAGCTTTGTATTTCTCCACTTTACCGTGTGCATTAAACTTCTTAAACAACCATTTGCTACAAACATATTTTATTCTAGTTGGCAACTCAACTATATCCCATGCCTCATTCTTATCCAAGGCATCCATTTCTTCAACCATGGCCTTCTTCCAGAGTTAACTATCCTCTAAATTCACTACTTCCCTGACAGTTTTGGGATCATCATCAGTAATAGATAAAGAAAAATTGGAACGGAAATCAGGTGGACTATACCTTTTTGGTTTCCTTTTATCTCTCACTGATATCCTCAATACTAGGGTATGAGGTTCTTCTTCTTATTCTTCTTCCTCTTCTTCTGATGATTTAGATTTTTCATCATCCAACTCAAGCTCTATTTTCTCAAGTTCGTATTTTGTTGGTAGGAATTATTGTTTGGACACATTTTTTACCTCTCTGAAAACAACATCTTGACTGTAAACAGTCTTCTTGGTTTCTGGGTTCCAAAGATTATAAACTTTCACACCATCTTTATAACCAATAAAGATACACTCTTCATCCTTTTTATCCATCTTACTCCTATTTTCCTTTGGAACATGTACATAAGCATCACAACTAAACACTCTAAGATGTTGAAGAGAGGGCTTCTTTCCAGACCATACCTCATGTGGAGTTTTATCATCCAACGCTGATGAAGGTGATCGATTGAGCAGGTAACATGTTGTACCCACTGCCTCTACCTAGAATTCGTGTCCTAATTCGGCACCGCTGAGCATGCTCCTTGATTTTTCCATCAGAGTCCTATTCATCCTTTCTGCAACTCCATTCTTCTTAGGAGTGTATGGAGTAGTCTTCTGCCTCACTATACCACACTTCTTACAGAATTATTAGAATTCATTTCCATAGAATTCTCCACCATTATTTGTTCTCAATACCTTTATTTTCTTCTCTGTCTGATTTTCTACTAGAGCCTTAAACTCTTTAAATTTATCAAATACCTCAGATTTATTTCTAAGAAAATAAATCCATGTGTTCCTTGAGAAATCATCTATGAATGAAACATAATACACAGATTTACCTAGGGATGGAACAAGAATAGGTCCAAACACATCATTGTGTATCAACTCTAAGATCCCCTTTGCTCTTGTAGCACTAGATGGAAATCTTACTCAATTTTGTTTACCATATATGAAATGTTCACATAAATAAAAATCCAGAGTGCAATTAGACATACCTTCAACCATACCTTTACCGTGTAGTGTTCGAAGGCCCTTTTCTCCAATATTCCCCAGTCTTTGATGCCACAACATGGTCTTGTTTTTAGGGACAGTATTGGTCTTTTCTCCTTCATCTCTCTGCTCAGGGACAACAGAACTGTTACACCCATTAGTATAATTTCTTCCCAACAACTTGTACAGATTTCCACACCAAACTCCCCTCATCAACACCATTGCTCCTCGTACCATCTTGCAAGTGCCCTTTCCAAATACAATATCCACTCGTGCATCATCCAACTTGCTTACAGATATTAGGCTCTTGGTTAGTTTTGGATTGTGCATAACCCCAGGGAGAGTTCTAATCCTTCCATCTTTTAGCAGCAACTTAACCCTTCCACATCCCATGATTTTGGTTGTCGATTCATCTCCTAGGAATACATCACCACCATCATATTTTTCATATTCAGAGAACCACTCCCTGTGAGGATTCATATGGTATGACGCACCTGAGTTTATCAACCATACATCATGATCTGCATGTGTACCTGTAGATTCCAGGTAAACATCACCTCCTTCTTCAGTGGAGGTTTTCACCTCTGCGAAAGAGGTACTATCAGGCCCCTTTGGTTTATAAACCGTTTTAGACTTGCAATCTTTCTTATAATGCCCCGTTTTACCACACTTCCAACATTTCCTCAAATATTTTCCTCGAGACTTAGATCTATTTGTAGATTTAGGTCTCCCTCCCGAAGACTTGCCAAGATTCGTGTTTTGGGTATGACCTCTTACAAATAAAGCATTTGTGTTATGACCATCCATGCTTTTCCGCCTCATCTCTTCAGATAACAAGGATGCAACTACATCCTCATACTTCAATGTATATTGAGTGGTACTACCAATTGCTACAACCAGATTATCCCAAGAGTCTGACAAATAACATAACAAAGTAATACACTTATCTTCTTCTGCAATCGTAATATTAACAGAGACAAGTTGACTTACCATAGTATTAAAGGCATTTAGATGTTCTTTCACAGAATCTCCATCTTCCATCCTAAGATGATACAACTTCTTTCGAAGAAACAACTTGTTTACCAGGGAATTTGATTGATACAAATTCCCTAACTTATCCCATAGTTCCTTGGTTGTAGATTCTCCCGAGACATTCAACAACACTGAATTTGCTAGGCAGAGTCGAATAGTACTCCTTTCTCTTCTGTCCAACTTCTCCCAATATTCCTTCGACATACCAGTAGGTTGTGTACCAGTCGTTTGTGTTCCAGTAGGCCGCGTACCAGTAGGTTTTGTACCAGGATCCACAACAATCCATTATTCTTTGTCTACAAGAAGGTCCTCCATCTTCAGCTTCCATAGCTCAAACTTTTTATCGTTGACCTTCTCTATTTCAATTCTAGAAGATCTCACCATTCTTCTTTCTACACTCGAATAAGCATTGCAAACGCTCCCACTAAACCCAAGTTTATCACAGACCCAAGATAAACTTGATCTATCAAGACCGAGCAAAACCCTCAGCAACAAAGGCGTCCCTTTGAAGCCAAAAACGAGCTTTGATACCACATGTAAGTTTTAAACCTATGAAGTAAAGAAATGCATATAGATTCTTAAGAAAAACAAAATTTAATCAATGGATCATACACATAGTACACAGAGATTTATACCGGAAACCCTCGACCGAGGAAAACCTCTCTTATATTCATTATATCGAATTTAACCATTCACCATACAATATATACAATTTTTTTAGGTATTCTGTAGATACCAAAATCCTAATCCCTTATTCCGAGATTAATTTAGAAAACCACTAAAAATAGCAAAAACCACCCAAAAAAAAAATTGGGGTGCTGCCTCGAGCTACCAAACGCTGCGTGTAACCAGGGGGGGCATACTTGGCCCCCCCCCTAGGACCCCCCTAGGAAGCGCCCGATGCACATGAAACAAAAGAGAACTATTAGAGGGATCATTAGACGCAGTTGTCGAATCTTATGCACCCACACACACACATGCAAAGAATATAACATATACCCAACAAGATGGTGATTCTGATTACATTTATGAATTCCTTATAGAAAACCAAATTCGATGAGCATATTTTCACTGAATTCTAGGGACTTTAAATTTTTATCCATGTCTATTTTTAGACGTGCGACATTTGGCAATGGTTTGCTAGTGGTCCCAGACATATTTTTCATTTTTCTATCTTTTAGGGTCGGACTACTATTTTTAGTAGTTACTATTTATAGCAGAGGTGGTCACCTCCCAAGGTGACAAGTGGCAGAGTTAAATTCCAACAAGTGGCAGTGTAAGAGTGTGACATGTGGTGCTATACATGGTTATGAGGGTGCACTTTCCAAGGAGAGATAATGCATTAAATGATAAAATACGTGTATTGAGTGAGTTGGCACATGTAAAATTGGCGTGATTGAGTTAACTAACACTCAACTCACCCTCTCTCTCACTCCACTCCCCTTATCTCACATTATCTTCTCACCATGCGCCTTATCTCCTTATATATCTACTTGGGTGCACTTCCCCATACATATCCCATGTGTCTGGATGTCTCCTCCCTCTTCCATGCATGTGTTTCGTCTATCAAATGCATTATCTCCTCTCCATGCACCTTGATTCCTATTCTCATGGGTGAAACTCCTTCATCCTTCCCATGCACACTTCCTTCCTTCATATTTTTCCTTATCCATCTCATATCATATCTCTCACTTTCCATTTCATGCATACTCCCTCATCTCCATAATTCCAGGCGCATGCATGAATTGATTCACCTCCCACTCTCTCATTCCTTTGTTCATGCGTATTAATTCTTCCTTTCTCTCACACATGTGTGCCTTGTCTACTTTATTCTCACATGTGCCATCTACTCCTTTCCATGTGCATTACTCCTTCCTTCATGTGCCAACCTTTACTCATCCCATGAGCCTAGCTATTATTATCCTTGATGCACCCTCACTCTCTATATATTGGAGGTTCTCTTTGTTGGACACACCTACCACACTTAGAGGGGGGGTGAATGAGTGTGGGGATCGTTTTCCCAAAACTTCCCTCTTACACAAAAACTCCCTAGTTAACATTCAACATTTTCTCATTACTCATTGCTATCATTTATAATCAGTTAGATGTGAATACATATCAGCAACATATCATCAACAAATCATCTCCACAAGGAACACAAAGAACACAAGATGTATGTACAAATTTTCTTTTTATTATGGACTTCAATCCAGGGGTTTTTCAGCAACAACTAAATAGAGTACAACTCTACAAGAGAACCAGCTCTATATGCAAGAATCAGCTTACATTCTCAGCACCAACTGAGATGAGGCAACAATCCTCAATAAATATCAATCTGTCAACATAAACAAGTGCATCAACCATGCACCAACCTGTGCCAAACAACCTATAATCAACTTGTACCATAAACAAGTGCATCCAACCATGTACCAATTATACACCAATCATGTTTCAAATACTCATCAACAATTACTCATCAATATGTACCAACATCATCAACTATACACCTCATGTATGTGCCAACTCATCAACTGCTTGTCTCAACCATGACTAGTTTTGGATTAGTCAACAACCCCAACTTGAAA
>ML796334.1:167877-185942 GCA_009831015.1 Picea engelmannii | reverse complement strand
AGAGAGAGAGAGAGAGAGAGAGAGAGAGAGAGAGAGAGAGAGATAACATTTATAATAAAATTTAAAAATAAACAAAAATACATATATAGTGTAATTCCCCCCGCTATTAAACCCATAAAAAATGTGGATACCATTAATTTAAATACTACGCATCATGCTAAAAACCCCCATACATTTAAAAACAGTTTCAATAAAAGCATACATGCAGCTAATATACTCCCATACAACAAGATATAAATCATTTCCAACTCAGAGTTAATGCACAGAAAATTAAACCACCAATGTAACTCAAACACAAGATAAAACACTTATCTTTTTATAACAGTTGTGCAACCAGTTGTAGAGGAAGGATATTCCACCCAACCATATACTTTTTGTTCCAAATATCAACATCAATTTATCCCCGAGTTGGGGCTAGGAATCCACAAAAGAGGGTGTCTCTCCATTGTCCACTCACAACTCAATATTCCCACAACCAACTAATCTTTCCTACAATTATCCCAATTCCTCTATCTATCTTCCTCTCAACTTGCCCGACCCGAGGAATGTACTCCCTTCTTTGCAAGCAGTCCCTTTGGATGTACCATTCTTGTATCGAGGTTTCCAACATAGGTTGGCTAGGAATATCTCTATTGGGGACTCCATGTATGTCATCTACCAGAAAAAACTAACAAAAACAAGTCAGTTTCTCCAATGAAAACTCTCACATAGGGAGTTCACTCTACATGCCTGACAACCTACCTCTTCTACAATCCTGACATATTGTTTCTTTAGCCTTCAACAACTCCCAATTATTTCTAAAAATTCCACCATTTTTTCCTCCAAGCTCTAGCGCTCTCCTTCCCTAGTGTCTCCTCATTCTCATGCATAAAACTCTCTATAAAAACTCCCCTCTTCTCCCGTACGAATTTCATCTCCCCTTTTCCCTCCTCACTTGACTCACACTCTTCCCTAAGATGATTGTACTTAGTTCCATGCTCCCAATAACTATGGGATATGATTTCTCACACCCACCCTCTTACATGTATTCAATGATTGGGCTCTCCTACACTCAAGTGAATAATAGAAGGGTCACTCAAAACAATAAGAAATCAGGAAAAAAAATTTGGATTTAAAATCCATGAATAAGACCCCCTTAGACCCCTCCTCTACCATGGATAGCTCATCCCCCATATCTCTATCCATTTCCATATGTCATTGGCATCACATTTTTATTTATCAATTTTGGATATACAATTTCACATATTACATCGCTTGGTCCATGGGCATATACCATATCTACATTATACATTATTAAACTAGGGATTAAAATAGGGATGTTACATTCCCCATCCCCTACAATTTTTTCACCATCCTCGGTGCACAACATCATGTCGATATACATGTACAAATTTACATCATAATACTTATAAATTAAAAAAATTGTAATTTTCACAACTCTTGTAGCAGTTCCAACCATAAATCTCATATTCCTCTCAACCTGCCTGACCGAAGGAATGTACCCCCTTCTCTGCATGTAGTTCCTCGGGATGTACCATTCTTTGGATTCCAATGTAGGTTGGCTAGGAAATCTCTGAGATGTGGTTCCAAGAACTCTAGCTTCCCAAAATGGAGTCTTGCATTCTTATATTCCATTTTCTTCAAAATTGAAAAAAAATTGCAGGTGCTCCTCCTGCATGGTTTCCTCATACTCCCATGTAGCATCTTCAAGATTGTAGAAGGTTCATCGCACCTTTACTATGCCAATAGTTTTTCTCCTGAGAACTTTGTATTTCTGATCCAAGATGCGCACTGGTTCCACCCAAAAGTTTCCTTTGTGTTCCACCTAGATCACGGTCTAATCAATTATGTGGTGAGGGTCAAACAAAATTTATTCAATAAAGACATGGACTACATTATGAACTCTCATGGATGTAGACAATGCTAGCATGTATGAAACTGGGACTATATTCTCCAAGACTTCAAAAGGCCCATAGTATCTTGTTTCCAACTTTGGGAAATATCCTAATCTTACCAAGCTTCTCTTATCTTTTACTTTTAAAAACACATGCTCACCCACTTTGAATTCCCTGGATGTTCTATTTTTATCCGCATAGATCTTTTTCCTATCTTGTGCAACCTTTAAATTCTACCTGATCTTTACCATCTACTCTTCCATTTCCCTTAGCAATTATGCCCCAATAATTTCTCTGTCTGTTGGGTTATCCTAGTTCATTAGCGTGTTTCATTTTATTCCATACAAGGCCTCAAATGGGCTCATATTCAATGATGTATGGTACCCATTATTGTAAGAAAAATTGACTAAATGAATATATTATTCCCACTTGGATGGTTGGTCCATTACATACATTCTTACCATGTCCTCAATTATCTTATTAGTCCTCTCTATTTTGCCATCTGACTATGGGTGATATGTTGTACTAAATTTTAAATTTTTCCCAAATCCTTTAAACAACCCCTTCCAGAAATTTGATATGAACTTATGATCTTTGTCCAAAACAATTTCCTTGGGAACTCCATGTAGCTTGGAAATTTCCTTCATGTAAATTTCTGCAATGTTGATTGCCTTGTGAGTTATCTTCACCGGAATAAAATGTGTAGCCTTAGTTGATTTATGCAAAACTACCATGATGGAATCATGTTGATTCAATGTTTTGGATAACTTAGTAATAAAATCAACCATAACAACTTCCTATTTCCACTCAGGAATGGGAAATGGCTATAGAATTCCAGTTGGATGTTTATGCTCAAATTTTAACTTTCAACATTCTAGACATCTATCTATGTAATCAACGACCTCTTTCTTCATTCCTCGCCCAACGTATTGGATTCTTACAACTGCAATTGATTTATGATATCTTGGGTGCTCAACATATGACACATTTTGCATTTATCTTAGCACTATATTTTTTCAGCTCGCTGGAGTTTGGCACATATACTTTTTCTATACATGAGGACTCCACCTTCTTTTAGCTCAACATCTTTAAATTTCTGCTAAAAATTACCTTTCTGTAATGTTTCTTTTATTTAAAATTAGTGTTGATTTGAATTTGCATCCTCTAAAATTATGTCTTTTAAATCAAGCATGTACATGATAATGGTTGTAGCATGCATCTTAGACAGTCTCCTGCTGAGTGCATCAGCCACTTGGTTCTCGTTTCCCTTTATATGCTTTATATCAAAGTCATACTCACTGAGGAATTCAATCCATCTAGTTTGTCTGGCATTTAGTGTTGGTTGTCCAAACAAATGTTTCAAACCACAATGGTTTGTCCTCAGTTCAAATTTTATGCCCATGAGATAATGTCTCCACATTTTTCATGCATGAATAATGGTTGCTAGTTCTAAATCATGTGTGGAATAATTCCTCTCATGTTCTTTCAATTTTCTTGACCCATAACATGCCACATGTTCATTTTGCATGAGGACTCCACCAAGACTTTCCTTGCATGCCTCATATAGCACAACAAAATATTCATCTGGGTCTTTAATATTCAAGATCGACGCACTTATCAAATATACTTTAGGTGTTGAAAACTCTCTTCACATTTTGAAGTCCATTCAAATTTCACTCCCTTCTTTTGCAAAGAAGTAATTGGGCTTGCAATCTTTGAATTTTTTTTTATGAATATTCAATAATAACATGAAAGTCCCATAAATAATTTGACTTTTGTAACATTTCTTGGCATTGGCCATCCTCTAATGGCCTTTATCTTCTTAGGATCAATTGTTATCCCATTTGCTGAAATAATATGACCCAATTAATGAATCTTCCTCTGATAGAATATGCATTTAATTAACTTGGCATAAAATTGATATTCTTTTAAAACTTGTAGCACCATCCTTAAATATTCCTCATGTTCCTCCTTTGTATTTGAGTATATGATTATATCATCCAAGAAAATAATTACAAACTTGTCCAGGTATTCCCTAAACACTCCATTCATTAGACACATGAAAACAACTAGTGCATTTGATATCCCAAATGGCACCACCACAAACTCACAATGTCCATATCTTGTCCTAAATTTTGTCTTGTTAATATCTTCTACCTTTATTCTCACTTTATGATAGCTTGACATCAAGTCAATCTTGGAAATGATTATTACACCTTTCATCTAATCAAATATATCATCAATCCTTGGTAAGATGTATTTTTTCTTTATGGTGACCTTATTCAATTGTCTAAAATCAATGCACAACCTTAAGGTTCCATCCCTCTTTTTCACAAAGAGCATTAGGGCACCCCAAGGTGACACACTTGGGCATCTATACCCCTTCTTTAACAATTCTTAAAGATGCATCTATAGCTCTTTCAACTCTAGTGTGTCCATCCTATAAGGAGTTTTGGACACTGGGGCAAATCTTGGCACCAAATAAATTGAGAAATCAATGTCTCTCTTTAGTGGCAACCTTGGAATATCCCTAAATACATCCTCAAAACATTTCAAGACCAAATGTATTCAAAAATTGGCATTTTATCTTTGGCTACCTCTTCTATATGGGCTGAAAAAATGTAACATCCCTCCTTGAGACCCTTCTTCAATTGCATGGTTGAAATCTCTCTAACAAATACAGTCCTTGGGATACCTTGAACCTTCCCTTGTTTCCCTTCCTCATCAAGACAAGTGATTTTCTTGTTGTAGCAATGTAGGACAACATGGTGCTTATCCAACCAATCCATACCAATCAAACAATCATATGAACCTAATGGTATGATGTTCAAATATGCTTTTGAGTTGATTCCATTCATGTCTATTGGATAATATTTAACCAACTCATTGATCCTTCTATTAGCCCCTATGGCTAGATGAACCAACCAATATTTCCCATTCTTGCTTCTTTGCAAGTGAAATATTCCAACAAGATTAGGACCTATGTAACTATGGCTAGCTCCATAATCAATTAAAACAACTATGGGTTGGTTATCAATATTACCTTCTACTTCAATCATGGGGGATTGGTATTCTACTTTCTTGTTGTCTAAGGCTGCATAAATCCTTGGCATGATTCTTCCCATGTCTTCAACTATATCAGCCTCCTAAATATTGTGATCATTCATCATCCTTTATCTTTGTGAGGGAAATCCTTACACAAGTGGTCTCCCTCACATCCCCAACATTTTATGGGTTGTTGTCTTGGCATTTTACCAAAAGAATTTGTTGTCCTGGGCTTATTCTAGGATGATTGTCCTTATCGATATGCTTGAGAATTTTCCATGTACATGGGTGGCTTAAAAACTTTCTTCCTTTACTCCATCTTACCCTTCATCTTGTCATTCCAATATTTTTGGAAAGTTGGCCTCCATTGCTCAACTCATCAAGTTGTTTTTCCTTCCTTATGGCCTCCTCCAAAGTCTCAGGGTTATCATAATGTATCTTATCATTATAGAAAGTAGTTATCACACTCACAAAGCTTTGGATTTTAACTTTATCATCCTTTATGAAGCCAACATACTTGAGCAATTCAAAGAATATCCTATCATATTCCTCCATTGTCATGCTTCCCAATTTGAGTTCAAAGAACTCTTTCATATTCTTATCATAATAATGCTTTGACAAGTATTTCTCCTGTAGATTTCCCTTGAATTTTCTCCATGAGACCTTCTTTTCCTTAAGGTGTTTGGCTTGCTTAAGTTGATCCCACCACATGGTTGTTTTTCCTAGAAGGTGGTAGGTTGCAATTTTGGTTTCTATATTTGATGGGTAATCATGTATTTGGAAATATTTCCTCATTCCCAATATCCAAGCTTCAGCCACTTCTCCCTTTCTATGCTCTCCATCAAAATATGGTTGCTTGAGTTTCCTGAGCTCACCTTGCAAAATACCTGACTCGGGTATTCTCCTTTTCCTTTTAATAGGGGACACACTTGGGCTGATCACTAGCCTAAATATACATGAGCTATTCTAGTTGATCTCCCTAGAGAATGATGATGTCTTCTCACACTCCTTGAATTCCTTCCATGCATTTGATCATCCCTTCTACCATGGGATCTGAATGGTGCCACTTTTCTAGCACTAGCTACTTGCTTTGAGCCAAAATCCTTGTTGACTTTTCTAGGTGACATATTCAAAATCTATAGAAAATCCTCCTAAGCTTTCATCATCCTTTTATTATCTACCCTATAAATCTTCACTTTTCTTTGTAGGATTCTCATAGTTTTATACAGCTCCACAGGCTCCACCTTGCTTCTTCTTCCATTGGACTCAGTCTCACCATTTCTCATGCTGACATGTAGCCCTCTGAATTCATATTCATGGTTGTAAGAACCTTGGGAATCCATCCTCCATATCTCTAGTTATCATATGGGAACCAACTCTTCCCTCTTGTACCTCTAACTCTACAAGAAAATGTGCATACAACAATTTTTGTTAGATATAGACACATTGCAAATTACTTTATTAATTAGATTATAGGCCATTATTCATTTCAATTTATGAAGAAAATGAATTAAATAATCCAAATTATGATTATTCATACATGTTCCTTTTTGAAACAACTCTCCAATGGCTATACTCATGCCTCATTATGAGATATGAGTGAAAAGTTACAACCTTATCAACTTGCAATTTCCACTCATTGCTATGATTTTACTTCTGTAATTTTTTTTTCTAAGAAAATTTAGTGCTCAATTCAAAATTTTAGGTTGATAGATGGATTCTCCTCCTCAAGAAATTTCCATTGACTACTCATTTTCTCAAATCCAAGATTTGAGCTGATAGTTATGGTTTGTGGAAGTTTAGACTATTTTCTCATTTTTACCCTTTACCGCTATAGGTGTCTTCTCTCCCATCCTATACAAATTCAGGTACCTAGATTCCAAATTTGGTTCCATGGCTATCTTCCATGGTCTATGATATTTGCACAAACTACTCTTGTGTCCTAAACTGACTTCTGAGCAAGGATTTATGCCCTCTCGAAGTAAATTGGTATCTAATTTATACCATGTACTATTCCAGTTGTAACCTCCTCATACTAGCTCTATTTTGCACTCAGAATATCTCATTGGAAAGATCTTGTTGATTTCTTTCATTCTAGCAGCCAAGAATCCATGTAGAAAAGGTACACACAATGGTCTCGATTTCAACTACCTGGAAATGTTGTTTAGGCCCTCAAAATGCCTCTGCAAGTTGATGACCTTCAAAATCTGAAATTTTTCGTAGAAATTGACTGATTTACTGTTGTAACGGTCTATTAATCCAACTTGTGTCTTACCTTGGTAATCCAGATAACATGGAATGGCACGTGTCTGTTGAGTCCACATGTCATCTCTTGATTTGGCCATTTCACCATCCATCATTCTCCTCCATAGCCCATCGTCCAAACCTTCTGCGACCCTGTTAGGCTCTCCTTTGTGGACTCTTCCCATCGGAGTGTCAAATAGTACATTATAAAGGTTTCGCCTAAAACCCACAAGCCTCAAGCCTATCTAACTCTTCCTCACAAACTTTTTCCATTGGGTTGTCAAATAACACATTATTAAGATTTACTCACAACCCATAGCCCACAAGCCTTTCAGGATTTTCCTCATCGACTCTTCTCATCGCATTGTCAAATAGCACGTTATTAATATTTTCTTGCAATCTGTAGCCTGCAAGCATATCGAGATTTTTCCTAGGAGACTCTTCCCATTAGGTTGTCAAATAGCACGTTATTAATATTTTCCTACAACCCGCAACACGTAATCCTATTAGTATTTTCCTCGCGGATTCTTCCCATATAGTTGTCAAATATCATGTTATTAATATTTTCCCGCAATCCTATCGAGATTTTCGTTGTGGAATTTTCCCATTTAGGTTGTCAAATAGCATGTTATTAATATTTTCCTGCAACCCATAGTTCACAAGCCTATTGGTATTTTCCTCGTAGAATCTTCCCATTAGGTTGTCAATTAGCACATTATTAATATTTTTCTACAATCCGCAACCCACAAGCCTATAGGTAACATCTTTGCAAACTTTTCCCACAGAATGGTGACTCAACCTTATATTGTGATTTTCTCAAATCCTACAACCCGCAAGCCTATCGGGAACTTCTTATCGAACTTTTCCCCACAAAGTGTTAATACATCACAATCTCTTCCCACAAGTTTTTTGTTGGATATGGACCATCTATGTTTAAGATTGGAGTGATCTCAACCATTAGTTTATGAAACTCTCCAAATTTTGTCGAACTTCCTCGATCTTGCAAAAGAATCTCAGTTGTCAATTCTTAATGTCGAAAATATCTGGGCCATTGATCTTCCATCTCTTCAGTCGCCATTAAAATGCGAAGTTTGACCTCCCAGGCAAAATTTAACTCAACAACTTGCAGATTGACACCATTAATCCTCTCTTTGACAGTTCTCATGGAAATTTGGACTCAGACTCATTCATAAATTTGTGGATTTCACTTTGTTTTCACAATTTTCCCCAAATTTGTCACAGGTGAAACTTTGCAACAACGAATTTCTACCAAATTCACATGGGTCTTGGCCCATAGTCTGATACCAATATGTAATGTCCCCCACTACTAAACCCATATAAAATTATGATACCATTAATTTAAATATTATGCATCATGCTAAAAAAACTCATATGTTTAAAGACAGTTTCAATAAAAACATACAAGAAGTTGATCTAATCCCATACACCATCATATAAATAATTTCAAACACAGAGTTAGTGCACAACAAATTAAACCACTAATGTAACTCAAACACAAGATAAAATACTTATCTTTTTTTAACAGTTGTGCAACCAGTTGTAGAGGATGGATGTTCCACCCAACCATAGACTTGTTGTTCCAAATATCAACAACAAGTCACCCCCGAGTTAGGGCTAGGAATCCACAAAAGAGGGTGTCTCTCCTTTGTCCACTCACAGTTCAATATTCCCACAACTAGCTAATCTTTCCTATATATATCACAACTCCTCCATCTCTCTTTCTCTCAACCTTCCTGACCCAAGTAATGTACCCCCTTCTCTACAAGTAGTCTCTCAGGATGTACCATTCTTTTATCATGGTTTCTATCATGGGTTGGCCAGGAATCTCTCTGTTGGGGACTCCAAGGAAGTCAACTACTGGGAAAAAATAACAACAAGAAGTTGGTTTCTCTAGTGAAAAATATCACACATGGAGTTCACTCTACAGGCATGACAACCTTCCTCTTCTACAAGATTGACACCTTTCTTCTTCAACCTTCAACAACTCCCAATTGTTGCTGAAAAGTCCACCATTTTTTCCTCCAAGCTCTAGCGCTATCCTCCCATGTTGTCTCCTCATTCCCATACATAAAAATCTCTGTAAAAACTCCCCTCTTCTCCCATACAAATTTCCTCTCCTCTTTTTCCTCCTTACTTGACTCACACTCTTCCTTAAGATGATTGTACTCAGCCCCATGCCCCCAATAACTATGAGATGTGACTTCTCCCACCCACTCTCTTACATGTATTCAATGATTAGGCTCTTCTACACTCCATGAACAAATCGAAGGTTCACTCGAAACAATAAGAAATCAGGAAAAAGGTTTGGGATTTAAAACCCATGAATAAGGCCCCCTTAGACATCTTTGCTCTTGTGGAAAACATAGCCCCCATATCTTTATCCATGTCCATCTACAATTGGCATCACATTTTTATTCATTAATTTTGTATATGCAAGTTCACATATTACATCACTTGGCCCACGTCCATATATCATATCTACATTATACATTACTAAAATGGGGATTAAAGTAGGGATGTTACATATAGAACAACACTTACATTATAGAATTAGAGAATTTTAAATAGACTCTAGCACACTAAAGATTTAGACAACCACTGGAAAATAGATTCAAAAGAGACTAATAGTTGAAATATGAATGTGAATTTATTGTTTAAGCTATAATGTTGCAAATACATATCATTTGTTTTCAACATTATTCACAAAATATGTTTTAATTCTAGTAATTGAAAAAAACTCATGCGAAATATAGTTTAAATCCTTAAAGAAACCAAAGAGGGAGCATGTTGAAGTTCCAATTTGGTCGTTCCTTGGGAAAGAATGGCACGGAGCCTATTACTTAGTGAATTAGCTCAATTTATATTGGATAAAAGATAGTGCATTAGTGTATATTCATTTGGTTTGGAGAGCAATGAAAAGGTTTACACCTCTCAAATATTGGAGAGGTTGTGTGCCCCAATATGATTGTGTGTCTATGGATGGTTATCTTATAACTAATAAGTTACTTGGGTTTCCTAAGAAAGTGGATGAGCCCTCTTGTTGGTTAATTAATCTATATGCCCCAACAAAATGGCCCTGAAACCTCATTCGACAATGAAATGGATTAGTTGGTCCCTGTTCAATGCCTATGCCTAATGAACACAATGGTGGGATATAAGGTTGCTAAGTGATTTTGTTGATCTAGAAACCTGGGAGCATGAACTAGAGACCAACTCTTTGTAATAGGAGAGAGAATAGGAATAATAGACTCTCTTGTAGCAGAAAATATTGGTTGATCATGAGAATAGGCTAAGAGAAGTGTAACTTGATGGCTTGCACTCAATAACAACTCTATTACTTTCAACTTGACTAGATACTTTCCAACATTACTAAGAGATAAACAACTAGAGATAAGCACAACTCATGGGTAAGATAAGAGAAGACTTAACATTATCAATTTTTGAGACTAAAACTTTCCATAGAAAACTTTATTCAACTTTGTGGGGGTAATAATTATCCATCAATAGAAGGATACAATCACCTTGGGCTTCCAACTTGTGACATTGTTGTTACAATCCCTCCTTGTCCATTGCTAGAAGGAGACAATCACCTTGGGCCACAAACCTACAACATTGTTGTTACAACCCCTCCTTTCCTATAGCCCTGGAGAATATGTATTTCCTTCAATGGATTACCTCCATGTCTACCATGTGTCTACTTGCAAAGAACTCATGTTGAGATTTGATTTTGTTCATAAAACATGTGTTGATCTCTATTATCCCTCCACATCCATGTTTTAATAGGATATGATCGTATTAATAAATGTCTTGATGCAACACGTATCATCATTTGTATTAGGGAAGACAAGCACCAAAGGATACTGGCTCCCATCTTTTTATTCCCTCAATTCATTATCTTTGAGGTGATCATAACTTCTACTTCCATGTCTTTCATACAAATACATAATCATTTCACGTGTAAAAACATTGTGAGTAAAAATATCCCTTACAGGATATTTACCAAATTTTTTTTATAGCGACAAGCTTTCATACATCAATAGCTCTGTAATCAAGCATCTACAAAATGTAATTTTGATAAAAAAAGATTCCAATAATTATATAAGTTATTATGTGCTTTGCTTGAATTAATGAGATCCCAAGTTTCACTGATGTTTACATTAAATTATATTCTTAATTAAAGGCAAAATCTTATTGCTTTACTCCCATGGTTTGATAAGTTATTACATAGTGAAAAGAAATGAATTTAGAGTTCACACACCATCTTGAAAATAATGCATCATGCCCAGTTTATATATATATAATCCCATTTGGGCATCGTTTGAAGAGTAACCACCAATCTTAGTATGATCAAAGCAAGATTCTAGTGATTATATAAGTTATCATGTGTTTTTCTTGAATTAGCGAGATCCCAAAGTTGTAGTGCATTAAAATCATTCTTTTATGTTTACATTAAATTATTTCTTAATTAAAAGTAAAGGCTTGTTGTTTTACTTCCATTATTTGATAAGTTATTACTACCTTTCTGATAAAAGGAATGACTTTAAAGTTCATAGACAATTTTGAAAATAATGCATCATGCACATTATTATTATAACCATGTCAATTTTATTTGATTGTAAGTGTTTTGATAACCATGCATATGTAATAAGATAATTTTTAATTTAAAATAAATTAATAATATTAATTTTTTATATAAAAGTTAAATATAAATTTAAAATTATATTAGATTATATACTATATTAATGGAAAATAATTTTTTATTTTATTATTATTTATTAAAAAAATAATGATGATGATTAACATTTATTGAAATCAATTAGTTTATTGAACCTTAAGAAGGTAAGAAATTATTTTGATTTCTTTAAAATTGTATTTCTATACTCAAAAAATATTGAGAGAAGTGTTCCAAGATCACCATAATTTTGATGACTTAGGAGGTTAGGAAGGTCTCTATTGTGAAAAATATTTTTAAAATAAATTTTAAATTGGGATCTAATATGGGTATAGGCAAGGCAATCTAAGAGGAAATGTTTTTAATCTTATGCCCTCTTAGTGTCACAAAGATGACAAATTCTTTCATCACATAGTGTTTTGGGAATTGTCCAATGCCCAGTTTCACTATATAGCTCATTGGAGTTTGTTCTTATTTTAACAATGTTGATTCTCTTCTTTGCACTTCTCAAAATTGATAAAATAATGATAAAAAATAAAATATTAAGTTATTTTCTTTTGTAAGCTCACTATACTAAGGTTCTATTGATCTAGCAAAATATCATACAAGCTTTCAGCCTTTGTTGTTGGCATGCCACTAGGGAAACCAAACCAATAGAAAAGGTAGAGTTTTTCAGTCCAAACTGTATGACCAATATTTTTAAACAAAGTCTTAAGGTCTAGAAAATTAAAAAAAACACCCTATATAGAATTTACTATTGGCCCTTGGCCCAAATCTTCTATGATGATTCATTACAAACATTTAGACAAAATAAGGTTTAGTGACCTAGCAACATCACCAACCAATCCTGAGTTTGTTCTGGGGCCGAATTTGTTGTAATTCTCGGGGATGAAGATGTCACCATTGTGCTTGGCTGGGGTAGGAGGGTAAGTACTTCGTACATCATCAAGTGGAGGCCATCCAATTGCAATTGCATTGTATTCTGAGCATCCTCCCTTGTCTGAAGAATTTGGCCTAAGAGATTTTTTATGTGCCAATAAAGCTTCGTTGTCTTCCATTACATTGTATCCCTTGCCCGAGTCGTGCCCACATCCGGAATCCAACGAATTGTGGCTTATGCCACCTCGTGCTTCGTGCTCATAGTTCTCTCCTAGTGGACTACTTCTTGCACTTCTTCCTCATGGTCTTGGAAACAAAGAGGAATGGAGGTATAGAAAGAGTGAGTTTTGTTAAAGGCTTCACGTGAACTCTCAACAACGAGGATTATTTATCGGGCTGGTGGGACGAAGACCCTAGAGGCGAATGTCCTCCTCAATGATAGCATCGTGGATACCCCTGCCTCGGAGCCATTATTTCCCAGACACCTAGATGAAGTCTACACCTAAAACGTGCAATCTACAAGAGGGTCTTGACCCCCCTTCTAGTTGAAAATCCCTATAATTCTCCACTGCACTCCTCTGGTGGAGTTGTTTGTGACCTTGCCACCCTTTAGAGTTGGCACAACAATCCTTATGAATACCTTTTTCCATCGAGCTAGGAGTAATAGTTTCCATCATCGAGATTACTTGACCCATATTAAATTGCATTAAACAATGGGGTTACAAATGGAGTGTTGGCACTCCTCCTCCGCATGTTGCTAAATTACTGTGTCATGTGATAGCACATGCGTATAAGCGTGTGGAACCTCGAGATGGTTGTTCAATCCCTCCAAGACATTAAACACTACTGCTGACATATCTATTATGTGTCGTCGATTTAAACCCCTGTTAGTCCCAACATTAATACCTTCGCTTTCTTCGAGTTCGAGATCTATCTCAATCCTTCTCCCTAGTTGGTAGACCGGGGAAAATATCATCCCTCCAACGATCGTACTAGCTAACTATGTTTCTCCATGCCCTTGATTCACCTGCCAGCTAGGGTTGTTGTCAATAGTCGTTACATCCAACATCCTATCAATCTCGGGGTCTGGATCCCCATCGATGCCCATCCTTGACACCCCACACGGATGATAAAAGATTAAGTTCTTATTATAATATTTGTTTTGCTATTAATAATTATAAAAATAAAAGATTGGGTTTTCATTTCATATTAATACTTTGATAATTAATATTTATTTTGATATGATATAATCAATATAAATCTATTTTCTACATGAAATTATTAAATACTTAAAGGAACCAAATTTTTTGATGTGTTATCCTTTAATATGAAGAAATTAATACATTGTATGAAATTAAATGATAAAAAAATTATACTTTAAAAAATTTGATCCCTCTAAATATGTCATAGATTTAAGTGTAAAATAAATCTACATTAATTTAATGTTTTAAAGATGTTGTTAATTATGTACATAAAAACATCTACATCATATTAAACTGTAAAACATCACACTATTATCAATACAATAACAATAAAATAAAATAAAAATATAATAACATTTAAAAAAATCCATTCACATTAATATACATTAATTTGCATGACAGTAAAAATAAAAAAAAAAACAAAAAGTTGAATAATGCATGTAACAACTTAAAAACATATACAACCACTCCACTAAAAAACAAAAAGTTGAATAATGCATGTAACAACTTAAAAACATATACAACCACTCCACTTCACACATTCCTATTTTAGTTATATTGGATCATTGTATGCAACATACTGATTATAATTCCACTTCACACATTTATTTTTAGTTCTATTGGATCATCATATGCAACATCAAGATTATAATATAAAAATGACACTTTGCATAATTTAGTTATGATGTTAAAACTTTGGTGTATGAATGTGATATGGCTTTAAGGGTTTAATATTTTGCTAATATCTACACAAAAACACATTATATGGGTGGGTATTTTATAGTTAGGTGGGCAAAAAACCTCTTTTGTGTTTAATATTAAATTAATAATTAATAAATTTTAATTAAATAATAAATTGTACGAATTTGTTGTTAATATTAAAATAATAAATAATGAATTTTAATTAAATATTAAATTGTACGAATTTGTTGTTGTGCATTTAAGTTTGATTTTTAAAGATACATTTGGATTATTCACCCTCTTTCTTTAAAGTTTAATTTTTTAAAGATAGATTGATGAGCATTCACCCTCTCAACTTCTTTGGATTATTTTAGCATTTATTAGTTGCGTAACAATTCAACGAGAAGGGAGGAGAAATTATTTATTTTTTATTTCCATATTTATATTTGTATAGTATTAAATTTTATGGTATTTGTATTTTTTTATATAAATATTATATAATTGTAATAAATATTATATAGTTGAGATGGTATGTTTTCATGTTTATAATTTTTTTAATAATATTTGATATGTTTAGTTTTTGTTGTACATTAAAATTTAATATGAATATTTCAATATTATATATATGTATTTTAATGATGATTTTAGTAATGTATGTATATCTACCATAATAGTTTGTGTACACCAAAAGAGTTAATTATTTTATGGACTATTACAATTATGTATTAATATCAATATGTGGTGCATAGTCATGGACAATTATGAAATTGAATTACATTTAACAATTAAATGGGCACTTTGTAACTAATATATATTTTTATCTATAAAATGTAACATAGAAATGAAGAGAGTAGCAAAATCTATTTATTTTTCATGTTCTTTCCAAAAGAACAATACACACATCTTTCCATAATGATACACATTATTTTGATGACAATTTGTTTTGTATATGTTTCATTTGCTAATTTGCTTTTTTTTCGTTCATATTTTTATAGTTTTTTTTCACCATAACATAAAATATTATATTATATCAAAAAGGTTGTAGCTATGGTGACAACAATATTCATGAGACTATTCCAAAAATTCACCAGCCTAAATAAATAGGTCTTCGAAACTACAGTAATAAGTTTACAAAATACTACATAGTAAATGTTCTAAGTTTTCCTGCAGGTAGCATGCTTGACAAAAACACTTAAAACGCTAATAAATCGGAATAACATATAGACTAACAAAATACATGGTTATTGTTGCATTCCTCCTCTCTGATGTCTGAAAGAGGAGAATTCTATTGCTCAATATTCATTTGGTTCCTTCAATTGGTGAACCATTTCAACTTCCTTGAGAATAGCTTGAGTCAAATTAATTGATACATTGTCATTTGAGATTGTAGACAAAGAGTCATTGTCAAGGTTTAGATCCAAATTCATATTTTCATACATAAAATTCAACGAGTCTCACTATATTTAAGTTTTCCTCAATTAACAATTTGAATCACATTATTGCAATGAGAGTCGCTCTACAGCCTAGTATGACATAGACCTTGCAAAGTAATGTAACATGGGCAATGTTAGCACATGTCAATGGGCAATGTTAGCACATGTCAACTCAAAAGCATCAAGAGGTTCTCTATATCCCATTATGACATGGATGTTATCAAGTAATGTAACATGGGTAATCTAGGCACATGCCAATTAAAAGAAAATTAATCAAGATGAATATTTTACAACCTAATATGACATTGAAAGGGATCAAATCCTTTGAAATGTAAACCTCTTGTAAAGTGAAAAACTTGAAAAAGTGTTTACACTTTAAGAGATTTGATCCCTCTCAATACTCGATAAATCTAAAATTAAAATAGACTTAAGTTAATTATAAATATTTAAATTAATGTGACAACATCCTTACTCATTTTATACTTGTATTGTCGATAAATTTAGTATTGTATCTTTTAAATCATCTTTAAGTTATGTTTAAAAACTACTCTCACACATCAATATATTGAAATTTTGTTTTTTTAATAATATTCCCCTTAACATGTTTTTTATATTATAAACTTTAACATAAAACATCTCACAACTTTCATTTGCCCAAATAATTATAAAATAATATACTCACAAGCTCTTATTTGCCCTTAGCTGGGAGTGTCAAGTAATTTAAGAGATAACAGACATGACTTGATGCTAAGGCTCCTTTCCAGTACATGAATTTACTCATCTTGACTTGGTGGTAGGGAATCATGAGATCATGGCTCCACATTTCTCCCGCTTTTGGATAACATGCTGAACTGTGAAGCATAATGGAAAAAACACCTTTTTCCTATATTATTATATAAAAGATATGAGACCAAATAGGCTAGAGAAGTGTCGCTATCATAGTTTGAAGGGGGAATCGGGTGATAAATAACTTTTTGTTTGAATGCAAAAGGAACTCATATTTCATTAGTACAAGGCAAAAGGAAATAGATGAGATCATAACGCTAGTAAAAAGTGGATTTACAATAATATGATAATAGAATATATGACCATATGGGATATCCTTGTACATGATACTATATTTAGGTTAACTAAAGATTATCAAGACTATATTCTATAGGTTCTTTCAGTTAATTCGAAATTTATTACTTGCAAGTAAGTATTTTCATAACCAACAAAATCTCATTTGGTTAAGTAGGTGTAAATAGGGATGTTTATTCCATCAGAATTTTCAAAATTTGTATTTAGTTGTATTTACTTTTAATATATTTCTAATTGTGTAGTTAAGATTATCCATAATAAGTATATTATTTAGGGGAGAAAAATTATTAATAATTTTTATTTTTTTTATCAATAAGAAAAGCCTTCATTGATAATACAAATTTATGAATATTGAAAATAAAATGCTCAATTATAATAAATAAGTTACTCCTCATTCCTTAACAAGCAAGTAGATATGTTGCTGAGGTAGAAGAAGTGCAAGCACAGCCGGAAATTCATAACCAGGGTCAAAGCAATGAATGGCAGGTTGTAACCAAAAAGAAAAAAAAAAACACCTATCAACGGGAAGATGTAATGACGCAAAGCCGATCTGGCTCGTTGAAATAGCTATTAACAAGAAGTAATCTGAGTAATGTATAACGTTTCTAGGAATTTGAATTAAGTGATAGAAATCACTCTCGGTGTAAAGGACCCAGTGGCTTGCCAAGGTTTTACTGGCCAATCCACCTTCTTAATATAATCCATAACCATTTTCGTCAAAAAAAAAAAAAAACAAGCAAGTAGATATGGTTTTTCAATGTTTTAAAAACAAATCACTCCTAATATGAGGGATTTTTAAGGCCTTACTAAAATGAAGTAATTACCTCTCTTAAGGTCACTTTATTATAGTAAATTATTTGTCCCGAACACCTTAACAAGGAAGTGAACAAAGATTTTTAATGCCTTACTCCTT
>ML796334.1:135690-162952 GCA_009831015.1 Picea engelmannii | reverse complement strand
ATTTAAATTAAAGATGGCTACTCTTGCCTTCATATGCCCAGAGTAGTTGTGCACTCAAAAATATTTCTTCAATCCTAGCAGCCATGCCTCTGCTTTCTGACCCTTATTGACTTCTCCATCAAATGTGGGTGGCTTTTCCTTCTTGAATTCCTCAGATAGGGAACTATTGGAGTGTCTCTTCCTAATTTTATTATGGGTACTTGAACCAATCTCATTGTTGGATAGTATTTCAAAGTGGGGGTCACCTCAATATAGGAATCTAATGAAGAGTCTTCAACAATGTGTCCCTCTTAGCATTCTTATGTTTTTTCCTTAAGGAACGTTTCCCAATGTTGTTGATTTTTGGCCCATGCATTTGAATTTTTGATGAGCTTGCCAACATACCAGAGTGATTCGTTTCCACATTGTTGGTAGTTGAACCTTGTTGGAACTACTTTTGTATTTCAAACAAGCTTTGTAGAAATACCGCATTCAATTATGTTTGCTTCTCTTGTTCTCTCATGGGATTATCATTATCAACCTTACAACTACGAAGTTCATCCTTCGAACTTCTCAATGTCTCTGCCAAGTCTGGAGGAGCTTCTATAGCCCTCCTATCATATTATTCCTCATCTTGATATGTAATGTCTCTTCCATGTCATGTTATACCATTTTGTTGTTATTTCCTTTACTTCACTCTATCTTCTTAGTGTTGAAATAATAGGCCACTATTAGCTCATCATGAAACTGAAATACACATACACACACTTGTCCTTAATGAGGTTTGTATTGGCCTACAGTATCCCAAATTCATGAATCTTCCATTGCTGCCATTCACACTCATAATTTTTTGTTAGTGTACATCATAGATGATTTTAGGGGCTAAATTTCGCCAATGGGCTGATTTTCCATGGTTTTCCCAAAAAATGATTCGTCAATTTCCATTTTTTCTAAAAACGATTCACCCAAATTCCATAGAATAAAATTATTTTACCTTAAAAATCGCCAAAATGTTATAGAAACTATACAAAATCCTTAGAAATTTGAATATTTTTACGAAACTATCGCCAGACATTTTACATTTTGCATATTAAGGACTAGTAATATTAGACCATGCTTCTACATTTTAATATAAATTTTCATCCTTAAAATTATCCTTGGTGTACATCAATATAATCAAGTTTATGGAAATAAAATCTACAGTCCTTTTCAACAATTATAATTTCACATTTCACTATCTCACAAAAACTTGTGCAACTGGTATATCGTGTTTTAGTACATAAAATTTTGACAGCCTCATCATAGCCTTGGCATATGAACCTTTATGGCCGTTCTCTAGCCCATTTAGGTCTAGTGTTTGAACCACAGATATGATACCACTCTATAACATGCTCAACCCCCTGAGCTTCATTAGGTTGGTGGGGTGTAAACAATTCTCCCAATTTTCCCTCAAAATTTAATTTCTTAAACATAAATATAACATTGATTATGAGCTCATAGGTCAATTCTTCTCTTCAATATATTTCCAATGACTGTCACTATGCTTGATTATGAGCTCCAAAGAGAACGATATGGCCTCTTAAAGTTCTTAGGCATTACCCTTAGGGTGATGTCATCATGTCCATGTGGAATCCACATGGACCCATTCCACACGTGCCAAATGACGTGGATGATATTTTTATAAAGGGTCAATGGAACTTCATATCCAGGATCCAATATTTCTTAACAAGTGTATTAAAATGCTTGACCAGATCCAGATGATCTGGATTTCCTTTTTATTTTGAAAATTTGGATGCCAGATGGGGCTTGGAACCTCATCGATGGAACCACGACCATCCAGATATATAGAAGTTCAGATATCAATAAACCTCTTTAAAATAAAGGCTAGATATAGATGTCGGATCGATGTCACTCCCAAATGGAACCATGCAGATGGAACCCTGTCCATATGAACATTCGCGAATCCAGAATTTGCTTAAAGACTTACAAAAAGACAGAGTCAGATCCATATGTTAGATCGGTCGAAGTTTCGATACATCTGACATGCCATGTCAGTAAAGTGGACATGTCTACATCCTCTAGATCATCGACGTAATATAGGGCATGGATCTCGAGGAAAATGAATGGTCTATAGTCCAAGGTGATCCGATGATGAATGATCAGGATGTAATATTGGAAAAGCACCTAATGATCAGAACCTTAATGCAGAACCCATAAATATGAGTTAACATGTAACACCCTGTTTCCTCCAATTTGTAATTAATCATAAAATAGGAATTACCATGCTAATGCATGAGGACAATGTAAATGTATTATTGTTTGAGTTTCCAATAACTGACTGTGGGGGTGAATCCTTGAAAGTACTGGCCATGATATCACTAAGGGAGAGAAATCAGTTAATGAGGCAAGGACCAGTGGTTGAACTACCAACCACCCCCATGAATGGGAGCATGGTCTAGCTGCAGGAAGTCATCCTAAAGTACCTCAGGGTCTGAGAGACTAGGCGGACCTGAGATTCCTTTTGACAGAAAGAAGGTGACAATTATACACATGGAGGCAGCAAGAGAGGAGAGACACCAGACACTAGACACCATACGAGAACAGGAGCTCACAAGGGAGAGGCATGAAGCTCTCCAGTGAATCACGAACAGAAGGTCGCGAGCTTGATGCCGAAGGGAATCTGAGAAACCTCGTCGAGGCCACAAGCGAGCAAGAAATATCTGAGTTGCAGAAAACAAGACCCAAACAGAAACTGAAAACAGAGAGAGAACCCTCGAGAAGAGTGAGAGTTCCTTGGTGATATCATGACTTGGCACGGGGGTGGCCAGAGTGCTAAGAATGAATGCCTCTGAGACTATGGTCAGGTGGAAGGACGAACACCCACAGTCAGTTGGTTGGCGGCAACCTGTAATAGATAAGTGAATTCTGACCCTGTGTAATTTAGTTGTAATAGTGTATGAATTGGTATGTTGTGCTTGCTTTCAGGAATGTGAATGAATGCTTAATGGATATACTGTATCCCTTCTATTTTCCGCTGAGTCGTGTAATTAGGCAAGAAAGGAATTATAGGGTTCGTACATGACTTGTTCCCATAACTTCTAGAGTTATGTAGTGTCTTAAGCTAGAGCCATGAACTGTGAGCTCATCAATATTAGGCGTAGTTTCATGTACGATGGTTTACTCGCCTAATCGTCCTGAGTCCCTTGGAGGAAGGAGTTCGTTAAGTTCATGAGAGGTAGTGCCGATTATGCACAGGCTCTCTGCGATCAAATAGAACCCCAGAACCCCTTGATGAAGGAGCTCAATAGTGGTGTTGAAGACTCTTCTAAGAGTCAAATCCAGGAGAAAGAGCGCAACGCTCACAAGTCCTTCATAGTTGACGAAGTTCAGGAAGGATAGCGAGTTTCAAATACCTAAAGAGAGTACCCTTTCATTTGCTAGATGAATGAACGAGATCCTTTCAGAGGATCTGAGGTCCGTCACGACCGCTAGATTGGAGCAAGGAATGTAGGCGTTAATGCCTCGACTCCTTTTTGGCCTTCGCAAATAGCGAAGGAATCCGGACCGTAGATCGCAATATCTAGGGGAGTTACCTGGACCATCCATTTGTAGAGGAAACGTGGCTGCCAGTCGGTGTTTTGGCACCCGGGAAACCCAAGGGAAAGACCCCTTATCTTCACAAGTCGCGAAATCCCGGTATGTGAAACCCCAAATCAGTATAGAGTGAATAGGTTTCGGCGTTTCGGCACCTGAGAAACCCAATGGCAAGATCCCTCGTTTTTTCAAGTCGCGAACTCCCGGTGCTCGAAACCCCGATGCACTCTGTGGTAGAAAGGAGGAGTCTCGAAAGGGTCTGGACTGTCCATCGGAGGAGACGTGTGGTGAGCGGCCCGAGTTCGGGGAAAAATCTGAAAGAATCTGCACCATTGGATCCAAACCACCGGGGATCGTTGGATCTCGTACAAGAACTCGTGTATCGGAATTCAGGGTTTGTAGAGAGAAGGGGATGACAGTTCACTATTCTCTTGAGTCTCGAAAGCCAATGGCTTGGGTGGACAGTTGGCACATCCCTGATGTAGGAGCCACGTGGATGACAAGTGGTACATCCCAGAACAAGGGTCACGTGGAGGTGACAGGTGGCGTGCTCTCGTCATAGGGAAGGAGTCAACACCCTGTTGACCTATATCGTGTTTCGGGGTTCGACATTCCAAAAGGTAAGGAACACTTGCAATGAGAATTGTGAAGTCGCGAAACACAAAAAAAAAAAAAAAGATAGGCGCTGAGACTTGCGTCTTAGCCGGAGGTCACAAGACACCGAGACAAGGGTGGAGCCAAGTACCTTAGCCCATTTTGGATTTCGGGGTTTGAAGAGTCAAAAGACTCGACTCTCTTGCTTTACGAACTCCCGGTTACCGAAATCCTAATACGGCCAGGACTGTGAGAGCAGGGGGAGACTCACAGTCGTCGATCTCCTCGAAGGTGAGATTTCAAGTTTCAGGGTTTGCAGAGTCGAAAGACTTGACGTGCCTATATCACTGAGTTGCGAAATGTGAAAAGGCACTTAGTTTGTTTGGCCTATGGTCTTAACCAACGATCACATGGAGGGGGACAAAGGAAGAGCTAGCCTATGCTAGGCCCCCAGAGGACTTCGGGATTCTGTCCCTCGAGAAAAAGGCGAAAAAAATCTATTATGTCAAAGTGGGTATGTGACAAATTGGTATCAGAGCATGGTTACAACACTTGGCCTACTTGGGCTCATGTACGAGCCACGTAAAGAGACATTGTTATCTGCATTTTCTCTTTAAGAAGAAGGACCGCAGAATGAAACTGTAAATTGGGAATTTCTTTAACCCCTCTGTTAAAATGGTAACTACTCTCATAGGAGTAGGAATGCACTGATCAATATTATTGATAAGACCTGAGTGTGAATAACAGAGGTGGAATGAATTGTGCTATGAAGTTGCACGAGCTAGAAAAGGGACATGAACTGAGTTGTTATGTTATAGTGTGACGATGGCTACCTACTAAAGTAGGTAGAGTCTCTTGCAACTGAGATGGCTAGTTAGGTAAGAACTTAAGATCCAAATGAAGAAATCCTTCATGATTCGGGAAATCTGGTAAGGACTGGTAGGATCCTTAGAAAGTTATAATTACAACATTATTAAAAGACTAAACCCTGAGCATATAACTCCTCATGATTGAGAGGACTGATGAAAATATATAGGGTCAGATTACCTGACCTATAATGGTTAGAATCGAAAACAAGGATAATCTGTTTAAGCAAGATTAAGAGGAGTCCTTTGGGACTGTTGCTAATTCCCAAAAGTGACCTTGGTTGGTTGTTCCCATAAAGAGAGGGCAACGTTCGTATGAGTTATGACTAGGAGATTAGTCCTGTAAGTAACTTAAAATCTCAGAAGAGATAACGGGAAATTTGGTATGCCGAACATGCGTATAGAATCCATCTTGTGTTAAAGTTTGAAAACTCTGGAGGTTGAGCGTAGAGTATACCAGGAGGAGTAGTGGTTTTAAGTCTTCATAGGAAACACTTAGAAAAAGTTTCGAAGAGTTGAAGCGTTCAAAGGTGAAGCGTAGAAAACTGAAGTTCAAAGAAAGAACAAGTATGGAGGATTGAGCAGGAGAAATCCTTCAGAAAAGAATTTTGAAGATTGGATAGGATCAGGAGTCAAGATCCATTCAGAAAGAACTGAAATGTTTCGAGTTGTTCGATCTCGGAGAAGTAGCGCACTGCTTAGTTGCGAGGAGATACCGGAATTTCGCAAAACCAAAGGGCTTGGAAGAAGCAATGAAAAATTCGTGAAAAGATCATAGTTGTTGATTAAGGAGCGATTTGGACCATTGATCGTCTAGAGAGAATTTCATAGTTTCGGGGATCGGGAGAACGGAGGTGAAAGGTCTTTCGACTTCGCGACATGCGAAATCGTGAAATCCCGATACGTGAAACCCCGACGAGATCTGAGTTGTCAGATCGTGGAAGAATTGGGACCGTCAAATTGAGAACTCCGAAACTTCGCAATTTCAGGGATCGAAGGATTCAAGGTTCTTCATAACATAAGTCCCGAAGTCGTGAAATGCGGAATCGTGACATAATCACAATTGTTGGTTGGAGAGTCGTTGGTGACCGTTGATCTGATTTGAAATTTCAACATTTCGGGTATCGAGAGTCTGAACGAACGGTGCAATTCTCGGAGGGAGGAATACCAAAATTCCATGAACCGTTTGATCTAGTTGATCAACAGAGAAGATAAGGCTGATAACCTCTCATCACTCACAATCTCAGGAGGAATAGTATCTGTTAGATTGGAATCAGCGAGAGCCGTTGATCTAGAGCTTCGAGGTTTCGTCTATTAGGAAAATAGAAGCGTAGACTTTCCAAAGTCGTGCCAGGTAAATCACCGATTCAATCAAGGTTGTTGGTTAGCGGATGACCTGAACCATAGATCCAGTGTAATTGGATCTTTGGGAGTCGGAGGTTTAGAAGTCAACGGGCATAGTTTTGAGGACTCACATGTCATGAAATCCCGACATCCAACCCGAGCCATTGGATTGAAACAGGCAACGGATCGTTGATCTGACGCATACACTTTTCGGGGATTCAAAATCGGGAGTTAAGGGATAAGGACTTCTATAGAATCCCGAAAGGTGGAAAGCCAAGATTTGATTAGGACCGTTGATTGGCAGAGAGATCTATACTGTGGGATCCAGGTTGTCGGACCCTCGTGGATCAGAATTTTTTGGAAACGGTGGAGCATTGTCCGCGGATTCGCCGAAACACGGGATCCCGATGTGTGTATGGGAGTTGACCCCAGGTTCCGAGCGAAGGGTCATGTGAATAAAAGAGCTGAGAAAACCTTAGATTCGGTCTTTCGGGTTTTTGGATTTCGGGGATCGAAGAACCAGAGTTCCTTGCAACATGAATCCTAAAATCATGAAACGTAAAGCGCCTTTTTGTTCGGATCGTGGTCACCGCTGGTGGTCGCGTGAGTAGAATGCGTGAGCTAGTATGATGAATACTCATGAGTTGAATGCAGTGTGAAGCTTCATAATAGGAAGCCTAATGTTAATACCGGTAAGGTATGAATGATATGAAATGTGCAAGTAATGTACACGTATTATGTAAGGATATAAGTATACTAGAGGCCCAATATGATTTCCCTGATGAGTGAAACGTGAAGCAAGTATTGCTCTTGTCCAGATTGAATGAATACTATGGAGGCATAGATGACTCCATTCTGGGGAGTCATGAAAGTTCTGTTCCAAATAATAGCCTAAGGGGAATGTATTCCATTTCCTCAGGAAGTACAAATATAATTAGATGAAAGGGTAAATGAGCAAAGATGCTATCTTGTCATAACAAGAGACAAATGATTACACCTTTGAGAATCACATGAGAAGGATTGTGAATGAATCTAAATTGAATGATCTTAATAGTAAAGATGCATGCTTATATTCCTTAAGGGGAATATTTAGTAAAAATCTAAAACTAACTTAAGGCTGAGGCCATCAAAAATAGTGATGGATATGCAACAAGGAAGTTGCATGCCGAAGGAGTTCATGGTGGAGGAAATGTGTAAGGACTTTGTCAAAAGAACAGAGTCACAACCCTAATAATTGTTGAAGGTTGGACAATGGGCTGCAAGGCCTGTCCATATATAAGAATCCTGGATTACATTTTTAAGAATCATGCAATTAATAAGAAGACTAACAACTGAATATGGACCATTCTGATAACCGAATGGGAGTGTGTAGGATGCACATGTTCCTGATTCATTATGAGAAAATATTTGTTATTAAAGCATGTTGTAGTATCCCAAAAAGGGTTAGGGTGAGGCCTAACCAAGGCTGCTCAGAAAAAAGAGTAGTTGTGGAAACCGATATAGTTGGTAAGAGGCAAGTAAACCCTCTGAGTATGATTAAATGGATAAATGAGTACGTTTAACTGACTAGGCTTGATTGAAGCTATGAGTAAGAAAAGGCAGTGAGACCTTAGAGATAACTCGACTGGGCTAAAAATCCCCAGGCGATGTAGAAAGAATTTGAAGAAGAGGAGAGCCCTCAATTCTTTCCTTGCTGTGCATTATGTTTTCTATGGGATGAGAAAGCTAGTACATTGATGAACGAAATTTTTTTGATACCATAGTAATGATGGTTGTAATACTGTGAAAACGATTGAGAACTGTTGTGTTTCACTTATGGAAAAATTTAAGGATGTTTATGAATTCGAATGTTATGATACATGCATTAGGTTTAATATTATGACTAATGTAATTGTGTCTATGATGATGCATGTTGTGTATAGAAATAAATTGGAGCTATTGAGGAAGATAATTGCCAATGATGGGCAACCTCAAACAGAGAATGACTAGGGGAAGGTTGCAAGTGAAAGATTGTTGACAGGGCTTTAAAAAGCCCCAATAAAGCACTGGTGATGAGGTAAAAATAAGAAAGAGGGTGCTAGCAGCCAAGAACCGGTATAAAGATATTCGTGCCTGTGTGGCACAAGGTATGAAGGGATTCGGTAAGAACCCCTTCCGAAATATTTTATCGTCTCATGTTATGCATGAAAATTAAAAAAGGCAGTTGTATGCCTTGGATACCCAAGTAAGGTATGACTCAGGAGGTATGAACCTCTAGTAGTAAACATTGTTTGTAACCCTTGTAAGAATTCATGAATTGATATGTCATGAATGCATTGACAATCAAGGAATGTGTAAAGGCATTCATGTGAAAATTTTGAGTTCATGTGTATTAATTTGGGATTATGATCGGCCTATAGCCGACACTATGGTCCTATTGTAAGAATGAAAGAAAACGAATAAACCATATGAGGAAAAGGTTGGTTAAATTCCAACACCCCATGGCCAAGAACTGGTCATAAAGTGTGACGAACTTGAAAAACAATGCAAGAATGAATTGGGTATGAATGTGGCCATGGATATTGGCACAATTGTTAAAACCCTTTTGAAATGTTGAATTACGTTTTGAAAAGTTTGGTATGTTGAGATGAGACTAACAGTTTGTTTGGCTATGGAGAGAATGAATTGCAGGAAGAAAGAGTCTTGGATATGGCAATATTGTAAGCCCATAAGGAAGACTGATTTCCTGTTGAGCTAAAATGTTATGGGAAAGAAAGTCCCATGCTTATGAATTGGGTTTCGTATGGAACAAATTTGAAAATAAAAGAAGAGATTGGAAAAATTTGTGGGTGACATATTTGCAATAAAAATTCTGAAAGTTGGAATTTATAATGAGGTCTCACGAATGTTGTATACCTGTGACACAGGTGAGGAGAAAATATTTGTCCATAAGGAACAGATGAAGGATGTCAAAGATGAAGATGATGAAAAAAAGGCTACTATTGAGCCATGAAAACCCCGTGATAAGCCATGATCGCCTAAAAATTATTGTGTTGAGGTAACACAAGATGGAGGTACGCCTTGGAAAAGAAAGTCTGAGGGACACCTCGACTGTAAGACTCAATAGAGTCCCTAAAATTTTCCTGTGAGAGAAAACCTTGGCAGGTCAAGATGGATCGCCCGAGGTACTATATAACAATGAAGGGGATGCCTGAGCCTGGGCCTGGAGGGTGAGTGACCGCAAGGAAGAGGAGACCTTAATAATTCTTGTAAACCATTGGGATCATGCACACAGTGGGTAGTTTCCCGTGCGGAAAAACCTTGGAAAGGAAGATGAAATCATGATAGCTCTTGTGAACTATTGAATTGAAATCATGCACCTAATGGGTACGTCAAGGAAAGCGATGAGCATGGATAAAAAACTACCATGTGGATATAGATCCACAAACTGCACAGATAAATACTATGCTAGAATATGAAATTTTCCTTTTGAATTTTGAACAACGGTAAGATGTTTTCGCACAAAATTGTGATTAATGTGCTTATTGTCCAAGAATTATTGAAGGTAGGTGACGAAGACTAAGATCCTGAAAGAGGACCTGACCGAGGATGAAGGTCAAGACTTTTGAAGTGGCCGAATGAGAAAGGCATGATAGGTGTTTTGAGAAAGAACACCGAGGACGGTGTTCCTTTAAGGGGGAGGGAATTGTAACACCCTGTTTCCCCCAATTTGTAATTAATCATAAAATAGGAATTACCATGATAATGCATGAGGACAATGTAAATGTATTATTGTTTGAGTTTCCAATAACTGACTGTGGGGGTGAAGCCTTGAAAGTACTGGCCATGATATCACTAGGGGAGAGAAATTAGTTAATGAGGCAAGGACCGGTGGTTGAACTACCAACCACCCCCATGAATGGGAGCATGTTCTAGCTGCAGGAAGTCATCCTAAAGTACCACAGGGTCTGACAGACCAGGAAGACCCAAGCTTCCTTCTGACAGAAGGAAGGTGACAATTATACACACGGAGGCAACAAGAGAGGAGAGACACCAAACACCAGACACCAGACACCAGACACCAGACGAGAACGGGAGCTCAGAAGGGAGAGGCGCGAAGCTCTCCATTGAATCATGAACAAAAGGTCGTGAGCTTGATGCTGAAGGGCATCTGAGAAACCTCACCGAGGCCACAAGCGAGCAAGAAATCTCTGAGTTGCAGAAAACAAGACCCGAACAGAAACTGAAAACAAAGAGAGAACCCTCGATAAGAGTGAGAGTTCCATGGTGATATCATGGCTTGGCACGGGGGTGGCCAGAGTGATAAGAATGAATGCCTCTGAGCCTATGGTCGGGTGGAAGGACAAACACCCACAGTCAGTTGGTTGGCGACAACCTGTAATAGATAAGTGAATTCTGACCCTGTGTAATTTAGTTGTAACGATGCATGAATTGGTATGATGTGCTTTCTTTAAGGAATATGAATGAATGCTTAATGGATATACTGTATCCCTTCTATTTTCTACTGAGTCGTATAATTAGGAAAGAAAGGAATTATAGGGTTCGGACATGACTTGTTCCCATGACTTCTGGAGTTCTGTAGTGTCTTAAGCTAGAGCCACAAACTGTGAGCTCGTTGATCTTAGGTGTAGTTGCATGTGTGATGGTTTACTCGCCTAGTCGTCCTGAGTCCCTTGGAGGACAGAGTTCGTTAAGTTCATGAGAGGTAGTGCCGATTATGCACAGGCTCTCTGTGATCAAATAGAACCCCAGAACTCGTTGATGAAGGAGAAAAATAGTGGTGTTGAAGACTCTTCTAAGAGTCAAGTCCAGGAGAAAGAGCGCAATGCTGACAAGTCCTTCATAGTTGACGAAGTTCGGGAAGGATAGCGAGTTTCAAATACCGAAAGAGAGTACCCTTTCGTTTGCTAGATGAATGGACGAGATCCTTTCGGAGATCTGAGGTCCGTCACGACCGCTATATTGGAGGAAGGAATGTAGGCGTTAATGCCTCGACCCCTTTTTGGCCTTCGCAAGTAGCGAAGGAATCGGGACCGTAGATCCCAAGATCCAGGGAAGTTACCTGGACTGTCCATTTGTAGAGGACACATGGTTGTCGGTCGGCGTTTCGGAACCCGGGAAACCCAAGGGCAAGACCCCTTGTCTTCACAAGTCACGAAAGCCTGGTATGCGAAACCCTGAATCAATATAGAGTGAATAGGTTTCGGCGTTTCGACACCCGGGAAACCCAAGGGAAAGATCCCTCGTTTTCGCAAGTTGCGAAATCCCAGTGCCTGAAACCCCGACGCGCTCTGTGTTAGAAAGGAGGAGTCCTGAAAGGGTCTGGACTATCCATCAGAGGAGACACGTGGTGAGCGGCCCGAGTTCAGGGAAAACTCCAAAAGAATCTGGACCGTTGGATCCAAACCACCGGGGATCGTTGGATCTCGTACAAGAACTCGTGTATCGAAATTTGGGGTTTGTAGAAAGAAGGGGACGCTAGTTCGTTGTTCTCTTGAGTCCCGAAAGAAAGCGGCTCAGGCGGACAGGTGGCACATCCCAGATGTAGGAACCACGTGGATGACAAGTGGTACATCCCATAACAAGGGTCACATGGAGGTGATAAGTGGCGTGTTCTTGTCACAGGGAAGGATTCAACACCCTGTTGACCTATATCATGTTTTAGGGTTCGACATTCCAAAAGGTAAGGAACACTTGCAATGAGAATTGCGAAGTCGTGAAACCCAAAAAAAAAAAGATAGGCTCTGAGACTTGCGTCCTAGCCGAAGGTCACAAGACATCGAGACAAGGGTGGAGCCGAGTACCTTAGCCCATTTCGGATTTCGGGGTTTGAAGAGTCGAAAGACTCAACTCTCTTTATTTACGAACTCCCAGTTACCGAAATCCTGATACGGCCAGGACCATCGGAGCAGGGGGAGACTCACAGCCATCGATCTCCTCGAAGGTGAGATTTCGGGTGTCGGGGTTATCAGAGTCAAAAGACTTGATGTGCTTGTATCGCTGAGTCGCGAAATGCGAAAAGGCGCCTAGTTTGTTTGGCCTGTGGTCGTAACCAACGATCACATGGAGGGGGACAAAGGAAGAGCTAGCCTATGCTAGGCCCCGGGAGGACTTCAGGGATTCTGTCCCTCGAGAAAAAGGCGAAAAAAATCTATTATGCTGTAGTGGGTATGTGACATAACATCTAGCAAATTTATGAAGAAATAAACCTTTAATGGAAATTTAGAAGTTGGATAGGGATTGGAACCTTGTCAATGAAACCGCGACCATCTAGATATATAGGAATCAGGGTCATGCTTTCAAACCCTTTAAAATGAAAGATCTGTATACAAATTTCAGATCAATGTCACTCCTAAACAAAACTGCGTAATTAGAACCCTATCCATCCAATCATATAGAAATTTGGGACTCACTTAAGGCTCATGAAAAAGGATTGGGTCAGATCTATGTGTTAGTATAATGTAGCTCGAAATAGAACCATACCCAATGGAACCATGACAATCCGAACATTCGGGAATCTGGGATTTTCCTCGTTGTTCATTTATTTAAAATTTCAGATTCTAGATAACCCGAATACAATGGGCTTCAATGGAATCCACTCCTCGATCCATTTGGAATTCTAAGATATTTTCTTCTCAATTCCACAATGAACTCCATCTACCTCTACTTTACTAAGTCAATTTGTCGACTTCACACAAATGTTTTGGGTCTTGACTCTAAGACATTCAGATGTCTGAGGTAAAAAAAATTCACAAGGAATATAATCTCGGTTTAATGCTATTTAGGCTTACCATCCTAACACCCTTGATCATTTAGAGATAACAACAATGGGGCGTACAATATTCAACAAGCAAAGCATAGCCATGTTGTTGCTTCAAAATAAGGAATCTGAGACTCAAGGCAAATCAATAATCCCTGAGTATATAAAGGATCAACATCCTCATATCTCTTTCATTTTATAGCTGGTAAAATATGCTCCCACATGAATTCCTTGCAATTCTATTAGAGATTGGAATCTTATCCATAAGGTATTTTCAATATACTTTCAAGAGAAAAATAACCAGAAAATAGATTACTGAGCATTCAAACAATATAGAGCATAGATTCCTTCCATTCATCACAAAATTCCAAGATACAATAACTAGTAAGGAAATACAACGCATGCAGAGAACACAGAGCATACATTCGATCCATCTCTCTTAGATTTTTTCTCATAACCCATACAGTTTCATAAATTACACAAGCATGAAAATTTTATAGATTGAACATGCATATGACCATACAAGGTATAAACAAGAACTTTTTTGCTTATAATTGTTGTCCAAACCAACTGAATGAGGGTGAGCACTTTTCCACCCAACCATAGGCTCAGTTGCACTAGTCCCTCTACAATCAAACACCCCCATGCTAGGCCATGATACCTCTAGGGAAACTTAGACCTCTCAGGGGAGTTAAGGGATTTGAAGGCCACTCTCTCTCACAAATGATCAACAATAGAAACCCCTTCCTACCCACCAAGCCAAGGCCTCCACGAACTTCACAGATGCATTCTCAGCTTGATTTCCTCAACACATGGGAGTCCCTTCACTGCCTATATGATCCCTCATAACCCTCCCCTCTCAGTTCCATCTCCCCTACCCAACAAACATCAATTTGTGACCCTCTTACTTTGGTTGGGTTCAGGGTTCTCTACCCTTATTTCACAGTCCAAATCTATGTGTCAAAGAGACTATGCACTTGGAGAATGCCCCTACTCATGAATTTATCTTTGTTTTCTCACGGGTTCTCCACACAATTAGATCCTCTTTTCTAGAACTATCTCCTCTTTGAAAACCCCTTGTGCATTCTCACCTTCCTCATAGAAGGTTTACAGTCTTCAAACACTCGTGGGTCAATCACAATCATGGAGATCGAGGTGGTACTTGTTGTACTATGGATGACATTATTTAGTTGTCCCAACCATTTCTTCATACTTCCATTATCATGGGTGGTTGTATGCTCAACTACCAACCAACCCCCTCCATTAACTTATTTTTTGGAAAATGGAAAGAGAGAAATTCAAAATTTGACTTTTGGCAACTAGGCAAGATGGCTCTTTGGTGAAGGTTAACTTCTTAGTAGGGAAGAAAATCCCCCAAGCCCCTCACCAGTTTCCACTTGTGGTATGATGGTCAGTACTAGTGCTCCACCATTCAATTAGATTGTTAGGAAAGTTTTACATTAATTAAACAAAATACAAATTCACATTGTTTGGTTGTTCCATTCTTTAAGTCATAATTATAATTACATACTACGGGGAAATGGGGTGTTACAATTATGTCTTACAAATTTTCCAATTAATACATTGCTTGTATAATCCACCACTTTCTCCACTTGGATATCCTCACCTTCCACCATCTTAATCTTCAAATAGTTTCTCTTTATCACCCTCTTACTCCTCTTATGATGATTTTCCTCAACCTTCTCCTTCAGATAAGGGGAATTTTGGAAACCACCATTCAAACATTCAATATCCAAGATACTATCAATGAACCCTCCCCCCTCCCAACCCACACCCCGTTAACTAATTCAAAAAGGTCCACTTTCACTAGAGAGGACATTTTCATTACACTTTTTGGTTCAGAGTTTCCAAAACCGCAAGATATTGAAACTTGAAAAAATTACAACTTTGGAGGCGGGAGGGAAGATTAAACAAGAGGATATTAGTTATAAAAAAAACTTCATCAATGCCATGACCTTTGAGTCCAATGCCATTTGAAGTTTCCTTTGGATATTACCTAGAGAAATGACCATAGTACCCTCCACCTTAAAGGTTTTGTTAGTAACTGAATCCACCTCTAACACTCATATTGAAATTTCCTTTGCAACGACATATATAATTTCATTATCAACTATGTGAATTAGTTGTTCCTCATGGTCCATCAAACCTAAAGATACATTGACATGGGAGGAGATTGTGTACTCAAATATTTCCAAACCCTCTAATGCATCTTTCAAAATTTCCAAACCCTCTAATGCATCTTCCAAATTAAGACAAAATCATCCTCCATTGTCTAGGGTTTACTCGGTCCTTCTCTATATGCATGTGTATTTATAAGTAGGGTTTTGTAAACTAACTTAAAATAAAAATGTGCATTTGTTATAAATGAACACACWWWGTGTGTTCATTTATAACAAATGCACATTTTTATTTTAAGTTTGTTCACARAACCCCACTTACAAATATATACGTTAACTTTTCCAACTTATCATTATAAAAATTAAAATATACATTATATAAATATTTATATATCAATTATTTACTTAAAAATATATATTATGATACTATGATAAAAAAAAATTCACTTTAATATTAACATCCACAACAATATCAATGTTGTGATTTTCCTTTTTAGTCCATGCCTTTCACCCTCGTAAGGACTCTATGAAACACTTAGTTTTAGGAATCCACAAAACATTTATGCAAAGTTTCGAGGTGTCCATAAAACATTTATGCGAAGTGTCCAATGCTCTTTCATTTGCTTTCTTATTTGGCCTCAAAGCTTCCAATATTTTTTCACATTTGCTTTCTTATTTGGCCTCAAAGATTCCGTTATTTTTTCATTTTCCTTCTTAATTGGCCTCATCTTGGGGCAAATCCAAATTATCTAACTGCTATCTTATGTTTGAGTTTTGAAAACATTGAAATACTTAATATAGGTTGAGTAATGCTATTGATTATATAGTATTAGTGGTTGGAAATAATAACATGAAATAACATTAGAAGAGTTATGTTTGTTTCATGTAATCTATCAATCACAAAGTGTTTAAATACTTCATTGAAATACTTAATATAGGTTGAGTAATGCTATTGATTGTATAGCATTAGTGGTTGGAAATAATAACATGAAATAACATTAGAAGAGTCATGTTTGCTTCATGCAATCTATCAATCATAAAGTGTTTAAATAGTTGTAAGCATTGATGAGGTACACCTATTATTTTGTATGTTCTTTTCCCTTGAGTCACTTGTTTCTTTCTCTTCATGGGTGTGGTTCCTCATAGCAATTCCTTACATCAACTCATTTTAGCGAGGCAGTTCCTCACAATAGCTCGTCAGGGTATCTCTTTTCATCAGTAGGGGATCTCATTCCTTGCCTTCAGTGCATTTCATCTAGGCAGTTCCTCACAGTAGCTCCYCAGGGTGTCTCTTTTCATCAGTAGGAGATCCCATTCATTACCTTCTAGTGTTCTTGTTATCATCATTCATCATTCTCATTCTAAGACGTTACATTGTGATTTCCCATCGATTGCCTCCTTATAATTCCCTTTTTTTTTTTTATTCTCTCTATTCAATTACGATAATCTAATCTTTCAATAAATCAATTCAAACTTGCAAAAAGGGTTAATGATTGTCTTAATTCATTTCAATCAAATACAAAGAATGCACTATGCAATTGCTAATTCCACTAGAAAAAGAAACAAAAATTTACTCATATTTTCCAATTTCTCTGTTTAAGTATTCCAATACAACACCATCAATTATAGTAACCAAATTTATCATATATACCTACTATAATATCATTCATTAAATAAATAATCTAGAAAATGACAAATTTACCTCGAGTATCCGATATTCACTAAATAAACAACCTAAAAAAAAGTTTAATGACTCCATCTCCATTTCTCACTTTCTTTCCTACTAAATGAGCAACCTAGAAAAAAGCTTAATGACTCCATCTCCATTTCTCACTTTCTTTCCTTGGAAATTCTATCAAACATCTTTGCATAAATAATTTCTTTGACTACCTTATTGTTAATTGTCAACGATGCACCAACTCAACTTTCCATGACCTTTTGTTGTCCTTGATTTCAAACTTTAATGCATCAATGAGCTAAATTTTATTAGACTATTGACCTTAATATCGATTCTCAAATGAGGATTTTTATGACCATTCAATAAATTATTTGCGATGGGACCTACGCAATTGGATGGTTTATATAAGAGACTCAAATAGAGAATTTAGATATATATTATTTAAGAGACTCATATAAAATTTAGATATATATTATATAAGAAACTCTATATTTTATATAAGAGACTCATAGAAAATTTAGATATATATTATATAAGAAACTCTATATCTAAATTTTCTATTTTCTATGAGTCTCTTATATAAAATATAGAGTTTCTTATATAATATATATCTAAATTTTCTTTGAATCTCTTAAATAATATATATCTAAATTCTCTATTTGCGTCTATATATAATTAAATAAATCCATATATAAAACTAGATATATCATTTATAATATAATTTTGATTATATATATAATTAAATAAATTTATATCTATATATAATTAAATAAATCCATATCTAAAATTAGATACATCATTTATAATATAATTTAAATATAAACAAAAATTACATATATAGAACAAACAATTTTTAGGGTTTTTAGTCGACATTGTAGTTTTTTAGGTTTTTAGTCAACATTGTAGTTCTTTATGGCTTCTTATCTCTTCTCTTCACATATTTATACACTTGGTTAGATCCTTGTTCTCGACTGCTTGTCCTGACGATGGATCCAATGATCTGAAATATTGACAAATCAAAATGACGATTGTGGATTTTCCGAACAACTCTACAAACCACTCCCACCACAAAAACCTAAAATCAAGAATTAGATTATAGAATTAGAGAATTTTAGACAAACTCTAGTATGTTGAAGATTTAGACAAAAGAGACTAATAGTTGAAATGTGAATGTGAATTTATTGTTTAAGCTATAATGTTGCAAATACATATAATTTGTTTCTTGCATAATTGGAAAAATATGTTTTAACTCTAATAATTGAAAAAACTCATGCAAAATATAGTTCAAATCCTTAAAGCCACAAAAGAGGGAGCATGTTGAAGTTTTGTTTTGGTCAGTCCTCGGGAAAGAATGGCACAAAACCTATTACTTAGTGAATTGATTCAATTTAGATAAAATATGGTGAATTTGTGTATATTCATTCAGTTCGGGGAGTAGCGAACATATTCACACCTTTCTAATCTTGGAGAGGTCATGTTCCCCCATATGGTTGTATGTCTATGGATGGTTCTCTTGGTACTAATGAATTACTTGGGTTTCACAAGAAAGAGGATGAACCCCCTTATTTGTTAATTAATCTAGATGTTGGCCTTGTAACCTCATTCGGTGGTGAAAGGATTAGTTGGTCCATGTTCAATGCATGTGCCCAATGAATACAGAAGTGAGATTTAAGGTTGCTAAGTGGTTTTTTCAAGCTAGAAGCCTCACAACACGAACAAGAGACTAACTCCATGTAACAAGAGATAGGAGAGGAAGAACAAACACTCTTGTAGCATAAAATATTGTTTGATCATGAGAAGAGGTTGAGAGAGGTGTAACTTGATGGCTTGCACTCGATACAAACTCTATTACTTTCGACTTGACTAGCTACTTTCCTACATTACTGAGAGACAAATAGCTAGAGATAAGCCCAATTCATGGGTAAGATAAGAGAAGACTTAACATTACCGCGTTTTTGAGATTGAAACTATCCATAGTGAGCATGACTTTATTGAGCTTCATGGGGGCAACAACTATATAACAGTTGAAGGAGACAGACACCTTGGGCTTACAACTTGTGACATTGCTATTACAACCCATCCTTTTCCATCACTAAAAGGATACAATCACCTTGGGCTTTAAACTTGTGACATTACGATTATAACTCCTCCTTGCTCACAACCCCAGAGAAGATGTATTTCCTTCAATGGATTACCTTCATGTCTTCCATGTGCCCACTTGCAAAGAACACTTGTTGTGATTTGTTTTTGTTCCTAAAACACATGTTGATCTCTCTTATCCCTCCACGTCCATGTTTTAATAAGGTATGATCAAATTAATAAATGTGTCGATACAACATGTATCATCATTTGTTTTAGGGAAGACAAGCACAAAGGTCTACTAGCTCCTAAACTTTTATGCCCTCAATTCATTATCTTTGAGATGGTGAAAACTTCCACTTCCATGTCTTTCATGCAAATACATAATCATTCCACATGTAAAAACAATGTGAGTTTTACACGCATTGCGTAGTGTGTAACAATAGAAAATTAACCAATCTGCAAAATATATAAATAAATTCCATTTGAACATCGTTCGAAGAGCAATAGTCGATCTTATTAGTCCCTGCCAAAGGCGTAGAGGGACTATAGCGATCAATAATTTGTTGACTTTATATTAGTTTGTCGTTTGACTATAATTTTTTGCATACTTTCTATTGTTCGAACTTTAGAACTAAAAAAATTATTTTTTATATAATAAAAAAACCCATATATGTCATGATCTCATTGGATAATAGATTTGAGGTCTTATTTCCAACTTTGCTATTCCCAATGAATTATATGTTGTCATATCCAAAGTTTTTATCATCTACGGTATTTTTGAATTTGTACTATTCATATTGAAATGTTTAGATATCCAAAGTTTATAGCGATTGACAATTCATTGACTTTATATTAGTTTTTCGTTTGACTACAAATTTTTGCATAATTTCTATTGTTCGAACTAGAGAACTAAAAACATTATATTTTATATAACAAAAAAAACCCATATATGTCATGATCTCATTGGATAATAGATTTGAGGTCTTATTGCCAGCTTCGCTATTCCCAATGATTTATATGTTGGCATATCCAAAGTTTTTATCATCTACGGTGTTTTTGAATTTGTACTATTCATATTGAAATGTTTGGATATCCAAAGTTTTGAGCATGGATAATCACTTTTCATATTACTTTGTACTTTGAGTAAAATGTTTTAGCATAGTCTCCAGTGTTCAAACTATTGTTGTTATTATTATTATTATTATTGTTATTATTATTTTTTATTACTATTATTATGTTTGATTTTTCTTTATTGTTGCGTACTTCGAGATGTTTTTTCATTGTTGCATACGTAAACATGCATGCCACACTGCATTCTTTCTTAAATGTTTGCACAACGCGACGCCCTTCGACGATTTTGACAACCTTAAGTGTTTACCTAATAGGCATCACAACCTTAAATGTTTATTCTATAGGTGTGTTACAATACAATTTCCTTCCATTTTTGGATACAGTGTTGTCTGCAGTGAATTTGGGCAATATTGTTCTTCACCGACATTACTGGTCCACTGGTTGATGCTTGTTCGTTGGTTTGTTTGATGCTGCTTGTTGTTGTTTGATTCAACTTTCCAAAGTTGAGGTCATGCATCTACAGTTGGACCTCTTCGTGGTTGTTCACTGGTTTTTTGTCCTTCAACTTTGCAAGAAGTTGGACCTGTTGTTGCAGTTTGCAGGTTTTGGAGCTGCACTTCTATCATCCCTCGTTGACGGGTAAGTTTTCGTGCCATGGTTTCGTTGCTATTCCTTGTTTGCTGCTTGAAAGAAAGAATTTTCAATACTAGGATCCCCTGCCTCGAAATCCTGTTGCAGGACATCTTTCTGTGTGGCTGCTATGACAAGAATCTTTTCCTTGTTCTTCAACATCAATGTTTTATACAGAACCCGCCTTTGTTGCAGCTGTGGTGACATATAAAAAATAAAACTCCTCATTTTTCCTGCTCTTGAAAACCATACGTTTGGAGCATTTTCCCTAATGTTCTCCCCATATTATCTGTTCCTAGAAACCATATGTTTCGTGCCTTTTTCCCAGTCTATTCCCTTCCAAATGCCTTGTTCTTCTTTGAATGTCGATGCTGGACATAGAACCCAGATTTGTCACAGCTACAATGAAATATAAAAGGAAAACCGAATGTTCTCCTCTTATTTTCTATTCTTGGAAACCATGCCTTTGGTGCATTTTTTCTAGGTTGTTCCCTTCCAATCACATATGCCAACTTCCACTTTCTGGATATCGTGCCATAGTTGTTTCCAAAATAACAATGCAAAGGGGTTTAGAAAATGAATTCAGAGTTGTCACAAGGGCCAAGCATTTGCCAGGGTAAACTCCATCCACCTGTTGCGTTTGTCCTGTCATTTGTGTCTTGCAAATCATATTCTGCCTCTGAAAATCTTGTAGGATGCACGCTGGGAATAGGTTAAAAAATGATATACCTTGAATACTTGGTCTTTGTGCTCAACAAATTTGTAGTGTTATTTGTTTGCATTGTCTCTTCTGTTTGGTTCATTATTCACTGTACGTTTGTTTGCTTTTCATATGATGTGGTGACTAGGGGGATTGAATTTGACAAGAAGAAGGTTGAAGGATACATAGCAGAATTGGTGTGCAGTTATGCACTTGTAGTTTTCTATTTTTATTTTTTTTCTTTTCTCTGTTTGCATATAAACTGAATATAGGTAAGAAACATATTGAAAATCATAGTTTAATAGATGAAACAAGTAATATATGTTGATTCCTATGAAATAGATATAGAATCCATTGTACTTGACAACATCGACCAGGTATTGCATAACATTGGGATTTTTAGATTGGATGCATTCTCGTATACTGTAGGAGATTCCCTTTTCGATGCATTTCAGGTTCTATTGCATTTCCATTATTCCTTGACCGACCTGCGCAATGGATTGATATATCATTTCTTGGGTTGTTTAAAATATGGCGACGCTGAAGCATTGGAGTTGTATGAATATGAATTGGCATCTTATTTTATTTGGTAGTTGCATGGAATACATGATGTCACTACACATTTTTCAAAGATGCAGTTGTCTGCATCTACAATTCTACCAGCACATGAGAGGGGACTTTGGGGAGATACATTTTTTATATAGTGGATGTCTAAGCGGCTCAATATATCAATTGGAATATGGTCATTAACAAGAGAAAACAAGATATTTATTACTCAACAAAACTACATCTAGAGATCCATATTGCATCTTGTTCCATGATGCCAATCCTATCAATGGTCATTATGAACCACTACTGTATAGAAAATTATCCATATGCAATCTTGGAGGACCTCATATTTACTTGTCCCTCATTTTCAAAGACCTTGAATTGCAATGAAAACGAATTATGCATTGTATACACTGCCATGGCTTGCAAATAGAAACAATTGTTGCATCTAGTTGTGGAGATAGTCTGTTCAATGCAATTTTCTATTTGTTAGCAACAGAGTTCGATGTGCAGTCGCTGCAGCTTTACACTGTACAATCCTTTTGCAATGCAATTATAGGTGGCAACTAATAGGCGTTTAGCTACTTGCATCAACACCTTTCGCCATATCTCCTAGAAAATATGCCGACAATTGGAAGTTGACAAGAATACCTTGTAAACATGGCACTTCCATATGAAAAAGGAAATGTAGAGGGTGGAAGATTCTATTGGTAATGGCTATCTATCATATTTAGAGTAAATATCCAGGTTTGGTTGGCCCTGCCAGATGGCACTGTCCATTCCTGGTGTATTGATTCAAACTATGATCGAACAATTGACATCATCTCGTTGAAAACATATACACCACATATCCATTATCAACCTTTGATGGGAAATACCACTAGTTCAGGGTCCACTGTCCATGCCACCCAAACGACATCGAATCTGCATGTGCGTAGCATGCTATTTAATGAGAATGAAACTCGTCCCAGTTGTGATGAGGCCATACAGGGCTTAAACAAAAAACATAGACTAACTTATCACAACTTGAAAAAGGTCATATGTGAAACTCGTCCCAGTTGTGATGAGGCCATACAGGGCTTATACAAAAAATGTAGACTAACTTATCACAACTTGAAAAAGGTCGTACGTGAGAGAAAAAAATACATTGGTGGTATAGGAAATACTATCGGTTCAGGGTCCACTGTCAATGCCAGCCAAAGCACATTGAATCTACATAAGAATCACATGCTATTTAATCAGAATGAAACTCATCCCGGTTTCCATGAGGCCATCTTGGCCTTGAACAAAAAACGTAGACTAAGTTATCACAACTTGAAAAAGGTCATACGTGAGAGAAAAAAATGCATTACTACACTTCCTTCTAGACAGAAATTGACATATCACAACCTAAAAAAAATTGCTCGTGCACAACACAAGAGAAACAGGTACGATCACATATCCCACAATAGTCATGGCACTATCCGAGAGGAAAAAATCACATTTCGTGGGATAGAACCAACACCTTGCATTGCTACCAATGAAAACCATCAAACACTTTCTACGCATACTTCCCTATGGAAGAAATATGCAAGATAGACCTATATGAAACAAATCAAAGACACTCCTTCAATTACATGTGCAATTTGCGATCAATTGAATTTCACAAAAAAAACTAAGTATTTCACGCCTGATTTGGAAGAAGAATACCTCCTCTTGAAACTAAATGATAAAACATTTTCCAGTGACAAAATTTGTCTTCCATGCAAATGGTTTCTTGAAAACGGAAAACTGCCACAGTTGGAAACGCCTAACCAAATAAGATGTAATACACCACTACCATATGTAAGTGCACTTACAAAACTTGAAGAGAGACTTGTGTCTCTGCGAATTGCATTTGCACAAATCAGACCCTGGGGCTATAAACGACCCCAAATGGGCTTAACAAGATCAATTATTAATGTGCCTGTCCAACTAGATGTTGTGCAAAACGCCTTGCCACAATTCATTAGTGATACAATGACAATTGTTGTGGCTCTCAAAAGATGCTTGCAATACAATAATGCATGTCAAATAGGTAAAGTGCATGTGCATGTTGTCATGAAATCATTAAAAGAATTATGTTCCAGGGCCCTGTACAAAGCACAAAACATTTGTATAAATGAGAACTGGAACACTATTCTTGGAGAAGGGGATGACAACTCTGCACAGACTCTCGAAACTGCTAGTGAACTTGATACAAGCAATGAATCAAAGAATGAAACACCTGCTGAGACATTGGTACATGGATTCACTGATTCACAGCGCATTCGTGACTTGCAAGACAAGATTGTCGAAATTGCACCTGTTTAGGGGAAACTTCCACTTGGAATATTCAAGGACAAATTTTCCAAGGAAATGAACTTCCCAACATTGTTCTATGGAGATCCACATCCCAGTGACATTACAAAATGATTTAGTTACCATAAAATAGTTCGATGGGAGCTGCTACATTCAAGCAGTGACTTCTCCTGTCACATAACAAATTTGTTTTTCAAAACAATGCGCATAATAATATAACAAGTGTTTCCTTGCATGTGGGTGCGAATAAGAAAAGGCCAACTACAAGGAATAAAGTTGTTGGCCAAAGATGTCAAGTACAAAGTAAATCTAGAAAAAATCCTGAAATCTGATATTGGATACATAGATTTCGAAAACATTCGCATCTCTCCTCACTATTTGCAACAAAACAAGAAAACTTTTTTGCAATGATCTGACAATTGGGACCACCAACATTTTTCATCACATTTACAAGTGCATAGCATCACTGGGATCCATTGGTGGTTGCAGTATCTGACTTTCATAGGAACATGAAATGTAAAAAACAAACTGATACACTGCAAAATGATGACATTGAATACCTCATAAGAAAATACCCAATGGCATGTACTCGCTACTATAGACATAGAATAAATTCTTTGAGACAATTGATAGTCCATGATGAAACATTTTTTGGAAAAATATCAGACTACTTTTTGTGACTGAATTCCAGAATAGGGGAAGTGAGCATGACCACACATTGTTGTGGATAGAGGGTGCACCGGTATATGGAGCTGAAAAAAACTCACAGATCGAGTAGTTTGTGGACAAATACATAACATGCAACACAGATCATTTGGATCTAGAACTTGCCAAAGTTCATAAACATTATCATACAAAAAGTTGTAAAAAACGAAAAAACTCACATTGCAGATACAACTTCCCCATGTCGCCAATGAGAACAACAAGAATCATAGAGCCACTTAGTTTAGAGGACAATGTTTTCATTGAGAAATCTAGATCCTTGTTCGCATTTCTAGAAAAATGAGACTTTGATGAGTTAATGAGCTTCGATGAATTCTTGACAGACCTAAATCTAACATAATATGAGTAAATCCAAGCCATACAATGTACGCTTAAACAACCAACAATTTTCCTTAAATGAAAACTTTCCCATATATGGAACAACACTTTCTCCAAGGATAGGCCAGTTATGTGGAATGAAAATATAGATGCGCAGTATGTCCTCAATGCATATGCTACAACATCGTATTGTACCTCGTATATGACAAAGGTTGACAAATCTATGACAAGTGCATTTAGAAGAATACGCAAAGAACATGAAATAAATTATATTGATGTTATACAAATGATACATACACTTGAAAATTTACTTAATCTTCAACAAATGTCTGCTCAACAGTCCACTTGCACTTTCCCTACCCCTCAGTTGTAGTTCAAGAAAATGTGTCTTCATAAACACATCTCCACTTGAGAAACACACATTTGTGCTTAAACCACCGTCTTTGCTAGAACAAGAGCTTGACAATTCAGAGGACACACTATGTCACTCTACTATTGATCATTACCTCCAGCGTCCATATCCTATCAAGCATATCTTCTTAGCAGAATTCATATCACATTACAAAAAAAACGGTGCACCCGTATCAAAAATAAAAAAACCCTCTGTGATACTGTTTGTCAAATACAACAAACATACTGACTATGAAAACTGTTGTAGAGAAAAACTATTGTTATACGTTCCTTTTGATGAAAATGAAAACACATTAAAACATAACTTCCCTACATGGGAAGCTGCGTATGTTGCCTCTGAGACTATAGTGTAAACCAATGAATCTAGATTTACTTACAATGTTAATCCAACATGGGGTGATCTAGAAAGTGAAGTTAATGAACTAGAAAACCCTGACAATATTGATGAGACATTCACAAACTGAAAAACAACTAGAACTCCCTGCAAGTCCTATGACTTGCAAGAAGATTTGCCTCATCCTCGAGCATGCAACATTGAAAAATGTATCAATCTTGGTTTTCAAGTCACAAAACATCCTTTCCTTATTGAAAATAATGAGTACCACATAACCAAATGTCTGTTGAATCGAGAACAATAAACAATTCTAAAGTACATTGCACTTAAAAAACACTTGATCATGCACACTCCTGTGCACTTGTTCCTTACAGGCGGAGCAGGAACATGAAAGACATTCATAACAAAAGCACTATATCAAATTCTTATACGAATATATGATTCAAACAATTCCTCTGATCCTATGAAACCAAAGGGCCTAATAGTTTCATACACAGGAAAAGATGCATATAATGCAGGTGGAACAACAATTCACTATGCATTTTTTATGCCTTTTAACAAGTCACCGTTTCTTCCACTTAGCAAGGAAATGTTAGATACCTTGTCTAAGATTTATGATGAACTGCAACTTGTCTTCATAGATGAGGCATCTTTTATTGGAAGTCACTTATTGTATTCCATTGACAACCGACTAAGAAACATAAAACATGTGCACACGAAATACTTTGGAAACATTGACATGATATTCTATGGGGATCTTTACCAGGAAAACCCATCCAAGATTCTTTGATATTTGAAGAACCTACGGTGAACATGAAAACAGTGACGCGTGACTTCTGGAAAGACAATATTAAATGCTTTGAATTGCATACTACAATGCGCCAGACAGATGAAACATTTATTGCAATTCTAAATAGAATGCATACAAACAACCAAACACATGATGACTTAACATATATCAATTCGAGGTGCATGTGACTTGCACCAACAGACCCAACCTTCCCTTACCTGTTCTACACAAATAGGGATGTTGCAATGCATAACAGGTTCATGCTATCGTTCATGCATGGATATGATATCATCATCAATTCAATTGACCTCGAAGAAGACAACCATGGAAATGTGCCACGTCATGAACATATAGCCACTTTTTTGCAACTTGTCCTGAAATT
>ML796334.1:110421-128380 GCA_009831015.1 Picea engelmannii | reverse complement strand
AAAAAAAAAAATGGTACATTCTTCTAACACTATTTGTTACTCTATTCCTTTTATTCTATTTTATTTACTCTATGTACATATTCCTTGATTTTTTCTTTACATGTCAACTTATGTTCATGTCCATTTTGTTTTGTGTTTTTTTTCATAGAAACAAACTAGAAAACTGGACACAACAAAGAAATCTTAACTAGAAATGTAGAAAAATCCATGCAAAGGTGCATATTTCTACCTGTGTTCCATATCTAATTGTTTTTCATTTACTCTGTCTATATTTTTTGCACTAGTTTGCAGCTCTATTTTTTTTTCCTTGGATACTCCATATCTTCCTGTATATTAATTTGCCTTCATGTCAATTCTATTTTTTGTGCTGCTATTTTGAAATAAATAAATTTGTACTCCATCTTTTTTTTCATGTGTTCCTACGTAGCAGCTTGCTTTCATATCCATTGTATTCTCTGGATTGCTACATTGAAACAAGAACACAGTAATTGGGCACAAGGATGAAGCCTTATGAGCCACATCTGAAAAAGTTGGAGTGCAATGTGCCGCAACAAATACAATGCGTATGCTTGAGACTAAGAGGTATGGTTACAAAAAACTATGATCTTCATACGTTGTCCAATTTGTCCAGTTATATGTTTTTCCCATAGTTGATGTGTTTCTAGCGCTTGATAATTATCAAACAAAATTTTATTCTGTGAGCCATATAGTTCTTTGCTCCCTTTCTTTTTCCTCTTCTATACTTATATGTTCTCCCTTTTCTTCTTCCCCTCTATTATTTGTTTCTGGTTCTATACGTAGTCCCATGTCTATGCTCGCGGGTTCCCGGGATGACAGAGTGACAAATTTCATGTCCATCTATATATTTACATCACGAGTCCGATCGACCGCCGTTCATTTTCATACTTGGTGAATTTTATCGCCGTGGGTTCCTGTGTAAGCCCCATCGAACTCTCATGTCCCGTGTTCCCGGTATACATCTTGCACTCAAAACTTCGGTGATCTACAATTCGACCCCGTATTTGAACCCCCATACCTCACTCTACCTATGATGAATCCGTATGAATGCTTGCATATAAATGTGCCAAGTCATATATTTTGTCTATTACTTGTTGAGATAGATATAAACAACATCTCTTTTATCTTGAACTAGGGTGTGTTGAGCTCCAACTATATTCCATGGCTGAAAATATTTTTCCCATAGTTGATGTGTTTCTATAGCTTGATAATTGTTAGAATAAGTGTTCTTGTGTGACGAATACAATTCTTTTCTCCCTTTATTTTTCTTATTATATACCTACCTGTTCTTTCCTTTTCTTCTTTATTATCTGTTTCTGGTTCTATGCTTAGTCACATATTTATGCTCGCGGGTTCTCAGGGTGAGAAATTCTACATCCGTCTATATCTTCACATCACGCGTCCGACCGACCACAGTTCGTTTCCACACATAGCCAATTTTATGGCCGTGGGTTCCCCCGAAGGCATTATCGAACTCCCATGCCCCGTGTTTGAATATACATCTTGCACTCAAAACTCAGATTATCTACAATTTGACCCCAGACTCCTCGAACTCGTAAGCCTCACTCTGCCTACGATAACTCTGTCTGACCGTCCTGCCTTTCCATACTTAATACCAAGTGTTGTTCTGTGATGCAAAAAGTTCTTTACTCCCTTTGTTTCTCTTCTATACTTGCCGCTTTTTCCCTTTTCTTCTTCCCCTCTATTATCTATTTTTTCTTCTATACTGTTAGGATATTTATACACTTAGGAGTTAGTTAATATCTACTTGGTCTAATGTGTCGCTAGGTAAAAGTGTGTTCCTTAGTGTGTTTCTTTAGTATGCATTTGTATTTAGGAAATCCGATGGTCACGATATGTTTCTGACATAGAGTGAGCCGACAGTTCATACTCTCCTCAATATTAACAACCATTGATCCCTGGCTTAACACCCAGTTGGTCCATGATCTCTGTTTAAAGATCATGGAGGTTCATTTGTCGATGATTGATTGTGAGGAACTCTATTGTAAAATCTCTTTGTAATCTTTTTTTTTCATTAATAAACTGCTCTAAGTGGCCACGTTGGTTGGGGCCATGGATGTTTCCCTGTAGGGGTTTTACCATGTGAAAACATTGGTGTGTTGATCTTTGATCTGGTTATGTGAGTGTTTACTGAAGGTTTTCTTCCTCTGTCGGAATACTTGTGTTGTCAAACATGGTATCAGAGCCTGTTTGAAGACCCTCTCCTATTGTAGATCGAGATCATGAAGTCGAGTTGTCTCATCTCCATTTTATGTCATTTTAGTATATTTCTAGGCTGAGAGGACTATTCCATTGTGTCCAGAGAACTGTTTTCATTCAGGAACACTTTTCGTTTCACTCGAAAAGGTTTTTGTTTGCCCAAGATACGACCATTACAGTCAGATCTGGAGGTATAAAGCTTGAATACGCATTTTTAAAATTTTTGCAGAGTAGTTTTTTGGTTTTGTATTATTTATTTCCGAGTTGCTACTTTTTTAGATCTACGTATTCTCTTTTCCCCGCACCCTATGTGATCTCGGAAAATCAGAAACATATAGGAAAATATGCATCTTCCGTGTAAGCTAACTAAGATCTAACCCTTGTTGTCATCGAGAACCGAAATTGTTTTCTTGTGTGAAAAGAGTTTTTTTTAACACTCTCCAAGGCCATCTTCAACAACAACAATGACAACAACAACCCCAATCCTCCTTCTGAACATTACAATATGTTTTGCTAGACCATTTGGTTAAAAGTTTCCTTATTAAGTAAGAGGTATTAAGTTCAAGTCTCTCTTTTGTTACCTTTTTTGAAAAAGTTCATTCTAAAATTGTAAAGTGTATTTCACTTCAAGTATTAAAGTGAATCACTATAAGTAGCTTTAATATTTTATTTTAGAGTTATTTATTTTGCATGAATTTTTTTTGTTATAAAGTAACTTCATTGTAAAAGTGATCCCCACTTCTCTTTATAAAAGTGGGTCACTTCATAAAGCAACTTACACTATCACGTGGTCATTTAGTTATCATTTATGCCTTTTTTTTAAAAGGGCACAACTCTCACATCCGAAGTCTATTTTCAGTGCCATTTTTTTAAAACCACATAACTTTTCGAGATCTTTCCATCCAGATCATCAGTTTTAGTTTTTAAATCCATATTATCTACATATTTAATAGGGCTTCTACAAGTAATGTTTTGTTTACCAGGACCAACTACTTCCAATGGAAATCTCATATGGAAGATTTATCAAGAAGTAAAGGCTTGTACCAGATTACCTTGGGAAAGGAAAAAGAACCCACTGATGATGATAAGAAAGTCAAATGGGCTAATAGGAGTGACGAAGCACGTGGACTAATCAGAATGTCCATCTCTCCTGATTTAAGGTTCCACCTTAAAGAAATTGATGACCTCGAAGAAGCTTGGAAAAAGATTGAATATGTGTTTGGTAAACTCAATATTATTCGAGCACAACAATTAGAAAATCAAGTACTGACCTTGATTCCAAGTGTTGTTTCTTGCCTTGGAGACTATCTATCTAAGTTTAAAACACTCATAATTTTATGTGAAGAATGTAAGATAACAATAGAGGAAGAGCGTCACATCTATCTTATTCTTTCTAAGCTAGGTAGTGCATATTTTGTGTTTGTATCTACCTTTTATGATATGAGAGAGGCTCTAGGGAAAGATTATCAAAAACCCACTCTTGAGTCCTTTTGTGCTGCTTTGATTAGAGAGGAAGATAAGCTTGTACAACTTGGAGTGATCAACATTGATACCTCCAACAAAGCCTTAGTTTCCCAACAGAAAGATAAACCCAAGTATCCCAAGAAGCAACATCCTCGCTACAACAACAAGCAGCATAAGGGTCCCAAACCCGCTCAAACAACTTCAGCTCCTAAAGGTGACAAAGGAGCAAAATATAAAAATAAGAAGACTCACAGACATTGCAACTTTTGTGATAAAGATGGTCATGATGAGTCTAAATGTTTCAAGAAGATGGCAGCTTTAGAAGCAGCAATGAAGAATCACAACATCAATATTGATTCTACTTCTTCTTCTTCTTCTCATGGACATGCACTTTCCGCTTATGGTTTCTCCTTCAACACAACTTCTACTTCTTCTTTTGATGAGTGGCTTATTGATTCAAGAGCATCTTATAATAGGGCTAAGGATAAAGCCATATTTTCTGCTCTAAATGAATGTAACACCAATAAAATATTTGTTGGTGATGATAGATCTCTTAGTGTTGTAGGATCTAGAACAGTTCAAGTAGATAATGGTCATTTCAATAGTGTATTATGTGTTCCAAGTCTTTCTTGTAACCTTCTATCAGTATATCAAATCACTCATTCAGGTGAAGGTAAAACTGTAGAGTTTTCACCTCACCAAGTTGTAATCAAGGATCTAAAAGATCTTAAGCATGTTCTTGCAACTGGAATTGTTGATGATATTACCAGGTTGTACAAGTTTGAAAATTTTGGATCATAATATTTTTCATCAGTTTTTGTTGCTTATAGCGATGACTTGAGCAAACTTTGGCATGAGTGGTTTGGTCATCTAAACTATCGCTCATTACAACAACTCTGTAATCAACAGATGGTGATTGGTCTTCCTCTTGTTTCATGCAGAAATGGTGTTTGTGTTTATTGTGTTCTCGAAAAACATCATTGGGATAGTTTTGACAAACGTGCCTCTTGGCACACTTCGGGCCCTTTGCAGCTTTTTCACAGTGATTTGTGTGGTCCATTTCTTCTCCTTCTTTTTCTAGGTGCAAGTATTTCTTAACTTTCATTGGTTATTTTTCCAGACATACTTGGGTTTACTTCTTAAAACTTAAGAGAGAAGTTTTTGACAAGTTTTTGGCCTACAAGGCCCCTGTAAAAAAGCAACCTGGACATCAAATTAAAAAATTAAGAACAAACAATGGAGGCGAATATGTGAACAATAWTTTTACAAGTTAATGCACTACATAGGGCATCCAAATGCAACACACTGTTCCATATACACCATAACAAAATGGTGTTGCTGAAAGAAATAATCGCACATTAAAAGAAATGGCTAATTGTATGATCCAATCTAAGGGATTAAGTCTAAAGTATCGGGCGAAAGTAATCAACTGTGCAAATTACAYAGTTAATCGTGTAAATTTTCAGACCCCAACCCARTTTTAGTCTCGTTGATTTTTCAGCCAATATTTAATGCCCAAACTCTAACAACAAATAAAACTCAGCAGAAAAATAATTTCAGAACTGAAACATGAGGATTCTAAACATTGTTTATAACACAAAAATAAAATATCAGCAACATATAAAACTCAGAAAATTATAGACACAGAGATTTTTCGGTCTAACATCAACCTTAGAAAATCCCACAAGGGGAAAACCAATGAGAGAGGGATTTTTATTATTTATGGGCTTTTGAGAAATTCTCTTACAACATATTCATCTTCAGAAATTTCACAAACTTATCTGTACAGTCCTAGAAATTGCTCCTCGATTTCTGAACCAAAAATCTGTACCACAGTATGACTGTACTAGTAATAAATGTTGTATGGACTGTCCTCATTTTGCGTGCCAAACTTCTGCTGCAACTGTACAAAAACACCCAGTTATGCAATGCCTTGAAAATTGTGCCAAACACCTTGAAAAACATGCCCATAATTTGTGACAGTATGGCCCTTGTTTTTTGTGCAGGTCTGTACGAACTATACAAACTTTCCTCATTGAAAAAATCGTGCCCAACACCCTCCTCGATTTATGTGCCTAAAAATAGTTGTACGAAAGACTTGGAATGCATGCCAATACTCCCAAAAATTCGTGTTGTTCTCCTTGAAAAATGTGTACATTAAATGTTGTACGTCCCCTCAAATTTGTATTGTACGGACTATTGTTTATTGTTGTCTGCTGCCTTGTAATCTATGCCTACTAGTTGCCTTGGGATGTGTGCCTCTTTTGCAAATGATGCCTCTTCTCAAAGCTCGACCTCTCTCCTTCTCTTGCTCTCCAAATATTGAAAGAACCACCTCTCAATGGTGCGCCCCCATACCCTAATCGACCTCATGCTAGGTAGGTGAGGAGTTTCACATCCAAGGGTTGAGATTGTATTAGATGGGTGGTTGAGATTGAGTGTCTCTTCACTCACCCCCTCACTAAAGTCATAAAGTCACCTTTTAATTTGCATCTCATAAATTAAATGACTAGGGCCCACATTAGGCACTTTCTCACCCCTTAGGCGCCTATGGATGAGAAACACTTGCCGAGGTATTTTTTAATTAAAATTTTAACACTCCCTCTTACTGAGGAAAGTGTTACTCATCACTCCAAGATTGTCCCTAAAAAATACAAACTTGCCTCTGCCCAATGCCTTGGTGAGTATGTCTACAACCTACTCCTTTGTAGATATGTACTGTAGCTCCACAACTCCTCTCTGAACATAGTCACGGATGAAGTGATAACGAATCTCGATATGCTTAGACCGGTCATGAAAAAATGGATTCTCCGAGAGTTTAATGCAACTCTTATTATCACAGTAAATCACAGTAGGCCTCAACTGCACATCGAACAATCCCACCAACAACTTGCGAAGCCAAAGGACCTCACAACTGGCCTAACTGGCTGCCATATACTCAACCTCTATAGAACTCAAAGCCACTGAATTTTGTTTCCGACTAAACTAAGACACAACTATTGAGTCCAATCCGAAACAACACCCTGAAGTACTCTTCCTGTCACTGACACATCCTTCCCAATCCGAATCTATATAGCCAACCAAATGAACTCCATCTCCTCTATGATAGTCCGAACCATAATCTATTGTACCACAAAGATACCTAAGCACATGTTTTACTGCTACCCATTGCACTCTCCTAGGCTCCACCATGAACTGACTGAGAGTGTTGACAATAAATCAAATATCTGGCCTGGTATTGACCAAATACATCAATGACCTGATCAACTGACAATACAAAGTGGAATCCACCAACTGTGACTCAGAAGCATGAAGCTTCTTTTAGTTGGTAATCATGGGTGTGGTCATGGGCCTACAATCCTGCATCTGAAATCTTCTCAGAATGTCACACACATACTTCCCTTGTCCCAAGAAGATGTGTCCAGGCTTCTGCCAAACCTCCAATCCCAAAAAGTAATGCATCATTCCGATATCAGTCATCCCGAACTCTGAAGCAAGGCTTTCCTTGCAGCTGTTGATGAGTCTCTCTGCCCCTTTAATGAATATATCATCCACATATAGCAAAATAATGAGAGGATCCTCTCCAACCACAATGTAGTATAGGTTGGGATCCGCCTCACTCTTCTCAAAACCCAATTGCTTCAAATAGGAATTTATCCTCAAATACCAAGCTCTGGGAGCTTGTTTCATCCCATACAATGTCTTCTTTAGTCTACACACATGAGACTCTCTCCCATGCACCTCAAAGCCCAATGGTTGCTCAATATATACCTCCTCCTCTATAAGACCATTCAGAAAGACCATTCAGAAATGCGGTCAAAGAATCCCACATCTCATAGGCATTTTTTTCCCCTGTCAAGTGAGGAATCAAATGGTCCTTGATGGCATCAAGAATAATCCTCTTATCCTTGATACTCTTCTTAGTGTAAGCTGCAAGAAGTGTAGCATCAGTAGGTACCCCCACATGATGAGTTGTGGTATTTTCCACAATGTCCCACAACTCGTTTTCTTGCAACAACAAAATCATCCTCTCCTTCCATGCACCAAAATTTTCTGCCCCATCAAGTCTGTCCTCAACTCTCAAACCTGTAGCCATTGACCCTTTTCTGCTGAAAATGACAAATTCAAAATTTTGCCCGGTGAAGTGACTGCTGTCCCAATTTTCTGACTGCTGAAATTTCTGCTTCATTTCAACTCAGCTCTGATACCATGTAAATTTTCAGATCCCAACCCAGTTTCAGTCTCGTTGATTTTTCAACCAATATTTAATGCCCAAACTCTAACAGCAAATAAAACTTAGCAGAAAAATAATTTTAGAACTGAAACATGAGGATTTTGAACGTCGTTTATAACGCAGAAATAAAATATCAGCAGCATATAAAAATCAGAAAATTATAGACAAAGATATTTTTGGTCTAACATCGACCCTGGAAAAACCCACAAGGGGAAAACCAGTGAGAGAGCGATTTTTATTATTTATGGGCTTCTGAGAAATTCTCTTACAGCATATTCATCTTCAGAAATTTCACAAACTTATCTGTACAGTCCTGGAAATTGCTCCTCGATTTCTGAACCAGAAATCCATACTACAATATGGATGTACCAGCAATAAATGTTGTATTAACTATCCTTGTTTTGCGTGCCAAACTTCTGCTGCAACTGTATGGAAAAACCCAGTTGTGCAATTCCTTGAAAATCATTCCAAACACCTTGAAAAATGTGCCCAAAATTTGTGACAGTACGACCCTCATTTTCTGTACAGGTCCATACGAACTGTACAGACTTTCCTCACTCGGAAAATTGTGCCCAACACTCTCCTCGATTTCTGTGCCTGAAAATAGTTGTATGACAGCTTTGGAATGCATGCCAATACTCCCAAAAATTCGTGTTGTTGTTATCCTAGAAAAATGTGCACATTAAATGATATATGGCTCCCCAAATCCGTACTATACAGACTGTTCTTTATTGCTATCTACTGCCTCATAATCTATGCCTGCTAGTTTCCTTGGGATGCATGCCTCTTCTGCAAATGTTGCATCTTCTCAAAGCTCGACCTCCTTTCTTCTCTTTCTCTCTCAATGGTGCGCCCACATACCCTAATCAACCTCATGCTAGGTAGGTGAGGAGTTTCACATCCAACGGTTGAGATTGGATTAGATGGGTGGTTGAGATTGAGTGTCTCTTCACTCACCCCCTCACTAAAGTCATAAAGTCACCTTTTAATTTGCATCTCACAAATTAAATGACTAGGGCCCACATTAGGAACTTTCTCACCCCTTAGGCTCCTAGGGATGAGAAACACTTGCCTAGGTACTTTTTAATTAAAATTTTAACAAATTTCACTCCCATAAAGGCTCTTAAAAATATAACACCAAAAGAAGCTTGGACTAAAATTAAACCAGATGTAAGTCACTTCCATGTATTTGGTAGTATAGCATGGGCTCACATTCCTAATGAGAAAAGGAAAGCATTGCAACCTAAAAGTGAGAAGTGTATATTTGTTGGTTATTCTGAAGATTTCAAAGGTTGTAGACTTCTTCAACCACATTGTAATGAAATTATTATTAGAAGATATGTTAAATTTGATGAAAATATCTTGGCCTGCGAGCCTAATTCAATGATTGTGCCTTCTTCTGCCTGCGATCCATATTCGGTGTTTGTGCCTTATTTTGTTCCTATTTTGGTTTCTTCTTCAGATGATGACAGTGAGGATGAAAATCCACCTCCACCTTCTCACCTTCCTCCAACTGAGTCCTTTGAATTTGAACCAGGACCAGTTCCTAGATGGGTTCGTTCAACACGAGAAGCAACTAGTGGTATTGTCGGTGATCCTTCAGATCAACGTCGAACACGTTCACAGTTCCAGTGAGCCTCTTCTCTTTTGTCTCAAGTTTCAGATACTCATGATCTAGAGACATTTGCAGAAGCTTCAGGTCATCCAGATTGGGATACAATAATGAATGAAGAGTATCGTTCTTTCATGGAAAACGATACTTAGGATCTTGTACCTCTTCCAAAAGGAAGAAAACTTGTCAGATGTAAATGGGTCTACTGAAATAAGTATGCATCAGATGGAAGTGTTGAAAGACACAAGGCTCGGTTAGTTGCCAAAGGATTTTCCCAAGTTGAAGGAATTGACTATAATGAAACCTTTGCCCCTGTAACCAAAATGAATTCCATCCGCCTTGTTCTTGCCCTTGCTGCCTCACATAAATGAGAGGTCCATCAGATAGATGTTAAATCTGCCTTCTTCCATGGTAGTTGAAAGAATAAATCTACATGGAACAACCTCCTGGCTATGTCCAAAATCACTCTAGCCTTGTTTGTCGCCTTAAGAAATCTCTTTATGGTCTTAAGAAAGCTCCCCGAGCTTGGTATGCCAAAATGGACAACTTTCTTATTGATACCGAATTTTCTAGATGCCATTATGATCCTAATGTCTATACCAAGAAAGTAAGAAGCCATATCATAATCCTTGTCCTTTATGTTGATGACCTTATCCTTACTAGTAGTGACTCAAAACTTTTAAACCATGTGAAAACCAGCCTTAAGAAGAAATTTGAAATGACAGACTTAGTTTTTTTGCTATTTCCTTGGCCTCCAAGTTTTGCAAACCAATGAAGGATTTTTTCTTTCCTAGTCTAAGTATGCTTGTGACCTTCTTCGTCGCTTTCACATGGATGATTGTAAACCAGATCCTTCTCCCTTCCAATCTGGAGTCAATCTTACTGCCACCTGTACTTCTCCTAAAGTTGATGCCACCCTGTACTATCAGTTAGTTGGTATTCTCTTATACTTGACTCATACTCATCTCTATATTTCCTTTGTTGTTGGTCTTGTTGCCTGATATATGCAAACACCCCATGAAAGCCATTGGAAAGCAACTAAAATGATACTTCGCTATGTCCGTGGTACAATTCAGTTCGGGATACATTACAGTTCAGGGGGGACTCCTTTATTGCTTGGTTTCACTAATTCAGATTGGGCCGACAACCCTAATGATCGGAAGTCTACTGAAGGTTATGTTTTCGGCCTTGGTTCAGGGCCTGTCACTTGGGCATGTAAGAAACAACAGGATATTTCACTTTCTTCAACAGAAGTAGAGTACCGAGCAACAGTAAATGAAAGTCAGGAAGCCTTGTGGCTTCAACATATCCTTTTAGAGTTTGGATTTGAGTAGCAGCATCCGACCAGCCTTTGGTGCGACAATCAGAGTGCCATCAAGCTCGCCAAAGACCCATTTCAACATCAATGTAGAAAGAACATCGAGCTACACATGCACTTCTTCAGAAAAATCATTCATGATCAAGTTATTAAAGTGCTCTTGATCAAGTTGCCGACATTTTCACAAAGTCTCTTACAGAAACGATTTTTTCAAACTTTGATCTATGTTAGGAGTTCATGAAGTTGTCATTAAGGTGGGATGGTATCTAATGCCTCCTTCCTTCCCCTATTGTGTCAACATTGTAAAACCTTCAATCCTATCCCAAGTTGTTCTTAAGGGGGGATGTTAGGATATTTAGCCACTTAGGAGTTAGTTAAGATCTACTTGGTCTAATGTGTCGTTAGGTAAAAGTGTGTTCCTTAGTGTGTTTCTTTAGTATGCATTAGTATTCATTTGTAGTTAGGAAATCCGATGGTCATGATATGTTCCCGACATAGAGTGATCCGACGGTTCATACTCTCCTCGATCTTAATGGCCATTGATCTGTGTCTTAACACCCAATTTCTCCATGATCTCTATTTAAAGAGCATGGAGGGTCATTTGCCGATGATTTATTGTGAGAAACTCTATTGTAAAATATCTCTGTAATATTTTTATTTTGCATTAATAAACTGCTCCAAGTGGTCGCGTTGGTTGGGGCCGTGGATGTTTCCCCATAGGGGTTTTACCATGTGAAAACATTGGTGTGTTGATATTTGATCCGGTTATGTGAGTGGTTACTGAAGGTGTTTTTCCTCTATTGTAATATCTGTGTTGTCGAACATATACATAGTCGCATGTCTATGCTCACGGGTTCCTGGGGTTGCAGACTCAGAAATTATATATCCATCTATATCTTCACATCACTAGTCTGACTGACTGCTGTTCATTTCCATACTTAGACAATTTTATGCCCCCTAGTTCCCAGCTAGGCCCTATGGAACTCTCATGCCCCATAGTCGATGTGTTTCTATCGCTTGACAATTATCAAACAAAGTGTTCTTCTGTCAAGCATAAAGTTCTTCGCTCCCTTTATTTTTTTCCTCTTCTATACTTAGTCACATTTCTATAATAGTGGGTTCCTAGGTGGCGGACTCACAAATTCTATATCCATATATATCTTGAAATCACGAGTTCGACCGACCACTTTTGTTTCCTTACTTAGCCAATTTTATGGCCACGGGTTCCCGGGTAGGCGTTATCGAACTCTCATGGCCCGTGTTTAGAGTATGCATCTTGCATCCAAAACTTGGGTGATTTACAATTCGACCACAGACTCCCAGGTTCAAAAAAGTACCAAATCATTTTTCACTCCCCTCCATCATCGCCACCTTCGCCCCTTCCCAGGGAACATTAATTATGATTTTACTAGTGACATCTCAACACAGATGTTCGAAAAGATTGGCATTAATAAGAGGAAAAATCGAGGACATCTCCCATTAAAATGCATTAATGGGAGAATATTATGGAATCTGATTAGTTTCTTTCTATCAATCTTGAATTCACAAAAAAATGTTGGTTATTTTGGTTTTTTTAAGGCATCATCATAGCGAGAATGAAATATTGTGTTGGCCCACTATCATCTACAAAGGTGTTGACATGATGCCCCTCTTTAGTATTGTGCATATATTACAGGTTCACATATTTGAGAGTATGTTTCCATATGAAAATGTTGCTCCACCCTTCCAATTTGAACATAGTTTTCATTTGGGGCACAAAGAATACTAATAAAATAAAATAATATGAAAATTGTTTAAGTAAATATAAACAAATTATCTTCTAACTTGAACTTGATTTTGTCAAGATCCAGGTATATTACATAGCTGAAAATGTTTTCCTTGTCTTTCCATATTTTCTCGATTTCCCTACCATCTTTACACACTTTCCCAATGCAAATCGATTACGCTTTTATTAGCTTTGAAAAGATTGGCATTAATGAGCACAAAGCTGGACAACATCTCCCATTAAAATTCATTAAACAAAGATTTACAAGAGATTATATTACCATCCTCCAGTGTTCATTCTAAATACTATCATACAATTACTGCCACATGTAGCAATATAAACAAATCTTCATCAAAACATTATCTTTTCTCACAGGCACCCCACGTGCATCCAAGTCGCTTGAAGCAATCCATATTTGGATCCATCAACTAAACCTCCCTATTATCAAATTGGTAGAGGTCAATATTATGGCATCTGGTTTTTTTTTTGGTACATGGATCTTCAGCTCGGAAAAATTGTTATTTACTTTAACTTTTTGAAAGAATTGTACCCCGCCTTTCCATACTTACTGGATTGTTCAACTCATGTTCTCACAGATTCATGAGTTCCCGGGCTTCCAAGTACATAAAAGTTCTGAAGCAGTTTTCGTTGTCGTCCATCCCCGCCAACTTCGTGTGCTACCCAATGCACATTAATTATGCCTTTATTAGTCACAACTCACCATACACATCGAAAATATTGGCATTAAAAGGCGAAAAGGTCGAGGACATCTCCCATTAAAACACATTGAACCAAGATTTATCGAAGATTATATTATGATGTTGCAACGTCCATTTTAAATACTATGAGGAGAAAAGGAATGTTCTCTTCACCTTATGGCTGCAACTCGACAACATTTCTGTGGAGATAACCTGAATATTTTTGGGCGCGAGGACTAGATTTTTCAGTGGTCCATACCTTATGACTACTACTCGTCCCCTTCTACCCAGAAGAAAGTTATATTGACATCTAGAATTGCAATGGAAGATTGTGTCCCCGATTTTTTTTACTTTAAGGAGTTGGTCATGTGTTGCGTCGAGAACTATATTCTGAACCAACAAATTATCCAGATGGGAAACCATTCCAAAGTCTCCCTATCACCTCAAGTGTTTCGAACAATGTTAACACTTCCTGACCCAACGCCTACTTTCGAGGGCGAGAATTGCAGACAGTTCTTAAACAAGCATGGTAATGAATTGGACCTCTTGTCGAAGTTATTATAGAATCCAACAGGCGCTCCCTGGGACATGGCCATATTATAGTTTAGTGCATTTAAAATCCTTTTTCGAAAAATTGCATGGCATTTCACGAGGATAACGAGACAAGAAAGTGTAGCCAACATCTCTTGGATGATTCTGCATATTTTATATTTTACGGTTAAGGATGAAGCCATATTCCATTGTGGCAAGTTGATTTCCATTGAAATCTCTTCCCAGTTATTGCAATACAGAATGCATAAGAAATTCTTTGTCATCTTATTTAATTTTCGCCGTGACGAATTGCTATCCATTCCCTAGACTATCTATGTGTAAGAAGTTTAACTGTGAATTTGACCCAGTAACATTCTCGTACCATATATTATGGAGACACGATGCTTTCCAACATTTTTATAAAGTCTTTAATGATTGTGTTTCAGTTTTTAAAGCATTGATATGGAAAGTATTTTTCGCGGTTGTCTGCCCAGATGAAAATTTTTGTGGATAGGAAGGGCACAATAGAATAAATGGAGAAATATAATGTTATAAGGATTTTTGGGTCTAAACAAAATCCTTGCTTTCTTCCATGTCACATATCTGGTACAATGTTTTTTGCTAGAATAGCAAGGCAGTACATCTATTGGTTGCATTTTTCCCATGAAAAAAGAAAAATTCAGTTCATCTCTTTGCCTTGGAAAGTCAGGGATTTCATGGTCAGGAACCACTTCAATAGTTCTTTCACCGACACTATCCTGAATGAACTTGGTGCCAGTACCAATGACTCACACAAGCAGAAACGAAAAGGCTCAGGTGAAAAAAGTGCCCAATCCCTGACCGCCACACCCAAGAGCACAACATCTTGGAGCAATACCCCAATGACCCACCCAAGTAACAAACTCACACCCATTTCTTTAGGTGGAGGAGGAGATAAGATCCCTCCCTCCGACAAGATTGAAAGTTGTCACAAACTTCCTGTGAGAAAAAAGGGAAAAAAATAGTCCAAGAACAGGAGGGACTGAGGGGAGAAATTGATATCCACGATCTCTCCCTCGAAGATATGGAACTAGAAATCGACCTTGACAAAATGTTCCCCGACAAAGACCAACTAGAGAGCACTGCTCTGCACAATCCCAGGATGGAAATAATTGGCATAGATACATTGGACGAAGAAGAGTCTTTTTCATTTTAGAGAGCTATTTTTGACAACGAATCCAAAAAAATGATTATTGAAAAGAGACATGTAAAGAATAAGAAAGGGAAATCTCGTTCAGAGATCAACCTATGCAACATGTGCCCTTCTCAGATCTCCTAGATACACCGAGCAACTGGAGATTCTCTATACAACTCTATTAGCGGCCTTGAAACGAAAAACGTCATGTTAAAGGAGCGAATCAAAGAATTGGAGGCAACTCTAATGCCTCTTCCCATTGTTTGCTACTCCTTGTGAAATGGTCAGGCCCACCGCACCTGCGGAAAATTTAAAAGGATCAACAAGCCTTCTCACATCGGCCTGAGGCTATGTGGAAAAGAATATAAATAGAAGAATGGAATTAATAATAGAATCTTGGGAGATGTATGTTAGGGTCCTAACCCGCACATAGGTAGAAAAATATATTCGGATGTAATAAAGGTCAATATTAATAAGGCCTTTCAATAAAATATAATAAGGTGGATGTAAGAAGACCTAATAGAAGCTTTCGCTTCTAGAAGGATCTTCCTCTATATGCTTCTTTTTAGTATAAATAAGAGTTGAGGGTATGAGAAACCTAGCTTGGATATTATTGTAATAGATCTCTGCTCAACTGGAGGTTGCCCCCTCGAAGAGGCATGTGAACATTGATTTCAGATTCAAAGTGTTATTTATGTTGTTATTCTTATATCATTTCAGTGTTATTATGGTGAATGTTCTGGTTATATCGTTGTTATTCTACCATTGCTAGCATTTTATTTCTGTTCTGCATACATTTTATATCTGGTATATTACAAGTGGTATCAGAGCACTTTCCTCAGCAGAAAGTGTGGGTTAATTTTTTTTAGGGTAGAGACGTATTCCGACATCTTTAAGCCACAGAGATCCGTCGTTACACGCATAAACCCGCGGTTGAGGGATTCATACACGCAGGAAATACAAGTGGTACTTAAGCGCACATTTGTTGGCCACCCTTGTAACCCTTGTTGGTACCCCTTTGAGTGGTAGAGCATCAGACAACACCTGTGTACAGATCAACCTAGATTACCTAAATCCCTTTTTAGATAAATTGATCGGCCACCTGACTGCTATAGTGTCACCGAGAACAACACTCGGGAAGATACTCTCTAGTACCTAGGTAGTTGGGTAGTATGACTAAGGGTACGGTCTATCCTCCTTAGTTAGTGCCCTGAGATATTGGGTCGAGTACTATTGTTGGACCCCACAAGTATATCAGAGAGCTATAACACAGGGAAAACCCTTGTCTATAGAACCCTTGAATACCTAATCCTTGGGGATAGAAACATAAACAAATTAAAACAGAAAAGATCTATTGCCGCGCAACTGTGTTCGGGTTGCCAAGTAAATACACATTTCTTTCTGGTTAATCATTTGGGCATTTCCTCTCTGCAGTATTCTTCAGACTGGACGTAAAAAAAAGAACGATTATTTCAGCCCTATTCCATTGGATTCATCTCTTCGCCCTTATCACATTGATCCATATCATTTTTTTGGAAAAATTGTTTTACCCCACCCATCCCTTTTCAGTTCCCCAATCCTCATGGTCCATACTTGTAGCCAAGACTTGGAAGCTCGCTTCAACACCCTGCAGTCTGGTCTCATTGAGACCCAACAAGAAGTGAAACAACTCAATGCTAATGTCGCTGCCATCAATACAACCATGCAGTCCTCAATGGGTGAAATCAAACAAGACCTCACCACCCAACTTGAATCAGTCTTTTCGACACTCTGCACCAAACTACATATACCTACAAATAACCCTTCCTCTTCCTCACCCCCACATACTGAAGGTGACCATTCCTCTCATTCCCATACCTTGCAAAACCATCACTTTCAATGTGACCTACGCCTTCCACGGGTGGATGTGACCAAATTTGATGGCTCAGACCCCACTAGTTGGATAACCCAAATGGAACATTACTTCTCTTTATATAGCATTACAAATGACTTGGACAAACTCTGGTATGGTGTTCTCCATCTAGATCAAGAACGTTGGCAATGGTGGCAATGGAGAAAAAAATCTCGTCAAGGGTATATTGCTTGGATACAATTTGTGGCAGAGCTTTATGAATGCTTTGACACCAACACCAACCATTTGGGCAGTTTGACAAAGATGAAACAATTAGGAACAGTGGAAGACTTTATAGCTTCCTTTGAGCGCCTAGCTTTTAGAACAGAGGGCATGTCTAATGCCTTTTTCTGAAAGTGTTTTATCAGCGGCCTCAAGGATGAAATTCGGGTCCATGTCCTCATGGTTCGACCTGAGAGTTGGGTGGAGGCTACCAAAAGAGATAAAGAAGAACAACAGTTTGTATCTTCTCAAAACCGCAAACCCTCCTTCATCTCTCGCCCTAAACCAGTAAATCCCACTACTCCCTCTGCTCCACTAAAGATCCAAAAATTGACTTGGGCTAAAATGGCTAAACTCCAACTCAAAGGCATTTGTTATAATTGTGATGAAAAATATTTCCCAGGCCACAAGTGTAAAGAACAAAATATTTTTATGGCCATCTCCGAGGAGATTTTGGAAGAATATGACGAAACTCCCTCTATGTTTGAATCACCTGAATCCATTGACATAACCCCTCCCTCAAACCCTCCCGAAGTAGAACCCGTCATTTCCCTCAATTCTCTCACTGGCTTCTTCGCTCCCCAAACCCTCAAGATAATCAGTTACATCAAGCATCAGAAGGTCATCATTCTAGTTGATAGTGGCAGCACCCATAATTTTATTCATCGCCGCATTGCCCAAGAAACTCATTGCTACATCCATGCCGTCAATAATTTCCAAATCATGATTGCCAATGGTGATTCCATGAAATGTGGAGGGCATTGTGAAAATGTGTGTCTCCAAATTGGTGACTACCACCTGAAATCCCATAT
>ML796334.1:61254-73932 GCA_009831015.1 Picea engelmannii | reverse complement strand
TTGAAAGAATGAATCTGAATCAAGAAAACCCTAAGGCAGATCCATAAATGGTAGAAACTTAGAAGGAATCAGAAAAGATATTGCTACAGATGAAAGACACCTTGAATGATCATCGACATGTTAGGCTATCAAAGATCTTCAAAGAAAAGGAGGAAGACGAAGCAAGAATAGGGGACTTTGACATTGACTGTATTCTTGATGAAGAAACACAAGTGAACATTATGCCAGAAAGAACTTGGGAAGCTATAGGAAAGCCTGCCATGATCCCTTCCCTAGGAGGGACAAGTTTATTCAGGGGAAAGCTAGTAAACCTATGTGGAAGGCTCTCCCGGATACCTATGACTGTCAATGGAACTTCAACAGAGGAAGACTTTGAGATTATTAAATTCGTTGAAGACAGTGCCCCGTTTACCATGCTCTTAGGAAAACCTTGGATTGATAGAGAACAATCCAGACGAAAACATGAAGAAGAAGTTTTGGAACAGAAGAAGCAAGATTTAAAAGAATTTATGACCAGAAGGATTGAGCACTTGATTGGAGAATAGAAGAGAAGATCACAGATATTTAATACTAGAAACTCCGATGTCGAGGCTAAGAGAACACTCGAGGATCCATAGAAGATTGAGTTACCTATTTTTGATACAGAAGAAGTATTATCTAGAAACCCTAGGAAAGACTTTCAACAACGTGAAGTAACTAAGACCACAAAAGATAAGCATCAGAATGGTAAAAGCATTACTAAGATGAAGCTCAGTGGGAATAAGGCTAGAAAGTTAAGAAAGAAAAGGGATAATACTGTAAGGTTACAAGAGGTTCTAGAGGATACTTTGCAGACAGAAAAATTGCAGAATTGGAACTTCGCTGAGATATCAGAACAACGACATAGAGTACTTCGCCATGACAAAGCAATATAGCCATTGGGGCCGATATATCCATTCGACTTCTGCTCTAAACGAGAAAAAAAGAAATAAATGTTTGTCATCCAACCGTTGAAAAGAACCATAATGGGTCGAACAAGAGTTAATGAAGGATCATAACTGTTGCCAACAAACCGTTACTAAGTTTCCCTACTTAGTCCATCGCGCCATGCACCGAGAACACTTTTTTCTAAGTGATATTTTGACCACGAAACCTGAGATTAACTCACCCTGAGATCAATGCCTTGTTCCCATACTATTCATTGTAGTCTCTGAATTCCTTTCGCACCCGAGCTAGCTGACCCAAGCTTGTATGTCGGACGAGCTCAACGCTGCTGAGAAAATCGTTGAAGAAGTTTTAATTGACTTAATGAATGAGAGAGTCATGTTAGAGAGAGGAATGTCTACAGGTGTATAGGCATTGTCCTTGGGAGCATTTCCATCTTCCCCCTCCACCGCTCGAGTAGGACCATCCCAAGTGCCTTCAGAAAGATGATCTAAGCTCGGAAACGAATTTGCCACTGTGAAGATGATCCCAAGTATCTTGCCTAAGTATATCCCACCACTAAGTGGCATAGTGAATCGAGACACTATACCTAGAGACTTCAACTATGCTGTGGTCACTGCGTACCTCCCGAAAGGGGTGCGCACAATTTGTGCTGACCAGGATAAGCTCACAGCGCTGAAATTTAGCGCTTTTAACCTTGGAGATCACAAGGTTTACAATATGCTAGCCCCACACAAGTACTTAACTATCACAAAAGGAAGGAACCCAAATATTGTCCCTCAGCAATGGACCCATAACCTCGCATAGTCAACCCTCCTCAATGTAATGAAGATTCCTCATTTCGGGAGGCATCGAGAAGTGAATGCATGCGTCAGATTGTTGTTGTCCTGCTACCACGGAAGATACTTATGGTTGGACCGCCGCATCACTGTGGATCCGATTCTGATCAATCAGATCATAGGGATAAGCATGCAGGGCCCTAAACCACATGAGTTTTACCCTGGAAACATCGCAGATTGCGCTCTCGCCCAGTGAATAAAAGACACATATGGTGATCTAGAGAAGAGCACACAAGGTTACAAGGTAGCCTCCATTGAGAATGCATCAGTGCGCCTCAGTTTCCAGCTGATCGCAAGGAAGTTAGTCCACAAGAATAGACCCACACAGGTGACTGGATTTGTAGTTGACCTTGCAGGGAAGTGTGCGGAGGGACTACAAATGAATTGGGCAAAATACCTTGTAAATCAGCTAGAGCTTGACTACAGACAAGTGCAAGACCAAGGGTATGACTTCCACTTTAGTTGGTTTCTCATACTCATCGCTTTCATCGCTTTGGAGATACCAGAAGGTGCCACTTTTTCGGAGATCGAACCCTTCGAACCACTGGCCACGAAGTTCTATATGCTATGGTACTCCAGTGACATGAACAAGCAGTGGCAATCCAATGCCGTCTTCCATGCTTATTACAACCAATTAAAGAATGCAATTCAATCTACACCATGCCTCACACCAAACACACTTCATAGGTTTATACCTTTGATCAAATTCAACGTAGACCGCCACTTCACCTATATCACAGTGTGCGTGGATGAGCACAAACAACAAATCTAGTCATACTATAAGTTGACAGAAGAAGACTTGGAGAAGATTACCAAGGAATGGTTGGTGGACCCCGCAGAGATATCCGATGTGGATAGCCCTAAAGCTATGCCGGATACACCTAGACCGCACCATACTAATAAGGATGTGGAATTTCAAGATATCCATAGCACATCAACAAATACTACTTCGATCTCACCTACGAAGGGAGGTGATGGTGAAGAACTAGGTGGCATAGAAGTTGAGAAAAAAAAAGGCAAGGTTACTCCGCTTGGAGAGGAGGAGGATCCCTCTAAGAAAAGGAAGGTTACCCCACCAAATCCCTCATCCCGAAATAAAACTAAGGCCACCCGGACTACGTTCAAGACTACCCTTACACAGGACGACTTTGACTTCTTGATCGCTGCGCTGAATGATGCTTCACTAGAGATCGTAGAAAAGCAAGAAGCGAAGCAGGAGGAGGTATTTAGCTGGATCAAGGGTGAACTTCAAGAAGTGTAGTAGGCACTCCAGTCTAGTAGAGTAGTTTCTATGGCACCCTTAAGAATTGAAACAATAGGAACAACTGATGAGCCCACCCAATTATGCCAGATTGTCGAGAAAGTCGAAGCTCGCCTTCGACGAGCTCAAGAAGACACAGTGCAAGCCACCTAGGCTTTGGCACAAGTACAAAGCACACATATAGTACAACATATGAAGGAAGAACAGGAAAATCTTGCCATGGAAGCATAGTGGGAGGAGGAAAAAACATAGCTACAATAGAGCAAGGACCAGTTGCTAGTAGAGCAACTTGAAGTACAAGAAAGAGTTCACAGAGCACTTCGCTCTGTGACGGTCATTGAAGTGAAAATTGAAGAATGTGTCCCACAGCAGGTGGCACAACTTGAAGAAGTAATCTAGCAACTTCAATAGTGCATCGCAGATCTAGAACTTCGTACCGTGCCTGAGACTCCACAAGAAGTAAGAGATTTGAGGGAAGCAACTGCTCGTAGCACAGTTGGCCGATTAAAAACCTTGGCTTTGGAATATAAGCAGCTGAGTGCTAGAAGCACCTAGACTTATGAGAACCTCAAAGAGAACCCAAAATTGCAGACATTAGAAGCACAGCTCCAAGAAGCAAAGCAACATGCAGATATGCTACAAGCGCATCTAAAGGCCTTGACCCTAGTTGAAATAATGAAACGATTTCCAGAACAATGCACCGACCAACAATAGGTATACATGATGCAAAGTAAAGTGATGGAAGTCTCTCAATGACTTCAACCACTCCAAGAGAAAGCATACCAACTATTCACAGAAGTTGAGAGCCAAGCAGCTGAGCTTGAACAGGTTGTCATCACTGCAGAACAGCGCATGGAAGGACCAGTAAATGATGCAGTGATCCCGGAGTTCACTGAGCAAGAGGCTTTCTCACTACAGCGGGTCAAAGTAGCTCGGGCCAAGCTTGAGATATTCAAAGTGGAGCTAATCAGACCAGAGTGACTCAAGACGAGTCACAGGTGAGTGATGGGGGCATGTTGGCCCTTGACCATTTTTGGACATCGACACCCTGTCAAAGATGGAGTGCCAGGCGAAGCAGAGATCACAGGATCTCAGCCCACTTTTGGGGCCCTTTTAGGGTTTTGGGTTAATGCAATGGGAAAGGGATGTCGGCCCATGGGTTTACCCATGTTTTAGGCCTATGTTGTAAATTATAAATAAGTATCTAGGCAATGTAAGAAGTGTTGATGGCTTAGTGCTAGTAATTAGATCTGTGTGATCAAATGTAAATGTTATGTGCATGATTGTAAGAGGCTTGCAGAGCTGAGTGCAAGTGATGTAAAGTGTTGAGTGCACAAATTGTAAGAAGGATCTATGCTAGATCTACCTAGGGAAGGAGGATCTCATGAGGTGCACGCAGATCCCCTGTCCTATGCGGAGTATGAGTTAAGCTCTGTGTTGTAATCAGATTGACCAAAGCTAATAAAGAAGAAGAAGACTTTGTGGATGTATCCCCAGGGTGGGGGTGAACCACGTAAACCTGTGTGTCATGCTTTGTGTTGTTGCTTCCTTGTGTTTTCACTATCTTGCTAAGTGTTATGCCATGATTAGATAGATTTTCTTATGCTTTTTGATTCGCTAAATGTATATGAATAGTATATTTGATGTGTATGAGGATGCTTAGTGTTGATCTATAGGATCTAATATGTTTTACTATTGCTAAGAACTGAAATATCTTATATCTGAGCAAGTACTACAATGTTTTGTCTTATCTGTGAAGTACAATAAGGGTGAATAAGTGATGAATGAATGATGCTAAGTACTCTGTAAAGGATATAATCACAGATCTATGTCCCAACTAAGGTTGCAGACACCTGAGTCTTGCAACCACCCCTGCCTCTACCTCGAGTGAGACTTCATCTGCTTCACAGGTGTTGCCAAAAGGTCCAGTCGTTAGGGCTTTGTTGGTGCGCTCTTGAGCATTGAACCCTGGTTCTGCCCCTGTGCTAACACTCCTCGATGTCATCATCACCTCTCTCCTACTCAAGTTATCCTCCAACATCCTGGTAAACCAACAAACAACCCCATTATATGTGTGTGTGTGTGTGTGTGTGTGTGTGTGTGTGTGTGTGTGTGTATTCATTGTGTACATGTTCTTTCATTGCATTTCGTTATCTCGTCCGGTGTGGGCTCCTAGAACATTGTGGTGCTAGAGATCATAATGACGTTCACACTGGTTTACATTGTTTACGCCACAACCATCAATGCTAAAAAGGTAAGCTTGGGAACCATATCCCCCCTTGTCATCGGTTTCATAGTGGTGTCAATATTCTATCCGATGGTGCTTCCATGAACCCTCTACTATCCTTTGGAGTCAGCTCATGTTAGTTGGAAATGACAACAACACTCAGTCTACTGGGTCGATCCCTTGCTTGGTGGAGGGATTGCATACCTTGCGAGTCTTTTGCATCAGTGGCTCATATAAATGATAGTCAAGACAATCCTGATGGTCGTCTAACATATCAGACCATTTGATTTTGGAAGAAATATTCAATTATGGTATGGTGAACCTTCCATGAGGTGAAATTTAAAAAATCACTAATCAACTACAAGAATTCGGTCAGGTTAAGGAGGCCAATATATTCTACTAGTTCCAGAACTGAAAGTCCATAACTAAACAAAAGAAACACTATCATCCTATATAGAGGGATAAATCTAGCACATATAGGAGTAGATCTGATTAGTATAAATATTTTTGGCCACTACCACAACTCATTCCTTCCTCAAAACTGGTGAATCCTCCTCTTCTACTATATCAACCACTTCATTTTGGATGCATCTGAATCACCAATTTTATCATGTTCAAATGACTGGAGAATCCAATATTAATCAAAGCACTAGAAGCCAATGAAAAGGGAAAGGATAAGGACGGTGGTGTAGCAAGGCGATGAATAAGTATTTGTGTACATGGATAGGTGGTTGGTGAATAGGCAGAAAACAAAAACTCCCAAATATCTCCCACGTGATTTTAATTACTTAACATTTGACACATGGAATGCTTCCATAGGCCATTAACAAACAACGAAAGGTCTCAAGAGACCTTACCTTAAAAGAACAACCTTAAAATAACGCCTTCGGCGTAATTATATAAAACATATGAGACCAAAGAGGTTAGAGAAGTGTTGCTATCATAATTTGAAGGGGGAATAGGGTGATAAATAATGTTTTGTTTGAATGCAAAAGGTCAACTCATATTTCATTAGTACAAGGCAAAAGGAAATAGATGAGATCATAACGCTAGTAAAAAGTGGATTTACATTATGTTAATATATATGACCATATGGGATATCCTTGTACATGATACTATATTTAGGATAACTCAATATGATCAAGACTATATGATTTCTATAGGTTATTTCAATTAATTTGAAATTTATTACTTGACATAGTAGTGTGAAAAGAAGGAAGGTTTGGCTTCAAGTTGTTCGATAGAAAATAGTGGGATAGTTCGAAAATAATACCATTTCTTTTTATATATGTTATCTATTCATATCCCTGGGTAGGAGTAGTATTTTTAATCTCCTTTTGCTCATACATCTCGAGATCGATAACGGGTTATGGATCCACAGGAAAAGGTTACATTTCATCTTGATCCAAGTTTCTGCACATCTGCCCGAAGTTGTTCTCGAAAATCCACCAAAAAAACCCTGCCAAGTTCCACTAGCCCAAATTTATTACTTGCAAGTAAGTATTTTCCTAACAAACAAATTCTCATTTGGTTAAGTAGGTGTAAATAGGGATATTTATAACATCAATTTTTTTTTTTTTTTATTTAGTTTTAATATATTTATACTTGTGTAGTTAAGATTGTCCATACATAATAAGCATATTATTTAGGGGAGTCAAATTATTAGCAATGTTTTTTTTTTTATCAATAAGAAAAGCGTCCATTGATAATACAAATTTATTTATGAACAATAAAAATAAAATGCTCAATTATAATAAATTAGTTACCCCCAATTAATTAACAATCAAGTAGATATGGTCTTTCAATGTTTTAAAAAAATCCACTCTTAATGTGAGGGATTTTCAAGGCCTTACTAAAATGAAGTAATTACCTCTCTTAAGGTCACTTTATTGTATCAAATTAATTATCCTTAACACCTTAACAAGGAAATGAATAGAGATTTTTAATGCCTTACTCATTGAACTTAGGTATTCACCCCTAATGCGAAGATCTTAAAAAAACATTACTAAAACAAAGCATTTACGCCATGAGAGTTACCTTATTGTAATAAAGTAATTATCCCTAATGTCCCAATGAAAAAGTTAACAAGGCCTTTCAATTCTAACTCAATGTCTTGTTCATTGTAATAAAATATTCATACCTAATGTTAATGTCTTTCAAAGCTTTACTAAAACAAAATATTTATCTCATTAGGGTTGGTTTATTGTAATGGTGTAATTTAAATCCCTAATGCCTCAAAAAACAAATAAACAATTCCTTTCAATGCCTTACTAGAATGAAGTATATGCCCCTAACATGAGGGACTTTCCCAGCCTTTGTAAAATGAAGTGGGAACCTCTTTAATATTTCCCTATTGTAACAAAATAATTCTCTATAACTCCTCAACAAGAAAGTAAGCAAAACCTTTCCTTTCAATGCCCACTCAATACCATACTCATTAGAATGAAGTATTCACTTCTAATGTGAGTTCCTTTCAAAGATTTATTAAAACAAAGTATTTACCCATCTTGTAAGTTTTTAAACCTTTAAAATATATCAATGCACAAACATATTCTTTATAAAATAGAAAACAAAGCAATAACAATCACCCACAATACTTAGAAATTTACCCTAGAAACCTTTAACTAGGAAAACCAACAAATTCTTAGAGACGCACCACTAACTCTCATTGTATTAACTTCACCATTTACCATATAATATATATGATTCCACAACATAGAAAACCCTAATCTATTAATTTGAATCCTTCTTGTCCTCATTTGAAACTACAACTTTGTGAATTAGGGCTTCTTCAATAGGCTTCATCGTTGAGACTACCTCTAGCTTTGATTGTGCCATCTTTAGTTTTCTCCCAAGACCCTTTATCTTCCTGAAACTTTTTCCTTTTCCATACCTTTACAAAAGTACAAGAGTAATCACACACAACATGTTTGTATAAATTTGGCATCTTACACATTTGAAGGGGATAATTGAAATAGTCTAACTCTTCAATATATGAGGAGCTATCTACATAAATGATCTCTAGAGTTTCCAACAAGTCCTAAATTATGTCCAATTCAACCAATACTCTTTCTACTAATCTATAAATGTTGGTCTTGAAGGATGTATCAAAATGAATTATTTGACCTATCACATTCCCAATTCCCTTGATTATATTTTCTGACCATAATTCCATCATCAAACGAGGAAATTTTACCTACACCTATATTTTTGAAATCCCTTCAATCCCTCGGTCAAAATATGGATTCCATAGTTTCAAACTAAGGAAGGTAGAGCCATAGAGTATGGATTCTATTTTATTTTCAGAACAAAACATAAACCCCACCCACCCCTTCGTTAGAAACATAAAGGAGGGTTTGTAGCCAATCATCAAAGCCCATACCTTTTTCATCCATGCGTTCAAATATATTTCTAAAATATTATTGTAACATACCTGACCCCTGAGCTTCATTAGGTTGGTGGGATGTATTAAATTCTCCTAATTTTCCCTCAAAATTTTTGATGGGGTGGGGTGAAAATTTTGATGTCATATAGGGCTTGGAACCTTTCCAACATAACTATGACCATCTAGACATCTAGGAATCTAGGTCACGCTTTCAAACCCTTTAAAATGAAAGAGTTGGATCTGGATGTTGAATCGATGTCACTCATAAATGGAATTGTTTCGTTGGAACCCTGTGCATGTAGACATTCGAGAATCTAGGACTCACTTAAGGCTCAATAAAAAGGGATATGTCAGATCTGGATGTTGGTCTAACCTAGCCCGAAATGGAACCATACCCAATGGAACCGTGACAATTCAAACATCTAGGAATCCAGTATTTTCCTCGTTGTTGATTTATTTGAAAGTTCAGATTTCAGATAGCCCATATATAGAAGGATTCAATGGAATCTTATCCTTGATTAGATTGGAATTTTGATCCACTTTCTTCTCAAGTCTGCAATGAACTCCATATACCTCAACTTTACTAAGTCAATTCGTTGACTTCACATATATTTACAAGGTCTTGACTCTAAGATATTCAACCATCTGAGGTAAAAAAAAATCACATGGAATATATTCATGGTTTCATGTTATTCAGGCTTACCAGCCTAACACCCTTGATAATCCATAAATACTAGCAATGGAGTGTATAATATTCAAGAAGCAAAGCATAGCCATGTTGTTGCTTGAAAATAAGGAAACTGAGACTTAAGAGAAATCAATAATCCCTAAGTACATAAAGGCTCGACATCCTCATATATATTTCATTCTATATATGGTAAACTATTCTCCCACATGCAATTCTCTCAGAGATTGGGCTCTCATCCATAGGGTATTTGCAATATACTTTGAAGAGAAAAATAACCAAAAAGTAGATTACAGATCATTCAAATAATATGGAGCAGAGATTCCTTCCATTCATCACAAACTTCCAAGAGACAATAACCAGTAAGGAAATGCAATGCATGCAGAGAAAACAAAGCATACATTCAATCCATCTCTTATATTTTTTCTCATAACCCATATAGTTTCATAAATTACACAAGCATAGAAATCTTACAGATTGAACATGCATATGACCATACAAGGTATAAAAAATAACTTGTTTGTTTATAATTACTATCCAACCCAACTGATTGAGGGTGAGTTCTTTTCCACCCATCCATAGGCTCAATTTCACTAGTCCTGTCTAGAATTGGCCACCCCCATGTGAGGCCTTGATACCTCTAGGTAAACGTATACCTCTTAGGGGAGTTAATGGATGTGAAGGCCACTTTCCCTAAACAAAAATCAACAATAGAAACCCCTTCCTACCCACAAAGGCAGGTCCTCCAAAAACTTCACAGATTCCTTCCCAGCTGGATTGCCTCAACACAAGGGAGTTACATCACTACCTTTGTAGCCTCTCAATTCCATCCCCTCTTAGAATCATTTCCCCTACCCATCAATCATCAATTCGTGACCCTCTTACTTAGGTTGGGTTCAGGGTTCTCCACCAAATTTCATAGTCCAAATCTATGTGTCAAAGATCCTATGCACTTGGAAAAATCACTTGCTCGACTTTCTCTTTGTCTTCTCGTGGGTTCTCCCCACAACTTGTCTTTTGCATAATTGTCTCCACTTTGCAACCCCCTCATGTGTTCTCACCTTCCTCCCAGAAGGTTCACAATCTCCGGACACTCATGGGTCAATAACAATCATGAATATCTATGTGCTACTTGTTATGCCCTGGATGACATTCTCCAATTGTCCCAACCATTTATCCATACTTTCATTATCATGGGTGGTTGGATGCTAAACTACCAACCTCCCTCTCCATTAATTAATTTTTTGGAAAATGGAAAGAGAGAAATTAAAAAATTGACTTTTGGAAATTAGGCAAGATATCTCTTTGGTGAAGGTTAACTTCTTGGAAGGAAAGACAATTCCCCAACCCCCTCAACAGTTTCCACTTATGGTATCATGGATAGTACTAGTGCACCACCCTTTAATTATCTTGTTACACAAGTTTTATGTTAATTAAACAAAATACATTCACATTGTTTGTTTTTTCCAGTATTTAACTCATAATTATAATTACAGACTTGGGAAAAACGGGTTGTTACAATCCCCTCCCCCTTAAAGGAACATTATCCTTGGTGTTCTACCATTTTCATTATTATTTTTATACAAAAAATAAAAATGTGTATGCCACTTTCATGGCATCCTCTAGTTCCCATGTAGCCTCAAATTCTCTAAAGTGCTTCTAATACAACTTGACCTGCATGATGGCTCAGTTCTGGAGCAGTGTTTCCTTCCTATCTAGTGTGCACTAATGCTTGGGATGGAATTATCCTTCGGGTTCCACCTGGATCATAGTCCATAAATAATGTGATCATAATCATGAACATATTTATTGAGTAATGATACATGGAATACATTATGTGCTTTAATAGTAGGTGGTAAGGCAAGCATGTATTCCACCGATCCCACTCTCTCTAGAATCTTAAATGGGCCATAGCAGCGGGATTCTAAATTAGCATAATTTCTCATTCTTAGAGAACTTCTCTTAGGATTAACCCTGATGTAGACATGGTATCCCACCTTGAACTCCCTGTGAGTTTGATTTCTGTCGATGTAACTCTTTTGTCTATCATGTGTCACTTTCAAGTTCTGCTTGATCTTGGCCACTTCATGCTCCATTTATTTCATCATATCTAGTCCAAGTGTAATATGGTCCACTATATTATCCCAACTAATTGGAATGTTACATTTTCTTCCATATAAGGCCTCCAAGGGAATCATTTTTAGTGACTCCTAGTAACCATTATTATAGGAAAACTCTACCAAGGGTAAGTAATATTCCCACTTCTTGGGTTGGTGCATAGCATACATTCTTAACATCTATTCCAACACTCTCTTTGCTCTTTATTTTTTCCCATCTATTAAAGGATGGTATGCAGTGTTGAGATCCAATTGTTCCCCAAAGCATGCAAATAAACCCTTCCAAAAATTGGAAGTAAACTTGGCATCTCGATCTGATATGAGTGTCTTGGGCATGCCATGTAACCTAAAAAATTCTTTTATAAAAATAATTGCAATATCAATTGCTTTATAGGTGTATTTTACCATAATGGAGTTGCCTTTCTCAACTTATCCACCACTACCATGATTGCATCGTGATGCTTGGTTGTCCTTGGAAAACGAGTGATGAACTCCATAGATATGACTTCCCACTTCCATTCTAGGTTTGCTAATGGCTGCAATATTCGTGCTAGATTCATGTGCTCAACCTTAACCTATTGGAATTCTAGGAATTTGGAAATGTATTATGCAATCTCTTTCTTCATCCCAGGCCAAAAGTATAGATTTCTTATGGTTGTTATCATTTTTTGATAACCAGGGTGACCTACATAAGGCCCTTTGTTGAACTTGTCCATTATGAGATCCTTCAATTTAGTAAAATTGGGTATATACAAGATGTTTTTGTGCATTAGAAACCCATACTCAGTTAGCTAATATCCTTCACACTTATGCCCTATTGGATCTTTCTCTAAGACTTCCTTTATGATGTTGAAGTGTTCATCACCTTGCAAGGAATTTCTGATTTTGTGTCTTATATCTAACTCACATCCAATAGCTACGACCATATGTATTTTTTGCATACTCTGGCTAAGTGCATCTTCCACTTGATTTTATTTTCCTTTAATATGTTGGATTTCAAAATTGAATTCACTAATGAGATCCATCCAAGTCACATGTCTGGAATTTAAACAATGTTGATCAAATAAGTATTTTATCCCACTATGATATGTCATCAACACAAATATCCTTCCAAGCAAGTTGTGCCTCCACATATTCAAGGCACGCACAATGGCTACAAGTTCCAGATCATGTGTAACATATGGTTTCTTGTGCTCATTTAATTTCTTGGATTCATAATTGATTACATGCTCGTCTTGCA
>ML796333.1:434144-532674 GCA_009831015.1 Picea engelmannii | reverse complement strand
AGGGAGGCGAGAGTACTGAGGAAGAGATCGATCTTTTCGTCCGCTTCCTGAAGGCGGAAGTTGAGGTCGTCCACGCTCTGACGAATGCCGAACACCAATTCATATAAGACCGCTAGGCTGTCCCAAAGCTGCGCTGGAGTGGATGCATCCCGGGGAAGGGGTCCAGCGCCTCGAGAGTGCAGTGGAGGCATGGGAGAGTCGCTAGGTGGCCGGGAGGCAGCAAAGGGAACCAACGCCCACGAGGAGGAATGAGCAGACTCCATGCTTCGCGTGGTGGAAGACAATTGGCCAGAAGAGCTGCGGGATGAATGACTGCGCATGGAGGTGCTCGAAGGAGAAGAAGCCGATCGTGACCTGGAGGGACGGCGAGGCTTCCATGCCGAGCCACGCCTTGGACGTCCCCGGATGCGCGGCATGGTGCTGGGATCACCGGCGGGATGGTGCAGGAGAATTGAGTAAACAAAGCCGAGGGAAAGCTGATGCCAGAGCAGAGCTTGCTCTTCTAGCAGCCAGCGGCAAAAAACACTAAACATATCCATCAGCTGCCAAATATGAGAGCCGAATGCAGCGTTAAATGATGCATTAAAACGCATTTGCAGTCGGGTTACGGAGCATTTAAGCTTCGGGGGGAGGCACAAGCTGATCACGTGCCCCCACGTCGTAGATCCCGTCATCCTCCGCCGAGTGCTGCCGCGTATCGCGCACTAACACCCCATCCGGGGGATTATTTAAATCCATTTAAAATGGAACCAATCACTAAGATAAAGCTAAACCCATAAAACTTCTATTATGCTAAACTTAAAATATCTTGAATGCAACCCAGTTTTATCTTGAAAACAATTCTGTGTGTTATGAGTTTTAGCCTATTTTAATTCCAATTGGAATGATGCTTGTTGATATTTTAGGATATAAGGTGTGTATTTAGAGTTTTGAAAAGTCTTATCTTTAGAGTGGACACTCCACCCATAGTCAGGGACAAAAGTCAATAATAATGATAGAAAAGAGTGTTGATCTTAAGATTTATAAAAGAGAGTTTATCTTAAGGTTTTAAAAAATATCTTTTAAAATCTGAAGATGAGTTCTCTTTTCTATCATTATTGTTGGCTTTTGTCCATCAAGATGGGTGGAGTGTCCATTAAAAACGTGTATTTTTATAAAATTTTGTAACGTCTTATTTTTTGAGTGGACACTCTACCCATTCTCACTAACAAAAACCAATAATAATAATAGAAAAAAATACTAATCTTAAAATTTAAAAAAAGAATCTTAAAATTTAAAAAAAGAGTGCTGATCTTAAGATTTAAGATAAAGTGCGAAAAAATTATATCCAGAAATATCAACAAACATACAACGACGAGTGGAGTGTCCACTATCAACACAGTTTATATTCAACACAGGCAAGACATTTCTAAACTATCAACACAGTTTATATTCAGAAATATCAACAAGTTCAGAAATATCAACAAACATGGCAAACTATGAAAACCTACACTATCAGATCCAATTGGAATGTTTGCTTTACAGAAATTTCGGACGTCAAATTTCAACACTGCTTCCAAGCTGTGAAAGAGGCAGACACCTTGTCGCCGGTCGCTACTATTCACTGCGCGCTTTCACTGCTCACTGACAGCTTCCAGTACCGACCGGAACTCTGATAGATTTGGTTGCAGTGACCTGCTAGATTTTCCGTCGCTTTTGGATGCATGTAGGGTATCCGTATAGTACCCCCTTTTCGTTTTATTCCCGCCCGCGGCTCTCTGCATKTGTACTTCTCTGGTGCAACCCTGCCTGCCTGCCTTCTCAGTCACTACTTTCAATGGGCCGCTATCATATGCGACCATGTTCCCAGATGCCCTACCAATGCCCGAATTCCCACCGACTAAAGGGCCAATKTACAATCGGCACATGTATATATGAATGCAACAAACAAAACGACGCGCTATGATAATCTCAACAAGCAAAACGCTACAGTAATCTCAACCTGTGTGTATCTGTTTGGGAAGTGATATAAAGCGTTTGAAGCTAGTCTTTGGCTTAAATTCATTCACATTGGAGTCTGTTCACGTGCATTGCGTGGGAGAATCATAACGATGGAATGCCTAATCAAATAACATGATTGATCGACCCTTAATCAAAAGACCAGGCCGAGTCCTTCCGTAAGGTATCCTCTATCATTAGTTCTGTCACTCAAGCGCAAACACCAATCATGAGCTTCACATGATAACGAAATGACACTGGGAATCAAACTGGAAGGGCAATTTTATACGGGAAAGGACCGAGTTTTGTCAAACGACATGAGATGAAAAATCAAACCCTCTTTATTGATGTTGTCCAAAGTGGTGACAGAATTGGACGATTTTTTTCTCTTTATTTTTTATTTATATCTTTGCTGGTCTCTGAACAGAAGTGGACCATCCCATGATGTTTACCACTCAAGTGAAAAAAACGCAGGGAAAATTTCTGAAACCATGGTGTTCTGCTGGATTATTTAAAGGAGTTCATAAGACATGATCACTAACAAACAAGACCCGAAACTAATCGAGAGTGATTCAGAGTGCTTTTCGAGGGGCAGCTTTCGGCTAGTCCTATAAAACTAAGTTTTTTAAGAACCATAATTATTTTTTCTTTGTCATTTGGATCTGAGTCACGCATGCAAAACAATGAACATCAATATGGTGCATTTATTATAACTTGGTCGTGAAAACAGTATCGACAAAACTTTTATTTCAAACTGGGCATATTTTGACCACATCTTTTATGTTTCTTCTTTATACCTTTAAGATAGTTACAGATGCAAAGAATTATGCCCCCAGAGGAGAATCTTCGCGGTAATCAGAGAATTACACATAAAGGTTTTTGCCACTAAAGTAGAATGTCAATAAAGTTTAACACCCTACACATTTGGCTAGCTTTGTGGTAAAATTTCTTTAAAATGCATTCAGTGCATCATTGCTTGCATGTTAGATTGGTGACAGCATATTAGTTAATAAATTAGCATACCTTCTAAGCTGAAGAAAGGGAACACTGAAGTGAATAAGGACAATCTGAAAAGAAAAAAAGTAGTGTGTTGGATCAGATGGTTTCATGATCGGTAACTGTTTAAATGTAAGGGAAGGAGGTAGTTTTCTGGTTCAGAGACAAAAAAACACATTCCCAAATAGATGCATATGAAGAAGAAAATTTGAAGTTGCAAAGTGAAAAAGGAGTTGAAAAAAAAAAGCTTGGTTTAATGAAAAAGATACCAAGACAAATGTGGATCTCACCATAGTAAATGGGCTGAGTAAATGGTGAAGTTTATATTTCAGTGCATGGGGTGAAGTCTATGTTTACTACATGACTATTGTTGAGGGAAAGCCAAACTAAGCACCAAGCATCTTAAAATAGGGATAAGAAGCACAACTCAACTTGTTACTCAGGTACATGAAGATAGATATTTGAAAAAGTCCTAGTAAGTAAATTAATATTCCCTATTTCAATTTCAAACTCTCATAAGATCACAAAAAACCCCTCCACATGAAACATTGGACATAGCTATCATGGTTGAGATCTCTACAAGCTACAAGGAAATTGGGATCAATATTCTTCCACTTCCTTATTTTAAAAAGAATTATTAATTTACAACTAATATAAAAATTATACTTTATTAGAAATGTACATGTTCAAATAGTCCATCTAGACATAATTAAGGAAAATATATCATACAAATAATTAAAAGAAATGATGTAACTTGGTATTTGTGGCCTTAGACTCAACATAACATTGATGATAAAATCACCAACATAATTCACCTTCATATGCTCAATAGGATCAAGTGAAAACCTTAATGGTGAATGGACATATTATTATTGTGAAATTACTAAACAATGAATATATATTAAATCTCAAAAATATTGAGCATGGCCTACACATAATATGAGCATTTTGCATAAAAATAGTCCTAACCCTCAGTATATTAATATGTATGTATACATGGGAATAAATATTTGAGAAATGGGCATTAGGCATTGATATATCTATACCAACATACTTTCTTTGTGGTCATGACCCTGATAAACCAAAATACCGGTCAAGTCCCACAAAATTAAGACTTGGGTATTTGTCTCTTGCCTAGAGCCTATTGTAAACCACCATCTACCCCTGTTCCCTATCCTTTGTGTTGGCACATGCCTCAGCCCTATCCTCTCATCCCATCCACCTTTTGGTCCTCTTCCAATGTTGTCATACATGCCAATATGATTGCATTGAAAACCACTCAATGCAATGTTAACCGTGATGCATTGATCAATATGATTTAATAGTGATGGTTCTTTAGTAGTTGCACCTTCGATTGCAAAAAAAATAATGTAGTCCATGCCATGTACACCATACAGATTAAAGAGAAGTGATGAAGGGCATCACTTGTTTCATATGATCTTGCACACTAAAAAACAATTTCCATTTCAATTATAGTTAAATGTTTACATTTTACTTTGTTATAACTGGAGAATTCCTTCTAGTTTGTGTGATAGTTTTTAGATGCACATGGATCCTTGCTTTAAGCCTATAATTGTAGTTGATCACCGGATTAATGCATGGAATCATTCCTTAAAGAGTCACTCAACAAGCTTCCTAGCATTGTCATAGTTGATTTCTAGATGTATGTACATAAGAATTTCCAGGAGAAACCATGTTCTTGTTTCCAAGTAACATCAATTAAAGGTTAAACATAGACGATACTCATGTCACACGTGCCAGTTGTTCTCATGAGAGAATATGGCCGAGAGATTGGTGTGGGTCTTTCAAATTTACATATGACCATACATGAGATAATTACACATGTTGATGATTTATTAAAAAACAATTTTCCAAGAGAATAATTATGCCTTGCTCAACCATTGGATTACTTGAAATTGACAATGTATGATGAATTTCAAAACTTTTGAGTGACCTTCACCAAGTTTCTAGTTAATTTTCATTATTCTAGTAGTTTGAGATGTAGTAATGTATTCTTGGATTAAGAATAAAGAGACAATGATGATACTTTTTTCAGAACATCAATGAATATTGGTGTTTACCAAATATGTGATGTTTATGTTGTTTTCATGTGGGTCTACCGTGTGAATTCCATCTCACCTCCTAGTCCGTAGTAAATACAAAATAAATGTATATGAAATGTGTGTGGGCCAGAAGGAATCTATTTGCTTCAATTTCACTAGTTGGGGAAAATGAATTGTTTCATCTCTATGCATAAATGGTAGTTTTGAAATACATAGTGGGAATTCTTGATTGTATCTCACATCGATATTTTTCCTAATACTATTACTACTCCAATAATGTTGCTTTCTTATGTGGACACCAACTCTAAATTTGCAGTGGGGGAGGTGTGGGCTGATATGCCTTATGGATCTTACGCCCGACTTGTCTACAGCTAGGATTCCTATTGCCATAAACTTGTGGATTGGGTGCACTCCATGGGAGACTGAGACTTGGCCTTCGATTTCACTACCAAAGGGATCCTGCAAGAGGCTATGAAGGCGAGCAAGTTGTGGCATCGACGAGATTTGAATGGAAGACTAGTCGACATGATCAAGTTCTTACCATAAAAGGTGATGACCTTCATAGACAATCACAATACCTGGTCCATGCAGAACATGTGACCTTTCCCTCAAACTTATCTAGGGCTATAACTACATTCTCATCCATCCCGACATTCCCAACATTATAATAATCTTCTATATTATTTTCTTGGGGTTTTTTGCAACTAAATAAGGTGGATATTTAGTTAATTGATAACATTGTTTATTTTAATGTGCAGTTGGCAATTATTTTTTATTAACAAGGCATAAGACACATCTTGACATAAGGGTAGCAGTATGTGGATTCACAATGCACAATATTATTTATTTATTGATTTCGGTATGGAAGTGTTAATAATCCTCTATACAGACATATAGATGTATACGATGGATGGACAATTTATAGAGATGCAGTAGCAGTAGCATAGGTATTCTGACATCATCTGTCCCATGTATTTGAAGTTGTTTTACTAACAAGTCAAATTCAAATTCAATTAATGGATAAGTGAAATTTCTAAACCCAAAATGAATAACGAACGAAATAAGGTGACTTCTTGTAATTCTTGATTAAAATTCTACAAATACTTGTGCATGAGAGAGTCCAATTGGTGGTGTCTTGCATGATGGGCCGAAAGAAAAATCCCAGTATCCCTTGTTGAGCCTTGGTTTCAACACGTTTTTCAATGACTATTTAACTTATTATTATTTAATTTCTCCTTTATCCTTTTTGCAATTATCATTTATATCGCCATATATCATTCATATTGTTCATTTCCACTTTAGACAAGCTTCATGAGGTATATGATCATGATTTTATTTCTTTCCCATGTTTTGATGGTTTCCTAGGGTAGATTTTGTGATTTCCTAACTATTTGCAAAAGTCTTGTTGTTCTTGTGGCATTTTTCAGAATTCTAGTAGCGGTCACCTTCATAAATATGGTAGTAGGCATTTTTAGAAATCCAATAATGCTTCCATGTTCTAGATGGTTGTGCCCCCCGGGGGAGAATTCAAGCATATGGATTTTGTTGAGAATGACGTTGTCAAGCTTCCATGTTTCTCAAATGGACCCAAAGACCATCAAGCAAGGCATTGATATCTGGTCAAAGCCACATTTAACGTGCTTTGTTTTTCCACGAACCAGTAGGATTTTGTGGAACAAACGCCCAAGTTAGAGTCCCACATCTCCCACAATGATTATGCAGGAAACCCAACTCCCTTCCTTTGTCATTGAGCCAACAAGATGCAATTATTCCCGTATTAACTCAATAAAACTTGAAATGATGTGATGGCAGTGTGATCTTCTTGTTGAGAGGGTAAATATCTGGTCATGACATTTTTTTTCTATAGTCTAAAGGATGCAATCATAAATAGGAGAGACACCATCATTGTAAGTCGTCTCTGGTTGGATTTGATGATTATTATTTTGGTTGGAACCCTTGTTGTGCAAGGACGATAAACAATTCTCTATAATATCCCATTTGGATGATGAATTAGACATTTTTGTTTTAGATCTCTAGCAACACATTGTAGTCTTCTTGTAGAGTGTGCTAGAAGAGGCAGGGTCCCCTCTCTCCGATACACCTGTGTATATGTTTTCGTTTCTATAGGTGTAATTCTTGTTTATGTTTCATAGATTTGTTTGTGTAGTTAAAACTTGGTGTTATTTCAATTCATATCCCTGAAATTGATATTTAAAATTCCATCTTTACGTTCGTTTGTTTACACATTCAATTTATTTTTACCTTTACTCATATTCGTTAATGCTTTCTATTATCAACATGAAGAGAAGGTGTGCACACATAATTTTGGTAGCGTGTGTGTTTATTTATTACTAATGATCTTGGTGTTGTTAACACAAGAATATCAAGAAATTGAGAAGCCACGAGACTTGAATCTACAACCACAAGATTTGTTGGGTTTAAGTTTAACATTGCAAGTCCTTCAAAGCCACTTCTTTTCCACATTTGGAAGTGCTCATTAGCTTTCATGATACACATGGAACAAGTTTGGGCTTGGACCTTTTGAATTTGAGGGTGGAGATTTGTTAGCTTCCTCGCACGAGACCAAACCCAACTTTCATTGGTAGATCACAACCCATTATTGGCATGTGGGAAAATAACAATATGATTGTTCTTTTGGTTGGAACCCTTGTTGTGCAAGGATGGTAAACAATTCTCTATAATATCCCATTTGGATGTTGAATTAGAGGACATTTTTGTTGTAGATCTCTAGCAACACATTGTAGTCTTTCTGTAGAGTGTGCTAGAAGAGGCAGGGTCCCCTCTCTCCGGTATACCCTGCATATATGTTTTCATTTCTATAGGTGTAATTCTTGTTTCTGTTTCATAGATTTATTTGTGTAGTTAAAACTTGGTGTTATTTCAATTCATATCCCCGAAATTGATATTTAAAATTCCATCTTTACTTTCGTTTATTTACACATTCAATTTATTTCTATCTTTACTCATATTCGTTAATGCTTTCAATTATCAGCATGAAGAGAAGGTGTGCACACATAATTTTGGTAGCATGTGTGTGTTTATTTATTACTAGTGATCTTGGTGTTAACACAAGAATCTCAAGAAACTGAAAAGTCATGAGACTTGAATCTATAACTACAAGATTTGTTGGGTTTAAGTTTAACGTTGCAAGTTCTTCAAAGCCACTTCTTTTCCACATTTGAAATTGCTCACTAGCTTTCGTGATACATGGAAACAAGTTTGGGCCTTCACCTTTTGAATTTGACCATGATACATGGGAACAAGTTTGGGACTTCACCTTTTGAATTTGAAGATAGAGATTTGTTAGCTTCCTTGCACTAGACTAGACTCAACTTTCACTGGTCCATCACAACCCATTATTGGCATGTGGGAAAATAACAATATTATACATGGGGAACAAGTTTGGGCTTGCATCTTTTGAATTTGAAGGTGAAGATTTGTTAGCTTCCTCGCACCAAACCCAACTTTCATTGGTCCATCACAACCCATGATTGGCATGTGGAAAAATAACAATATGATTGTATAGAAAACATGAGCAAGGGGATGACGTATTCGAGGAAGGAATACTAACAAATTAACACTCAACGAGGAAGAGTTGAAACTTTACAAATGCATGGAGAGATACTCCGAGAAGCATTCAACACAACTCTCTCATCAACTCTCATCTCTATCTCATCAATAACTTAATTGCACAAATATTGAAATGTATAATATAATAAAAGCATTGTACCTGTCAAGCTCAACAAAATACACTCTTAACTTAAAAAGTGATAATGGTCAGCAAAATACACTCTTAACTTAAAAAGCGATAATGGTCAACAATGGTTAAAAATAGGTTTTATTTGAGAAAAAAATGCTAAGTAAATCTCATTTAAATTTACTTTACACGTAATTACATCAAGAGGGAAAAAATGCTCTTACACCTAGGATGAAAGACACATGTTATATATGGTATTGCCCTAATTCACCTCATCATTGACCTCATTACTAAATATCAAACAAGAATACACCAAATAAACATATAATAATAAAGTTATAGATATATATAAAACATAGTGCTCATAAAAAGTCTATAAATTTATAAAAGTTATGAAAGAAACATTAAATACCAAATAAAGTTTGGTAAATGTAATTAAAGTAATAAATATATAACAAAAGTTCATATATTTATAGAAGTTATGAAAGAAACTTGTGGCATTTAGAGGAGGTCATAAGACATGATCACTAACTAAAAGGACCGAAACTAATCTAGAGTTATTCAAAGTGCTATTCGAGGGGAAGCTCCCGCTCGTCATATAAAACTAAAGAGTTTCTTTAAGAACCCGGGTCATGCAAAAGAGCTAACATCAATATGGTTCATTTATTATAAATTGGTCGGTGGAAACAATATCAACAACACTTTTATTTCAAATTTGGTATATTTTGACCACATCTTTATATTTTTCATATAGTTATATATGAAAAGAATTATATTGTCATTTTTTTTTTTTCATTTCTTAAGTATTTTTCATAATTAAAATAAATTATTATTATTATTTAATTTTTGATATATTATTGACTGTTAAGTTTGAGATCTTATTGTTGTAGTGGTTGTAATATTGTCGATAGACAAACCAATTTGTTTATGGTCGTCGTATTTTTGTACTGCCTTCTTATAACCAATATGCTTGTACTTCCTTCTTCATCACCCTTGTGTTTTCTCATCCCTTGGTAGGGATGCATCCTGTGTCTTCACCATTGTAGTCCTATACATGGTAAGTACTAATGAGCCCATCATTTCCTTTTAATCCAAGCTACCAATAATGGAGTACGTTTTTATAGTTCACAACAACTATTTTTCCCTCAAAATATATTTATCATTATTTTAGATCATGCCAATAAATGTCTACATACCTTTTTTTTAATGGTGCTTGGTGTTGTTCATTGATACAAGTGCTACAAGTGCTCATGCTTTTCATGGCTTTGTTGTTATGGCTAACATTAAGCACCATGCAGTGAGCCAATCATTGGCTCACTGCTTGGTGCATCTTGTCCGTTCAATGGTGAATAATGTGTATCAAAGTGGTATCAAACAGACAAGATGCACCAAGTAGCGAGTGAATGATTGGCTCACTGCATGGTGCTTAATGGTAGTCATCTTGTTATTGTTATACTGATTACTTGTGTGTTGTAACGACTACTCTTTCCACAAACTACCATGAGAAAAAATACAATAGAAATCTTCTCAGCCTATTGACACTAAGCAGAAGATACCTCGACCCTAGAAAAAGAGTGAGTATTGGAGTCCCAACCCAAGATCTATCTTCTTGAGAGGTGGATCTCACATCGTTTGGAAACAACCTTATTCAATTCATCCACGTTGGCCATTGAATTGTCCTACCAATTGTACCCTTTTACATTCTTTAGACAATGCTTCCTCACAAAAATATCTTCGAACTAGTTAACAACTAAACATTGGCATGATGAAGCATATTCCTTCCAAGAATGACTTGCATGGAAATATGTGAACTCCTTAATCTTCTTAACGACACTTAAATTACTTTATCTATTCTAGCATCCTTAGTGGCTCAAGGTTTCAATAAGTATCTAATTATGTTTGTACAGGTCTTTCTAGAAGTAGCCATGAAGATGTATGCTACTATGATGATCTGACCAATGATAAAGGAATACTTGCTTGGATGCAGCCTACAACTCTAATTTAGGGAGATTTTATCTGACCACAAACTCTTTGTATGGTCCAGAGTTAAGAACCATTCTTTCTTCTTCATCATTTTCATTATTTAAAGGCTATACAAATTGATAACCATTTCTTGTGGACTATGTGATCTCTTGTTGATTAAGGAACTTGTGTGCAATAACAAAATACATAGGAAATAATCTACAATGAAGATGCCTACGAATGCATGTGGATTTACTTGATGCAGTTATATCCCCATGGGAGAAGAGAGGTAGATTGTAGGCCATGCAAGTGGTTGTTGTTGCAAGCAAGGAATCTCAACATGCAAGTTAGTCACCATGTGAAGAGTGGAAGTTCCAACTAGCTAGTTGGTGATGCCTTATCTTTGTTCTTCACCATTCTGGTTAGTTGGCAATGCCTTATATATGTTCTTCACCATTTTTTTTTCTCATATTTTTTAAACAAATGCTTAGGGGAATATCTTGAACATGAATGAGCACATCTTGGTCAATTAAACAATGTTAAAAATTTGACTAGATTCAAAATGTGATTTGGGGTTTAATAATGTTACAAAAATCTAAGTCCTATGGCTTTGGGTCAGGGCTACAACAGAGAAGTTCCCTTAAAATACTCCTCCTAACCTCTAATTAGACAATCGATTAGAAATAACTACTTGTGATAACTACATACCTGGAACCAAACGTTTGAAGTTGATCTCGCTTGAGGTCATTCGCTCCAGAAATCCTTGACAACGATTTTCTGAAAGTCCCGCAACTAGAGAAGTATGCAACTGCAAGAAAGTAGTTATCTACTAACTAACAAAATATAATCAATTCAAATTCTATGTTAGATTCAAAATAAGATACACATAATATCATGAAAATCACGAATTAACACAAATAATCAGACGAGAATGAGAGTTATTTTATTAATAATAGAAAAAGGGGTTGGTTAGAACCTGTAACCATTGCAACACTATCTCGAAACTAGGCTCCAAGTTCCTCCACCCAAGGCCTGAGATGACAAAGACTACCTCCAAAGTTTTGTATCCCAATGGGTCCAAGGAAACAATGGATTTCTTCTCGACTAGATAAAGAAGAACACAAATTATGAAAACAAGGGTTTTCAGGGGGGGGGAGTCAATCATAGAAATATAGGGAAACATGAGCTTGCAGGGCTATAAGGAAATTGCCAGCATAAGGTTGCATCTCTTTCCTCCATCCCAAGGATCTCTTTTATACTCCCTTTTGATAGTTGGAGTAGTTATGAACGAGCTATAGGAGGTAGGGAACCTGGGGAACCCATTAACTTTGCCCGAAAGATCGAGATTTATTATTTTTTTTATCCAATTAAACAGGTATGCAGTTTGATAACTAGAAAGTCACGTATGTACGTGAGTTTCTTTAAGAAGAGTCACGTACATCAAGCAAGATGGGATTTTTAAAGATATTTTTTGGGAGGAAAAAGGGGATTTTTACCCTTCAAGCAGGGAAAGGGATGTAACTAAGGTCAATGGATTGTCATGAGCATATGTGGTTTCAAATGATGCTATAACAGATGCCCCCTAATGTGTGAGGTTAGAAGAGAAACTGATGACCAAAATACATTACAAATAGTCATGAGATTCTAGAAGGGCCATTGAGTAGGAGTAGTTGAACACAAATCCCATAACAATACCTACAATAGAAATAAGTAAGATATTGTTGTAACGGCTAATCGACTTTGTTGACTAGACCTGAAAGTCGACTAAGAATTAGTTGGTCGAGTGTGGAAGTCAAAATTATAGGTCAATCGAAGTATCTTTTAAGATGACCGACCCAGGCCATTAAGTAGTTACAATTGCCTGGTAACTGAACATGTATGTATAAATAGATGATCATGTATCAAGGAGAAGGTCTCTCTTTTGTGTTGTATTGACACATATAATAAAGTAATGATTCTTGGGCTTCCACTACTTTGTGTATGTATTTTCTTATGGATGTATGTATGTAATCTTTGTGCTTTGCTTGCCAATGTGATGGACTACTGGTAACATCCCCTACTTTTCCCTAGATTACAACATTGGTTCCGTTGCTGATAGTTATGAACCTGGGCATGCAGAAGATCACATAGATGATAACTTTACACAACATATTTGAATAGTGGGAGTGAAAAATTGAAAACTACATCAAGAATCACGAAAGAAGGAACAACCTCACACTAGCAGAAGCAAGATCACAATTTTTCTTAGAGAATCACGAACGATTTCTGGAGGCTATCCCATAACCCATATTTGAGTACATTAACAAATCCTAAAATGCATAAATTGACTCCCGACGAAAAATTAACAATAAAGCTTACAAACGATAGATGGACGAACTTGTACGAGTGGGTTGAAAGAATTGTCGAAGATTATATAACAAAACAAGCTATTTAAGAGTTCCGTAATATGTGGAACAATTGGAATTCAAATAGAAAAATAGTTGGGGAGGATTAGCCTGATAGAGCGCATGAGCATTTTGAGTCTGACATGAATTGATCAAATCTGGAAATAACAACATCCGCGGTGACCCCCGACATAAGTAATCAAGTACATTTGATAGAGGATAGCATGAGCGCCCATCAACTTGAAGACCAGCCTACAAGCATGTATTATGAAGACTTAGGACCAATAGTATGTACTCCTCCTATTAAAATAAGTAGACCTCAAATTAAATAATTCCTACAACAGAGGCTTCAAATTGATGAACAGTTCGCAAGGCCATGGTATAGAAACGATGAGCACAGGAATATACATGATATGCTCATAGTCGAACCATAAATAAATCTAAATAAATTCGATAATATGCCCGTCCACATCAAGGATCTTACATAACTGACCTCCCTACCAAATCTCATATCAAAGGAATATAATAAATGAGCAGACTATAACCACGAACCGACACATTCATTGGAACGACATATCATCGAGTATAAAGATAAAAGTTGTCAAATTGAAGAAGTAAGCCTAAAAAAAAAGAAGGAAAAATTACCTCTAACATACCATGTGTCAAAAGACCTACTGGTAGATGAGTCAACAAAACAACAACCGACTAAGAATTTGACATCCCAGTCAAAATTTGTGATAAACCAAACATCACAAAAGTCTATTGTTCTTAAAAAGAAAACAACAATGGGACTCAATAATTGTTGGTACAGGGGCAAACCCAGGGTTCAACGCTACAACAACACACCAAAAAAACTCTAACTACCTGTTGCACCTCTTTTGTCACCTAAATGAGCAAAATAAGGGTTCTTACAAACCCAGTTGGGTCAGCTAGGCAAGACAACAGTAGAGGAAAGAGTTAGAAGTATAAAGCATAAAAGATAAGCAAAGAATTAAACTAAGAACGATAAAAGAAATTAAACTAGAGTGCATAAGGACATTAGAACAAGAAATAAACAAGACTCATGCCACCAATGGAAAGGATTGTATTAGTGGAAAGAAAAAACCAAAGAGAAAGGGAGACTTTGGGTCCCCTCTTCCTCCAAGGGAGGGCTCTTGGACCCCCAAATATTGAGCTCTTCTTACAAGTAAGGAACTAAAATGAAATGGTGAAGATAATCCAAAGCACATTCAATCTAGAGGTGATATGAATGGCTAAATGAAATGGTGCTAGCATGCTCTCGATGAGGACAGAGGATCCTCCAAGAGAATATCAGTAGCATAACAATACAAATGAATTCCTTGAAAATATATTGCACCCATGGATTCCTTTTATAGCATAGCTTTGAGGTATTATGCAACCAGTTCTTAGTGTGAATAAGGGGCCCTTTAGGGAACCTTTAGGTCTTTGACCAGTCCCCTAGTCGGATTTAGCTGAGATTTGGATGTCAAATCGACTTGGAAGTCAAATCAACTTGGAAGCTGAACTAGAAGTGGGTGGAAGGCCGACCAACATCATAAATGCACCATTTTGAGGTGTTCGCGGCTTTTTGCATCCACAATCGTGGATTGGGCACATGTGCACTTTTTCAACGTTATCTGATTGTCACACGTGCATGTGCGCCTTGTGTATTTTTCGCGCATGCTGATTTTATTGTTGGTTGTATAGTTTTGGACCTTTTGGAGATGCATATTTGGTCCATGAGTGAACTAATGAGGGTTTTGAAGATGCTGGATTCCTGTAACCATTTGCGGACTAAATTCCGGTGATAACAGATGCCCCCTGATGTGTGAGGTTAGGAGCATACGTATAGCCGAAATACATCAATGTTTCTTCTACTGAGAGTACCTGTGAAAGAAAGAGCATTGTGGGGAGTGTCAAGAGCGACCCATTGGAAGGAGAGGGGAACCTGTAGGACCCAAGCCTTTCCCAAGGTGTGGAAAAAAATGAAACTGTGTACAAGCGAGGGGTCATTTCCCATGCTCGTGTCATGTAACTCAAAAGGATGTAATACAATAACTGAAGCTGTGTTGTGGACGCAGATCACTGCAGCGCCCTCTGGGGTGGTTTGATAATAACAGAGGACAATTCTGATGGTGAAAAAACTATGAAAAAGGTAAAGACGCCTGTGAGAAGTGTTGATAATGTGCAGACATTGATAGTTTATCAAATTTCATAGGTCTTCGGCTAAGATAAAACAACTGCAATAGTCACAAAGTAAGACCCGCCGTAACATGAGATAGTGTTGAAGTCGGATGTTATGGGGGTCAATGACAATAGAGAACAATGGTGGTTTTCCCTGTGCCATCCAAGACTCTTCATTGTAAAGGTAATGAGAGTCAAGATATAGTCGCCCTTCTAGAAACCATGCTGATGTAGATAGAAAGGGAGACGCAACTCCAAGAAGCAAAGGGATTTCTGAAATCCATTGGATGAGATCAGGAACTGATGAGGTACATGGACGAAGTCAAGATGTGGTGAGACTCAAGACTGCCCTTGGTTGGGGAGATATGCAAAGTGGCAACAACCATAAAACTGAATCTAGCATCAGGGGGATGACTGGACGAGGGTGAGCTATGCCAGAGGAGAGAAAAAATGGATAAACACAGAGATAAAAAAAGGTGTATGGGCTGTAAGATACTCAGGGTTTATGGATAATGTCATTGATGTAGTGAAGTGAAAAAATGCTTCAACCAAGGGCGACAAGGGTGACTTTGCTGGGAAAAAGAAGGTCGCTAAAGGCGACAACAGAAAGCTATGAAAATGCGAAAAAGGGTTTGTAAAATTATTAAAAGAATAAAAAATAAGTTGGGATAACTGTGCAGATACAGAAACGGGTGTCCCAGTGTAAGATGGCTTGGCCTGATGATTGCGCAATTTTCTTGGAAAACAAATGGAGGGTTGGGGCCCAATGGGCGGGTTTCTGTATTGGGGAAACTTATGGAGGATAATCTGCAGAGGGGAAAACTGACAGTGAATGAAATGGATGGTTAACGATACTACTGACATAATACCCACGCCTGGACAATCCAGTCAAGAAGTATATGTCCTCAATGTCAATGGATAATGTGTGAGATCCTACATTGAAAACTTGCTGGTCTGGGTCCCACATACGAACTAGATACTCCAGTAATCTGACTTGGGCTCTCATGCCCGGGATGCGAAAGTATTTTAAGAGCCCACAATCTCTCAATGCAGTTATGGTGGGAGGATGATTCTCGACATTTGCATTATCCTCCTCATGTTCTCGTTCTCGCCACTTGAGCACCATGTTTGTGGCTATTTACCTGCATAAGGAACATACAAGGAGGATTAATGATTTTATTCATGATATGAATCTTTTTCATTGGTTAAATATTTAAAAAAAAATTGAGTTCTGCGCTGCTCGCAGGTGCCTTATTATACACAGTGCGAACACCTCACAGGTGGCTCAAGGCTCACCTGTGAGAACGCATCATTCTCGCAGGTCCCATATGAGCTTCCTGCGAGGATGCTTATGCGCACGTAGGGTTCAAAAAACTACTTGAAACTGAAAAACTAACCAATGAAATTAAAAATTTAAACCATGAAAATGTCAAGTATGAAGAGCTTACCGTAATGTTGTAGACAGCTCGTCAAATGATCTCTTGTAGCTCCCGGAAATCAACGCCGAATTCAGAGGGTAAAAAGGGGGTTTTTGGAACTCAATAGTGAAAATGTGAAATGGTATGGTAAAAAATGTGTATTTACTCATTTAATTTACTTTTTACTATGTCATTTTTGGGTTTTTATGTTTACCTATTGTTTAAACCTAATTACTAATATCAAGATGAGTGTAATGACGTGCAGGTGTGTTGACAGTGCTGATTATATACAAGGGTATGGACATATTTTTCTTCGTAATGGTGTGTTTTTTATTGTTTTTCAGGGTTTTTACACAAAACCTCGAGCATCCTTTTTGTCCGTTCTTACGCTCGTAAATAGAAGAGAATGTGATCGAGCATAGTTTTATCACTTTTTCAGGCTCAACAAGGTTATACGAAAAAGGACCCCCCCTGGAGTCCTCTTTAAGCTCTTTTTAGACTCTCTAAACATGAAAAGATCGCCGAGCGACCTTACTATCTTCATGCTCGCTAAAGTATTTGAAATATGCGTCTGGTGAGCGATAATTTCTCTTTTTTTCGGTCTCGTCCAGACTATTTTACGAAAAAGGAACTGAGAGAGTTCTCTTTTAAGTGTTTTTCCAAACTCTATAATCTTGAAAAACCTTCGAGTTTACTATCTCTGGACTCGTTAAACAAACATTGACAGACCCGTGATGGGACTGAACCACTCCTTCTTAGGGTTCGTTAAAAATACTCCGAGGGACTCGTCCAAAGGATGAGCTTATATCAACAAGCATATGTGATCCTCTTCAAGCTTGTGTAAAAATAAAGAGGTACTTTCCAGAAATGGTGGGGAAAAATTTGGGAAAGGGATATGTTTCATCTTCGTATTGATTGGCAGTAAGTGTCGCTCTTGAACATGACACCCCCTATTCATCATTTGAAACTGGTTTGGGAAATCCATTTGTCTCTCATTCGATTTGCTACAAGGTTATTCCCTGTGTCGTCTTTGAGTCAATGTTGCCAAATCATTGGTCGTGTCATTCATATGTTCAAGAGAAGTCCATCTGAAACCTATATTGAGTCAGCCATCTGTAGTTACCCATTCTCTCCATGTCGGCCTTCCCTGCGTCTAGTCCAATTTGCAAAATGCTCGGTTTTACCTTCAAACTCTGATACTCATTTCGTGTCATTGATGGGGGATACATCAAGGCCCTCCTGTGACAAGTTTTGTTCCGTCGACTTCAGCACATTATCCGGAATCAAGACTTAGAAATTATTTGGTACCTTGGAACTTGCATGCCTCAAAGTCAGGTTTCCTCTCTTTCGACAGTGGGTTTACATCATTGACCCCTAATCGAAAGATTCCATCGGATGTTCGACATCAACTCATTCATTCACACTCGATGGATTGTACCATGGTACCTTGGGAGTCATTGACATCAATGGTGATTTCCCTCGCACTTGTTAATGGTTACATCAATGACTGGTAATCAAGTGGTTTCTACCATGTTCGACTTCAACACATGTAATCACATGGTTAGATTGGTACTTTGGGGGACGATATTGAAGACTCTGGATATTATCTTTGTAATCCAGGTTGCGATGGAGTATGTATAATTTGCGACACATAGATCCACTGTGTATGTTTCGTGGCTATGTTGTCTTGATTTGAAATATCTCGCATAGATCCACAGTGTATTCAGGTAGCTATGCTATATTTTGACGGCATGGATCCACAGTGTATAATTGGTGGCCATGACCCATGTCTACAATGTCATCAGTCTATGATCTAAATATGGGAATGCCTACCTCAGAATTGATATATATAATACTCTGCAGATTCTTGGTTGTTCGTAGGTTTCTAATTAGATGTGCCTTTGGTTCTTGACACACACATACAGCTTACAAAGTCTATCGTCTGTCACTGGTTCCACTCTCAGACTTTGGGGGGCATTCTGTTACCCATAATTTTGGTTGTCATGATGATGTATTGATTATGGTGCACTCAACCTCTTCATTAGAACTTTCTCCTGAGAAAAATTACTTTCTTCTCTTACCAAAAATATCTTTTTTGAGGAAGGTTCACAGGCTACCAATACATTTTCCTGCGAGAATGTATGATTCTCGCAGGCTACCTTAAGCCAGGGTGTGAGAAGTTCACACTATTTCTAACTACTAGGGTGCGAACCCTTTCTAAAGAAGAGAAAAAGAAGAATTCTCGAAGCTTCTAGAAGGGAATCTTCTAGAAGGATGAGATGGCATTCGAATGGTTATCTAAGTACTGGCTTTCCTGATATTTTGGGATCATTCCTATCCAAGTAACTAATTCATTCTCTCTTATATATTGAGGGGATTCTCATGGAAGAGGTTAGCAAGCAAAGAAGCAAGAGAGACATTTGAGAATTAGTGATTGTGTGAAGGACTGAAGCTACAACAGCTAAGGAACTCCAACAAGTTTATCAAAGGTGGTTGATCTTCTTCATGCAAGTGAGCAAGTGTGTGTGTCAGAGCTAAGGGTCATCAAAAAGGAGGCTTGCAACATCAAGGCTCAGGTTGTAAGTTTTACTTTCTATCAATATAATACAGTAATGTGTCCCTTTCCCATAAAGTTAATCACACTTTATTGTATAACTCCTTGATCATATACATAGATTAATTATTGAATAGAATGTGCTTTCTTCACTTTGATTGGTTTGTATTGTCTTGACCATGACTGTATGAGAGCATTGGAGTGAAGCAGGAAAAACAAAGACTCAAGGAAGCGATTATAAGGTATGTTCTTTAATCGTGCCTCTTAGTATATTCAATAATTAAAATCTAGGGAAAGAGTATCATTCTGTCCTTTTTTGTTCTAGATCCAGGTGGATCTAGGGAGATCGGTTTGTGTCCGCACTTACGGATTTATCCTATAACACCCTCTCCCATGAGAACTCAACGCAATGCATACTATTGCTTCCTAACGAGGGAGGATTTATGTAGGTGGATATCGGTGGCCACCCACCTATTACAATGAGCTCAAAACACTCTTTTGGAAATTTACTATTTTTAGCAATTTTTTGGTTCCTAAACTTCCGAGGCCATTTTGAGGGTCTAAATGAATTTTTTTTTAGATCGATCATCTCAATGATGGCCAAAGGCTCTAAGTGATCCCCCAAAATGAATCTCCTCGATGATACCTTTCCAAGGAGCTATCGTTCATCCCAAATGGAGATCCTATGCCAAAGTTACTCCCCCGGGAAGTTGATACACCAAACTACCCAAAACAGGGTCCACAAAATTGTTGGATTTTCATCTGTTGGGTTTAGGGTTTTGTATTTTCTGTATGTTAAAAAGGAATTTAGAGCCTCATTGTAATCATATTCTCATGAATGTTAGTAGTCGTCACATATATTCTAAGAGATAATCTTCCACCATTGTAGTGAGACTTTCACTCTGTATTTCTATAGTTTTGTACATTTCGCTCATTAATAGAAATTGTGTATTAATGTATCTATGTGTTTAAGGTTTCATCTCTAATATATTTATGTTATATTATTAGATATCTGAGATATCTATGTACATTTATTTATTGTATCTCCGCTCTCATTTTGTGCTAAAAATAATCCAGATCAATGGTATCAAAGCAGGTTGCTCTTGATTGTTTTTCATTGCATGTCCCCAACACGGTCCGAGTATAGAAACTTGGGTCTCAAGTTTTTCTCTATTTTGGACAAACACTCTCGTATTCCCAAGAAACCCTCCATGGAAGAAGAAAATAAAAATGATGGAGCAGAATATTCTATTAATTTGTTGCTTGAGAAAGATTTCATGCGATAGAGGGAGGAAATGATGGAGAATTTTTCCCACATCCTTCAACACCTGTCGATAACAACAGGTGCATCTTCATCAAGCAGGCACTTTGGAGGCACCTCTCCTTTCAAGGTACAAGATAATTTTGATATTCCCGTATTTGAAGGACAAATAGATGTAGATGCTCTAGGAAAATGGTTAAATATGCTAGAAGGTTATTTCTCTTTTCATAGTTTTTTTGATAGGGAAACGATCACCTTAGAACTCCTTAAGGCTCTCCCCCATGTCAAACATTGGTGGGAAACTTACAGGGAGAAAAGTTCCACAAAGGATTATGGAGTATATGGGGCTGATACCACTTGGTATTTTTTGTGGATGTTGTTAAGGAACAATAATATCCTCTTGGAAACTATGACGACCGGTACATGAGATAGACCACACTGTGGGAAGAGAGCGGCCAAGCAGTGTCGGAGTTCACCAATACCTTCCATACCTTGCGCACCAAGTTGGGTATCAAATATTTCGAGAGAAATTTGGTTATGAAATACAATGGGTCTCTACACAGATACATCCAAACTGAAATAGATTTTCTCAACATCTCATCATCGGTTGTTTCTTATCGATATGTTGTTAAAATCGAGTAGAAATTTAAGTACCAGAACAAGCGGGAGTTTAGGTCTGCAAATCCGCAACAACAAAAGTATGGTAAAGACGAACCTAAAAAACAACCTTCAGAAAACCAATGCAATCCACAGGAGAAAAAGGGTAATAGAAAGACGAAGAAGGACACTGGAAAATGGTGCGATTTCCAAAAAATCCCCTGGAACAACATCGATGAATGTCGTTAAAAAAAATAATTTGTGTCGAGATCAAACACAATGAGTCGAACCCTGATTCAGAATATGATTCAAAACATACTTTTAGAAAACAAATCATCGACGCAGACCCCATCGCTATTGTCGCGCCACAACAATTCAACCATAAGAACCAACAGATTTTGAATATGGGGAGTTCCTTTTTCATTTATAAATGTCGGTGAAGGGGACCCCACTACATTTTATTGTTGATAGCAGAAGCCAGAAAAAACTCATCCCAGCAAAGGTCGTCAAACAGTTGGGAATTTTGACAACACCACACCTGCAACCATACAGCAGCAGGTGGCTTAGCTAGGCATGATAGGGTCATCGATCACTGTTGATTTTCATACAAAATACAACCCTTCAAAGATGAGGTATTATGTGATGTTTCCCCACTGGATGTCTATGATGTTCTTTTGGGCCAACCATATATGTGAAAGTGCCATGCTATCTATGAGTCTCAACCTTGTAGTGTCATTATTACTCTAGGGGATAATCTCTACAGGATACCAGAGGTAGTTCTGACTATTGTCCCACCTAAATAGTTCTGCAAAGTAGTATCTCATACTACAAAATTCAACATCTTCATTTTCTGTTCAAAAGGTGAACAAAAGAACACCACAACCACTACACCCTTAGTGCAAGCACCTTCTCTCCAGCATAATCAGGTCAACAAGAATGAAGAAAAGTGTAAGTATTCCTTCGACACATAGTCATCTCATGTAGCCAGACTGGTTAAAAAGGTCCAACCTTCCATCCAAATTCCGTGACAGCCTTCAACAAGCTAAGCAATGCAACTTCTCCAACAAAGCAAGAAACCCATCAAGATGCAGATTCAACAAACGTTTTTCCCTCTACCTTGGTAACTCAATGAAATTGAGACCATTTATTCCTAATAAGGGCGGATTGATCCATGTGGATATCGATGGCCACCCATCTATTCCAATTGTCTCAAAACAATTTTCTGGAAATTTATTATTTTTAGCATTTTTCGGTTCCTAAATTTTCAGGGACATTTTGAGGGTCTAAATGAACTTTTTTCAGGATTGATCACCTTGGAAAAGGCCTAAGTCTATAATTGATTATCCAAAATGAATCTCCTCAATGATACATTTGTAATGCGCTATGGTGCTCCCCAAACCGAGATCGTATTCCAAAGTTACATCATCGGGAAGATGATACACTAAACTACCCAAAATGGGGTCCACAAAACTGTTGGATTTTCATCTTCCAGGGTTACAGTTTTGGATTTTATTTATGTTAAAAGGGACTTTAGATCCTCATTTTAATCATGTTCTTGTGAATGTGAGTAGCCATCAAATCTCTTCTTAGAGACAAGCTGCAAGCATTCTAACAAGTCTTTCACTATGTATTTCTATAGTTTTGTACATTTCGCTCATTAATAGAAATTGTGTATTACTGTATCTCTATGTTTATAGTTTCATATCTAATATATTTATTTTATATTATTGAATATCTGAGATATATATGTACATTTATTTATTGTATCTCCGCTCTCATTTTGTACTGAAAATAATCTGGATCAGTGGTATCAGAGCAAGTTGTTCTTGATCATTTTTCAGTGCATGTCCTCAACGAGATACGAGTATAGAAACTTGGGTCTCTAGTTTGTCTCTCTTAAGGAAAATATCTCTCATACACCCACGAAACCCTCCATGGTGGAAGAAAAGAAAAATAATGGAGCAGACGATTCTATTAATTTGTTGCTTGAGCAAGATATCATGTGACAGAGGGACGAAATGATGGAGAATTTTTCCCACATCCTTTAATGTCTATCGATAACAATAGGTGCATCTTCATCAAGAGGCAAATTTGGAGGCATCTCTCCTTTCAAGGTACAAGTTAATTTTTATATTCTCGTATTTGAAGGATAAATAGATGCAAATGTCCTAGAAAAATGGAAAATATGCTAGAAGGTTATTTCTCTATTCACAATTTCTCCAACAGGGAAAATATCACCTCCGCACTCCTTAAGGCTCTCCGCCATGTCAAACATTGGTGGGGAACTTATTGGGAGAAAAGTTACATAAATGAGTCTAGAATATATGGGGACGAGCCCACTTGGGATTTCTTTGTGGATGTGGTCAAGGAACAATATTACCCTGTTGGAAACTATGACAACCAGTAAATGAGATGGACCACAGTGCGTAAAAAGAGGGACCAAGCAGTGCCAAAGTTCACCAATACCTTCCATACCTTGTGCACCAAGATGGGTATCAAATATTTCAAACGACATTTGGTTCTAAAATACTGTGGGGCTCTACACAGATACATCCAAACTGAAATGGAATTTCTGGACATCTCATCGCTGGGTGTTTCTTATCGATATGATGTTAAAATCAAACATAAATTTTATCACCAAAACAAGTGGTAGTTCAGGTATGCAAATACACAACAACCAAAGTATGGTAGAGACGACTGTAACAATGAGCCTTCAGAAAACTAGTCCAAACCACAGGAAAATAAGGGTAACAGAAAGACGAAAAAGGACACTGGAAAATGGTGGGATATCTACAAAATCCCCTAGCACAACACCAATGAATGTCGTTCAAAACACTCATTGGTGGTCAAGATCAAATATAAGGAGCCTGAACCTGATTTCAAAACTGATTTAGAACATAATAGTAGAAAACAGATAATTGACGTAAACACCATCGCTACTCTGGCGACCACCACAATTCAACTAGAAGAACCAGTAGATATTGAAGAGGGAGAGCATGTTTTTCATTTACAGATGTGGGTGAATGGGACCCTGCTACATTTTATTGTTGATAACAGAAGCCAAAAGAACCTCATCTCAGCAGAGGTCGTCAAATAGTTGGGATTGTCAAAAACACCACACCCGCACCCATAAAACATTGAGTAGCTTCACCAGGGATGAGATCTATGTGTCATATAGGAGATTCGATTTTCATACGACATCCAACCCTTAAAATATGAGGTATTATGTGATGTTTCCTTGCTGGATTTATATGAATTTATTTTGGGCTAGCCATATATGTGGAAGTGCCATGCTATATATGAGTCTCAACTCCTTAGCTTCATTATTACTGTCGGGGTCATCTCTACAGGATACCAGAGGTAGTTCAGACTATTGTCCAACCTAAACATTGATGCAAGGTAGTATCTCATACTACAAAATTTAGCTTCTTCACAGTCTGTTCAAAAGGTGAATAGAAAAACACCTTAACCACTGAACCCTCAGTCCAAGCACCTTTTGTCCAGCAGAAGTAGGTCGACAAGATTGAAGAAAAGAGTAAGGATTCCTTATGAAAATAATCATCTCATGTATCTACACTGTTTAAAAAGGTCCAACCCTTCTAGCCACATGTTCGTGACAACCTTCAACAAGCTAAGCAGTGAACTTCTCGAGCAAGGCAAGAAGCTCATCAAGATGCAGATTCAACAAACACTTTTCCCTCTTGCACAGGTAATCAATGAAATGTATACCATTGCTTCCTAATGAGGGAGATTTGATCCAAGTGAGTATTGGTGGCCACCCACCTATTCCAAATGGCTCAAAATAGTCTTCTGGAAATTTAATATTTTCAGCAATTTTTCGGTTCCTAAACTTTCAGGGCCATTTTGAGGGTCTAAATGAAGTTTTTTTCTGGAGCGATCACCTCAATAATATTCAAAGGATCTAATTGACCCCCAAAAATAAATCTCCTCGATGATACCTTCAAGATGATCTATTTTTCACCACAAACCGAGATCATATGCCAAAGTTATGCCTCTGGGAAGTTGATACACCAAACTACCCAAAACGGGGTCCACAAAACTGTTGGCTTTTCATCTTCCAGGGTTAGGGTTTTTCATTTTATGTATGTTAAAAATGAATTTAGAGCCTCATTGTAATCATATTCTTGTGAATTTGAGTAGCCATCACATCTCTTCTTAGAGATAATCTACCACCATTCTAGTGAGTCTTTCACTCTGTATTTATACAGTTTTGTACATTTCGCTCATTAATAGAAATTGTGTATTACTCTATCTCTATTTTTATGGTTGCATCTATAATATATTTATGTTATATTATTGGATATATGATATTTATGTTATATTATTGGATATATGAGATATCTATGTACATTTATTTATTGTATTTCCTCTCTCATTTCATGTTGAAAATAATCTGGATCAGTGGTATCAAAGCAGACTGCTCTTGATTGTTTTTCAGTGCATGTTTTCGATGAGGTCCAAGTATAGGAAGTTGGGTCTCAATATTGTCTCTCTTGAGGACAATCACTCTCGAACACCTAAGAAACCCTCCATGGTGGAAGAAAATAAAAAATGATGGAGAAGAATATTCTATTAATCTGTTGCTTGACCAAGCTCTCACGTGATAGAGAGACAAAATAGATGCAGATGCCCTAGAAAAATGGTTAAATATGATAGAAGGTTATTTATTTGTTCATAATTTCTTCGATGGGGAAACGATCACCTTCACACTCCTTAAGGATATCCCCCATATTAAACATTTGTGGGAAACTTACTGGGAGAAAATTTCCATAGATGATTATGGAATATATGGGGATGAGCTCACTTGGGATTTTTGTGGATGTGGTCAAGGAACAATATTACCTTGTTGGAAACTATGACGACCAGTACATGAAATGGACCAAACTATGGCAAGAGAGGGGTCAAGAAGTGTTGGATTTAACCAATACCTTCCATACCTTGTGCTTCAAGCTAAGTATCAATGACTTCGAGCAACATTTGATTCAGAAATGTCGTGGGGCTCCACATAGTTACAGCCAAAATGAAATGGATTTTATAGACATCTCATCATTAGGTGTTGCTTTTCAATATGATGTTAAAATCAAGCCAAAATTTAAGTACCAGAAAAAGAGGGAATTCGGGTCTACAAATCCGCAACAAACAAATTATGATAAATATGGCCCTAACAACCAACCTTCAGAAAACCAATCCAAGCCACATGAAAAAAATGGTAACAGAAAGATGAAGAAGGGCACAGGAAAATGGTTTGATTTACACAAAATACACTGGCACAACATCGATGAATGTCACTCAAAAGAGTCATTGTTGGCTGAGATCAAAGAGAAGAAGCTAAAGCCTGATTCAAAATTTGATTCAGAACATACTGGTAGAAAATAGATCATCGATGCAAAACCCACCACTAATGTCACGACCACAACAATTCAACCAGAATAACTAGCAGATCCTGGAGAGGGAGAGAACCTTTTTCATTCACAGATGTAGGCAAAGGGGACCCTGCTGCTTTTTATAGTTGATAGTGGAATCCAGAAGAACCTATTCTCAATAGAGGTATTCAAATTTGATTGTCATACAACATCCATCCCTTCAAATATGAGGTATTATGTGATGTTTCCCCCCTGGATGTCTGTGATGTTCTATTGGGCCAACCATATATGTGGAAGTGCCATGATATCTATGAGTCTCGACCCTGTAGTGTCATTATTGCTCTCGGGGGTCATCTCTACAAGATACCAGAGGTATTTTTGACTACTGTCCCACCAAAAAAATGTCGCAAGGGAGTATCTCATACTACAAAATTCAGTTGCTTCACAGTCTATTCAAAAGGTGAAAAAAATTACACCACAACCACTGCACCCTCAGTCCAAGCACCTTCTTTCCAACAGAAAAAGGTCAAAAATATTGAAGAAAAGCATAAAGATTCCTTCAGCACATAGTTATATCATGTATCTAGACTAGTTAAAAAGGTCCAAACCTTCCAGCCAGAGGTTTTTGACAATCTTCAAGAACCTAAGCAACAAAACTTCTCCAACAAGGCAAACAACTCATCAAGATGTAGATCAAGAAAATGTTTTTCCCTTTCCCCCCAGAAATCAATGTAATGGAGACCATTGCTTCCTAAGGAGGGATGACTGATCTAGTTGGATATCGGTGGCCACCCACCTATTCCAACAGGCTCAAAACAATCTTTTAGCAATTTACTATTTTTAACATCTTTTCGGTTCCTAAACTTCCGGGGCCATTTTGAGAGTCTAAATGAAGTTTTTTCATTATCGATCACCTTAAAATTGGCCTAAGGCTTTGATTGAGCCCCCAAAATGAATCTCCTCGATGATACCTTTGCAATGAGCTATCGTGCGCCCCAAACAAAGATCATATACCAATGTTGCACCCTCGGTAAATTGATACACCAAACTACCCAAAATGGGGTCCACAAAAATGTTGGATTTTCATCTTACGAGGTTAGGGTTTTGGATTTTGTTTATGTTAAAAAGGCCTTTAAAACCTCAATGTAATCATATTCTTGCAAATGTGAGTAGTCATCACATCTCTTCTCGAAGATAAACTACCACCATTCTAGCGAGTCTTTCACTTTGTATTTCTATAGTTTTGTACATTTCGCTCATTAATAGAAATTGTGTATTACTGTATCTCTGTGTTTATGGTTGCATATATGATATATATTTTTTTTTATTAATGGATATATAAGATATATATTTACATTTATTTATTGTATCTATGCTCTCAATTCATGCCAAAAATAATATGGATCAATCCTATCAGAGAAGGCTACTCTTGATCGTTTTTCAATGCATGTCCCCGATGAGGTCCGAGTATATCAAGTTGGGTCTCGAGCTTGTTTCTATTAAGGAAAATTGCTCTCACATGCCCAATAAACCATCCATGGTGGAAGAAAATAAAAATGACGGAGCACAATATTTTATTAATCTCTTGCGTGAGCAAGCTCTCACGTCACATAGGGACGAAATGATGGAGAATTTTTCCCACATCCTTCAATACCTGCCGACAAAAGCAGGCATGTCTTGATCAAGAGACCACTTTGGAGGAACCTTTCCTTTCAAAGTAAAGGTTGATTTTTATATTCTCGTATCTGAAGGATATATAGATGCATATACCCTAGAAAAATTGTTAAATATGCTAGAAGGTTATTTCTCTGTTCATAATTTCTTCGATAGGGAAAAATCACCTTCACACTCCTTAACGCTCTCCCTGATGTCAAACATTGGTGGGAAAATTACTAGAAGGAAAGTTCCACATATGAGTCTGGAATATATGAAGCTGAGCCCTCTTGGGATTTTTTGTGGATGTGGTTAAGGAACAATATTACCTTGTTGGAAACTATGACAACCAGTAAATGAGATGGATCACACTGCGACAATAGAGGGGCAAAGCAGTGTCGAAATTTACCAATACCTTCCATACCTATAAAGGTGTTGAACCTACATAGAATAGATCTAGATAAACAATAATATACACATTTGCAGAGAGAATTGGAGAAAGAAGAAGAAGCAGAGAAGGAATGGAAGAATTCTCATTAACTGAATTCCACACTGAAAGAGTGAATAATTTACAATATATATAGGATACATGAGTAACTAATGAGCCATAGTGGTGGTCTAGAGTGATTTGGACACACACCAGTAGTTACGGGAGTGAACTGCCACCTAGTCTAGTCTCTTAGGCAGTTACGGGAGTGAACTGCCACCTAGTCTAGTCTCTTAGGCAGTTACGGGAGTGAACTGCCACCTAGTTGAGTTAATTAGTCAACTAGACTTTAGTTAACTGAATGAACAAAGAGTAGTGAGGAGTTAAATCATGAAATAAAGGGTACTGCACCAGTCTGGTGATGATCCCAAGGCAAGTGCGCATTAGCTAGTGATGATCCCAATGTTGCATGGTGAAAAAACCAATGCATCATGTAAACTCAACTCAACTAGTCAAACTAAAGTGTCAACTGAACGAGAATATTATCTAGGTGGAATATTATCCCCTAAAATATAGGAGACTATATAATTTCTAATTATGACTAATAAAAAAGAAAAAACCTTAGGAAAAATAAATCCTAGGTGTGTGTGAAGTAACTCCAACACCCCCCTAAACATCACTATGGTGAAAATAAAGAATGGGTCTTGGAAACGAGGCCATGTTAGGTATCCAAATAAAAATGATACACTGAAATAAATGAGGAAAGAGGGAAAAACTCATGGGAAACACCCCCCCACCCCCCCCTCAAATTACAATGCATAAAACAAAAAAGAGAAGGAACAAAAAGCAGGTGCTAAGCAACCTTGTCCTTCACTCCAACAAGACCTCGCAACTGTGCAAGTTTGTGCTCGTTGAAGATTTTGTTGAAGATGTAGATGTCTACATGGATCTGATGAAGTATATGCACCATTGATATTTCCACACATATCCACTTTATCTTCTTGTAATTAAGAATATCCAAATAAAGTTTGGATGAAACTTTGAAAACCGTGCGGCCATTTTCGGAAAAATGTTGAAATTTTGTTGATTTTAAAATGATCATAAATTCACTTTCTGGACTCCATTTCAGAAGATTTTGTTTTTGAAATTGGATATTTTCTCGAGATGAATTCAAATATCTAATTTGCTTCTGCAAATTTGTCTCAAAAAATATCATAATGGATTCTCATATGCACGACTCTCTTTTTGTCTCCTAAGATGCATGCATTGTGCATGGAAAAGTGTCTTCATGTGACTCCTGAGATGCATGCCATATATCTTCCACATGAATTTTGGAAAACAAATCTGAAATGGAGTAGACATCATCTTCAATTATTGAAATACAAATTTCTACAAATACTTGTGTAGAAGACTCTTCAGAATAAGAGGCTTGATCTTTTGACGGTTTCTCTTCTGCCTCTATCTTTCCAATCCCCTGTATGCAATATTAAAAATATTATATATTCCCAAATAGAACCTCCAATATGGTCCATAATTCATTTGGAGTGAATTCTTGTGTGACATCACATACTTGGCGGATAATTTTTGGAGAAATAGACAAGCAGATAAATCCTATGGCCACATCTTGTCTATTGAGAAAGTCATTTTTCTCATCGACGGAATCAAGCTCTACTTCCATTTCCATGGTTATTTGGTATAAGCCTCTACTTATAACAAGAAGTAGAATTTTTGGCTTCCATTACAAATAGTTATGAGGCGTGAAAAGTATTATCGGTGAGTAAAACATAAATTCCATTTTTTATGCGTTCTTTAATCTTCAGTACCTACAAAAATAATTTGGTGTAGATTTTTATTAGAAATACTATGGCTTTGATACCCTGTAAATGTGTTGAACCTGCAAAGAATAGATATATCTAAACAATAATACACACATTTGCAGAGAGAATTGGAGAAAGAAGAAGAAGGAGAGAAAGAATGGAAGAATTCTCATTAACCGTATTCCACACTGAAAGAGTGAATAATTTACAATAGATATAGGATACATGAGTAAATAATGAGCCATAGTGGTGGTCTAGAGTGATCTGGACACACACCAGAAGTTATGGGAGTGAACTGGCGCCTAGACTAGTTTCTCAGGCAGTTACGGGAGTGAACTGCCACCTAGTTGAGTTAACTAGTCAACTAGTCTTCAGTTAACTAACTGAACAAAGAGTAGTGAGGATTTAACTCGGGAAATCAAGGGTAATGCACCAGTCTAGTGATGATCCCAAGGCAAGTGCGCATTAGCTGGTGATGATCCCAATGTTGCATGGTGACAAAACCAATGCATCATCTAAACTCAACTCAACTAGTCAAACTGAAGTGTCAACTGAACGAGAATATTCTCCAGTTGGAATATTCTCCCCTAAAATATAGGAGACTAGATAATGTCTAATTATGACTAATAAACAAAAAAAAAACTTAGGAAAAATAAATCCTAGGTGTGTGTGAAGTAACTCCAACAATACCTTGCGCACCAATCTAGGTATCAAATACTCCGAGAGAGATTTGGTTCTGAAATACCATGGGGCTCTACATAGATACATCCAAAATGAAATGGATTTTCTGGACATCTCATCACTAGGTGTTTTTATCGATACGATGTTAAAATCGAAAAGAAATTTAATCACCAGAACAAGTAGGAGTTTGGGTATGCAAATACACAACAACCAAAGTATGGTAAACATGGCCCTAAAAAGAATCCTTCAGAAAACCATCCCAAGCCACATAAAAAGAAGGGTAATGAAAATATGAAGAAGGAAACTGGAAAATGGTGTGATTTCCACAAAAGCCCCTACACAACACCAATGAATGTTTCTCTAAACAGTCATTGGTGGTTGAGATAAAAAACAAGAAGCTGAACCTTGATTCGAAATATGATCCAGAATATACTGGTAGAAAACATATCATCGACGCAAACCCCACCGCTATTGTTGCAACTGCAACAATTCAACTGGAAGTAACAATAGATTCTGAAGAGGGGGAGAGCCTTTTTCATTCACAAATTTGGGTGAATGGGACCACGCTGCATTTTATTGTTGATAGAGGAAGCCAAAAGAACCTCATCTCAGCAGAGGTCATCAAACATTTGGGATTGTGGAAAACACCATACTTGCAGCCATACAACATCAAGTGGCTTTGCCAGGGACGGGATCTCCATGTCATCCAACAATGTCTATTTTCATACAACATCCATCCCTTGAAATATGAGGTGTTATGTGTTGTTTCCCCGTTGGATGTATGTGATGTTCTTTTGGTTGAGCCATAAATGTGGAAGTGCCATGCTATCTATGAGTATTAACCCCGTAGTGTCATTATTCCTCTAGGGGGTCATCTCTATAGGATACAAGAGGTAGTTCTGACTACTATTCCACCTAAACAGTTTTCCAAGGTAATATCTCATACTACAAAATTCATCTTTTTCATAGTCTGTTCAAAAGGTGAATAGAAGAACATCGCAACCACTGCTCCCTCAATCCAAACACCTTCTGTCCAACATAAGAATATTGAAAAGATTGAAGAAATGTTTAAGGATTCCTTCTTCACATAGTCATATCATGTAGCCATACTGGTTAAAAATGTCTAACCCTTCTAGCCACAGGTTCGTGATAACCTTCAACAAGCTAAGAAACACAACTTCCCCAGCAAGGCAAGCAACTCATCAAGATGTAGATTCAACAAATGTTTTTCCCTCTCCCCTGATAACTCAATGCAATGGAAACCATTTCTTCCAAAGGAGTGAGGATTGATACAGGTGGATATCAGTGGCCACCAACCTATTCCAACTAGCTCTAAACAATCTTATGCCAATTTACTAGTTTTAGCAGTTTTTTGGTTCCTAAACTTCTGGGGCCATTTTGAGGGTCTAAATGAAGTTTTTTTTCTGGATTGGACACACTAAATTTAACCAAAGGATAATATTGAGCCATGAAAATGTATCTCCTCGAAGATACCTTTCAAATGAGCTATCATGCACCCCAAATGGATATTGTATGCCAAATTTACGCCCTCGTGAAGTTGATACACCAAACTACCCAAAATAGGGTCCACAAAATTATTGCCTTTTCATCTTTTGGGGTTAGGGTTTTGGATTTTATTTATGTTAAAGATGACTTTAGAGCCTCATTGTAATTATTTTCTTGTGAATGTGAGTAGTCGTCACATCTCTTCTTAGAGATAAGTTGACACCATTCTAGCAAGTCTTTCACTCTGTATTTCTACAGTTTTGTACATTTCGTTCATTAATAGAAATTGTGTATTACTGTATATCTATGTTTGTGGTTGCATCTATGATATATTTATGTTATATTATTGGATATATTAGATATCTCTATACATTTATTTATTGTATCTCCGCTCTCATTTCGTGCCGAAAATAATTCGGATCAGTGGTATCAGAGGACGTTGTTCTTTATTGTTTTTCAGTGCATATCCCCAACGAGGTCTGAGTATAGAAAGTTGGGTCTCATGATTGTCTATATTTATGGAAATATCTCTTCCATGCCCAAGAAACCCTCCATGGAGGAAGAAAATTAAAATGAAAGAGCATAAGATTATATTAATATGTTGCTTGAGGAAGCTCTCATGCGACAGAGGGACGAAATGATGGAGAATTTTTCCCACATTATTCAACGCTTGTCGATAACAACAATTGTGTCTTCATAAATCAACCACTTTAGAGGAACCTCTCCTTTCAAGGTACAATTTAATTTTTATATTCTTGTATTTGAAGGAAAGATAGATGCAAATTCCCTAGAAAAATGGTTAAATATGCTAGAAGGTTATTTCTCTATTCATAATTTCTCCAACAGGGAAAATATCACCTTCGCACTCCGTAAGGATCTCCTCCATGTCAAACATTGGTGGAAAACATACTAGAATCAAATTTCTGTAGAGGAGTCTGGAATATATGGGGTTGAGCCCACTTGGAATTTTTTTGTGGATTCAGTCGAGAAACAATATTACCTTGTTGGAAACTATGACGACCAATACATGATATGGACCACATTGTGGCAAGAGAGGGGCCAAGCCATGTTGTATTTCACCAATACCTTCCATACCTTGCACACCAAGCTAGGTATCAAATACTCCGAGCAACATATGGTTCTAAAATACCATGGGGCTCTACACAGATATATCCAAACTAAAATGGATTTTTTGGAAATCTCATCACTGGGTGTTGCTTATCGATATGCTATTAAAATCGAGAAAAAAATTAAGCACCAAAAAAAGCAGGAGTTCGGGTCTGCAAATCCCCAACAACCAAAGTGTGGTAAAGACGACCCTAACAACTAGCCTTCAGAAAACTAGTTCAAGCCACATGAAAATAAGGGTAATGGAAATATGAAGGACACTAGAAAATGGTATGATTTCCACAAAATCCCCTGGCACAACAATGATGAATGCCGCTCAAAAGATTCATTGGTGATCAAGATCAAAGACAAGGAGCTGAACCCTGATTCAGAATCTAATTTAGAACATACAGGTAGAAAATAGATCATTGACGCAGACCCCACTGCTACTTTCGCGACCTCAATAATTCAACCAGAAGAAATAGTAGATCCTGAAGAGGGGAAGCACCTGTTTTATTCACAAATGTGGGTGAAGGGGACCCCGTTTCATTTTATTGTTGATTGTGGAAGCCATAAGAAGATCATCTCATTAGAGGCCTTCAAACAATTGGGATTGTTGACAACAACACACCCGCAAACATACAACATCAGGTGTCTTCTCCAAGGATGAGATATATGTGTCATCCAATAGTATTTATTGTCATACAGAATCCATCCCTTCAAAGATGAGGTATTATGTGATGTTTCCCCATGAGATGTTTATGATGTTCTTTTGTGCCAACCATATATGTGCAAGCACCATTCTATCCATGAGTCTCCACCCCGTAGTTTCATTATTACTCTGACGGGTCATATAAACAGGATACTAGAGGTATTTGGGACTATTTTCCCACCTAAACAGTGCCGCAAGGAAGTAACTCATACTACAAAATTAAGTTTCTTCACAGTATGTTCAAAAGGTGAACAAAAGAACACCGCAACCACTACACCCTCAGTCCAAGCACCTTCTGTCCAACATAAGAAGGTCGACAAGATTGAAGAAAAGCATAAGGATTCCTTCTACACATAGTCATATCATGTATCCATACTGGTTAAAAATGTCTAACCCTTCTAGCCATAGGTTCATGATAGCCTTCAACAAGCTAAGCAACGCAACTTCTCCAGTAAGGAAAGAAGCTCATCAACATGCATATTCGACAAACGTTTTTCCCTCTCCCTCGGGAACTCAACAAAATGGAGACCAATACTACCTAAGGAGGGAGGATTGATCCAAGTGGATATCGGTGGCTACCCACCTATTCCAAATGTCTCAAAACAACCTTCTGATAATTTACTATTTCTAGTAGTTTTTCGGTTCCTAAAGTTTCAGGGCCATTTTGAGGGTCTAAATGAAGTTTTGTCTTGATAGATCACCTAAATGATGGCCAAAGCCTTATATTTATCCCCCAAAATTAATCTTCTCGATGATACCTTTCCAACGAGCCATCGTGCACCACAAACAGAGATTGTATGCCAAAGTTACACCCCTGGGAAGTTGATACACCAAACTACCCAAAACGAGGTCCATAAACTATTGGCTTTTCATCTTCCTGGGTTAGGGTTTTTCATTTTATTTATGTTAAAAATGTCTTTAGAGGCTCATTTTAATCATGTTATTGTGAATGTGAGTATCCATCACATCTCTTCTCAGAGATAAGCTGCCATTATTATAACGAGTCTTTCACTATGTATTTCTATAGTTTTGTACATTTCGCTCATTAATAGAAATTGTGTGTTAATGTATCTCTATGTTTATGGTTACATCTATGATATATTTCTATTATATTATTGGATATCTTAGATATCTGTGTACATTTATTTATTATATCTTCACTCTCATTTCGTGTCGAAAATAATCTGGATCATTGGTATCAGAGCAAGCTGCTTTTGATCGTTTTTTAGTGCATGTCCCCGACGAGGTCCAAGTATAGAAAGTAAGGTCTCAAGATTGTCTCTATTGAGGACAATCTCTCTTGCATGCCCAAGAAATCCTCCATGGTGGAAGAAAATAAAAACGATGGAGTAGAATATTCTATTAATATGTTGTTTGAGCAAGCTCTCATGTGACAGAGGGATGAAATCATGGAGAATTTTTCCCACTTCCTCCAATGCCTACTGATAACAAATGGCATGTCTTCATCAAGAGACCACTTTGGAGGCACCTCTCCTTTCAAGGTACAAGTTAATTTTTATATTCTCATATTTGAAGGACATATAGATGCAAATGCCCAAGAAAAATGGTTAAATCTGCTAGAAGGTTATCTCTCTGTTCATAATTTCTCTGATAGGAAACATATCACCTTCGCACTCATTAAGGCTCTCGCCCATGTCAAACATTGGTGGGAAACTTTCTCAGAGAAAAGTTCCACATAGGAGTATGGAATATATGAGGTCGAGCCCACTTGGTATTTTTTTGTGCATGCGGTCAAGGAACAATATCACCTTGTTGGAAACTATGACGACTAGTACATGAAATGAACCACACTGCGACAAGAGAGGGGCCAAACAGTTTTGGAGTTCACCAATACCTTGAATACCTTGCGCACCATGTTGGGTATCAAAGACTCCGACCAAATTTTGGTTCTGAAAAATCGTGGGGCTCTACACATATACATCCAAACTGAAATGGATTTTCTAAACATCTCATCATTGGGTGCTACTTATCAATATTCTCTTAAAATTGAGAAGAAATTTAAGCACCAAAACAAGCAGTATTTTGGGTGTACAAATCCAAAAAAACCAAAGTATGGTAAAGACAACGCTAACAACGAGCCTTCATAAAACCAGTCCAAGCCACAGGAAAAGAAGGGTAATTGAAAGACGAAGAAGGACATTGAAAAATAGTGTGATTTCGACAAAATCCCTTGAACAACATTGATGAATGTCACTCAAAACAAGCATTGGTGGTTGAGATCAAAGACAATGATCCAAACCCTAATTTAGAATCTGATTTAGAACATATTGGTAGAAAATAGATCATCGACACAGACCCTACCATTACTTTCACGATCGTAACAATTCAACCAGAAGAACCAGTAGATCCTAAAGAGGGGGAGCACATTTTTAATTCATAGATGTGGTCGAAAGGGACCCCATTGAATTTTATTGTTGATAGTGGAAGCTAGAAGAACCTCATCTCAGCAGAGGTTTTCAAACAATTGGGATTGTTGAAAACACCACACCCACATCCATACAACATCGGGTGGCTTCGCCAGGGATGAGATCTTCATGTCATCTGATAGTGTCGATTTTTAGATGGCATCCAACCCTTCAAATATGAGCCATTATGTTATGTTTTCCCGCTGGATGTCTGTGATATTCTTTTGGTCCAACCATATATGTGGAAGTGCCATGCTATCTATGAGTCCTTACCCTGTAGTGTCATTATTATTCTGGAGGGTCATCTCTACAGGATACCTGAGGTAGTTCTGACTACTATCCCACCTAACCAACGCCACAAGGTAGTATCTCATACTAAAACATTCATATTCTTCACAGTCTGTTCAAAAGGTGAACAAACAAACACCGCAACTACTGCACCCTCAGTCCAATCATCCTTAGTCCAAGCACCTTATGTCCAACAAATTCAGGTTGAAAAGATTGAAGAAAAGTGTAAGGATTCCTTCTGCACAGAGTCATATCATGTAGCCAGATTGGTTAAAAATTTCCAACCCTTCCATCCATAGGTTTGTGACAACCTTCAACAAGCTAAGCAATGTAAGTTCTCCAACAAGGCAAGCAACTCATCAAGATGCAGTTTCAGTAAAAAAATTTCCCTCTTCCCTGGGAAATGAATGAAATGGAGACCATTTATTATTATGGAGGGATGATTGATCCAGGTGAATATTAGTGGCCACCCACCTGTTCCATCTGGATCAAAACAATCTTTTGGCAATTTACTATTTTTAGCAGTTTTTTGGTTCCTAAACTTCTGAGGCTATTTTGAGGGTATAAATAAAGTTTTTTCAAGATCAACCACATCAATGATAGACAAAGGCTATGATTGAGCCCCAAAAACAAATCTCCTCTATGATACCTTTCCAATGAGCTATTGTGCACCCAAAACAAAGATCGATTACCAAAGTTACGCCCCATGAAGTTGATACACCAAACTACCCAAAACGAGGTCCACAAAACTATTGTTTTTTCATCTTCTGGGGTTAGGGTTTTGGATTTTATTTATGTTAAAAAGGAATTTAGAGACTCATTGTAATCATCTTCTTGCGAATTTTAGTATCCCTCTCTTCTCTTCTCAGAGATAAGTTTCCATCATTCTAGCGATTCTTTGACTCTATATTTCTACATTTTGGTACATTTCACTCATTAATAGAAATTGTGTATTACTGTATCTCTGTGTTTATGGTTCATCTCTGATATATTTATGTTATATTATTGGATATCTGAGATATCTGTGCACATTTATTTATTATATCTCCACTCTCATTTCATGTCGAAAATAATACACATCAATTGATTTTATGAAGTTCACAACGATTTTGTCTTTGAATTTAAGATATTACTTTTTGGGGAAGATACTTCCAGGATTTCATTGGAAGCATCAAGATTTTTGGATAAGAAGGGAATTCTAGAAAAAATGGATAACTACAACATCATTAGGATTTTCTTTTCTCATGAAAAGCCTATATACCTCCCTTATTGTCTCCCAGATAAATTGTTTATTATAGAGGTGGCAAAGAAGTATAAGTTATGGTTTCATGCTTTCTATGAGAAAAGGAAAAAACAATCCATTCCCCTACCTTGGAAAGTGGGTGAAATTATCTTAAGAGCAATTCCCAAAATTGATGAATATGCGTCTTACTTTAACCAGTTTAATTTGAATTTTGCAGAAGAGATCAAAGGATTTGACCATAAAAACCTTTTTTATAATCATATGGTAGAAGTTGGGCTCATCCCTACCGTTAGCACCGTCATTTTTTCAGTTAGAGTCGGTCTTATTCAAGTCAGATTCTATGTGTCAAAGTGTGTGAGGTCAGGTACCGAGCAACGAATGGGTCTAAGTCATCAAGTGGCCAGTTGGCCTTTGGATTCAGGAAGGGATGTCAGAACCAAAGCATGTGTAAAAGCGTAAAGGTCTTTTCCTTAAGAGTCGGGTCTTGTCAGAAGAGTAGGTCTTATGTTCCTAAGGTCAAGGCAAGATGTTTAATGGAAGTCACATTGGCAGGCTAAGTGACCATCATCAACTCATTATGAAGTCCGAAAGAATGAGAAATCATGATGCTCGTATCACATATTCTCTGCATCTCTTATCAGTTGTACTTCACACAATCCGAAGTGTACCCACCGCGCGGTTGTACTGCAGAAATATTCAAACCTATTTTAGTAATCATGGATTCAGTGTCCCCTGGCATGTTTTTATCTCTCGCCCATTTGATTATAAATTTCGAGTGCTCTGCATGTATTTTTTTCACCAGTCAGTGTTCGCAAGCCTAGGTCAATTGAGATTATCACCTTTGGCCTGTGTCAAATCCACCACGCGCAAAATAAATACGTGTTGCACCATGACAACATCCCAGAACATAAGGAAGGGTGCACAAAGTGGAAGGAGTGGTGGGCCCAAGCCTCAAAGCTTTAAATTAGTCAATGAAGATCCGGAGGTTGGGGCATATTTTGAATAGGTCAGATGCATGACCTTTTGCAGAAAAATCCAAGGATTCAACATGAAACTAGCAGAGAAGTTCGCACTCAGGTTTGACGAGTCCCGCACGATAATTGCAAATGTCTCTTTCCAAGTGACAGAGGAAAATTTGTCGGTCGCGACATAGATCCCTTTGCGTGGTGAAAGGTGGTTTAAAGGAATGCCTTTGGATGCATGATGTTACAAAGACTTCATCAAGTGACATTGTTTAGGTGGGAAAGTTGAAATGAGAGTTCCAAGTAGATATTTGCAGGGGCCTTTTCAAAAACTCATGGAATTAATTAGGAAATATTGCACCTATGAGGGAAGGTTTGACAAAATACATTCACATCACTTTAGATTGTTGATGCACTTCACAGGGAGGAGACCATTAAATATTCCCTTTTTTCTTGCACCAAAGCCTCCAAGAAATGGTAGATGAAGCCCGAGTTGAAGCATATCAGTCAAAGAGGAAAATATTGCATGTTTCGTTGATTGAATTACTGATGATGGAGGAGCTAAGGCGATTGAGAAATAATTGGGATTCATTTCTACTTGCAACAGGCATCCCCAAGGATCCAAAAGGAGATTTCACTCTACCTATGGAAAGGATAACATCGCACCATGCGGAGGTTGAAGCAAGAAGGGTTGTGGAGGAAGGAATGACATTGGAAGCCCTGTCACCCCAACAACCAATACCTCGGAGGAGGGGTAGGCCAAGGAAAAACAAGGAAGTCAGGGAGACCCAAGTCCCGAGTGAGCCATGCACAAAGTCAACCATTGAAGAGTTACTCATGCACGCTATTTAGCTGGAGTCGGTCGAAGGCACAAGTTGAGAAAGCTGGGGTAGAAGGAGGAGGACAGACACTGAAAGCGTAGATTTTTGTGGGTCGTCACAGTAGCTGAAGCAAGTGAAACTCTCTATTATTGAGCTATACCAAGAAAACAAAGAGTTGAGACAATAGTTAGCATCAAATACCCTCAAAGTATCAACATCATAAGGTCGTGAGGGAAACACAACTTGGCTAAAGAGACAGATCACGAAAGAAAAGCACATGATCATACAGTTGCACGAAACACAAAGGGTGTCGAAAGAAAGGAATGTGAAACACTTTGGGGAATGTGAAACAATTAAGGTAATGTGAACCAACCATAGAGAAATTCCACGTGCCTCTCTCTAACGTGCAGAAGAAGTTGAAAGGGAACGCAATTCTGCAAAGGAAAGTGACGAAACTGAAAAGGAGAAACTGGTCTCTCAGGGGAAATCTTCGAGTATCCAAACTGTAATTGAGACCAGATACATGATTGACCGAATTTGTTTTTTGTCTCTCCAGATGTGGCACAAAATTGGACTCTGAAAGATACCCGTGCGGAAAACATACGACGCGCAACGATGGGATCTCATCCATTGTGAAGGACAAGTGTATGTTAGATGTGCGACAATTTGAAGAGAGGCATTAATCCCTAGATGGGGTTATCATTTTGGAGGCACCTGCAATGGTTTGCAGTCACCTGCCACATGCACACACCAAAAAACAATGATGCGGCAAAGATCAAGGCTGTTACAATGTGTGTCAGGAGTATGACAAAACACTTGTTCATCCAAATTCCCTGTCAAAGGAGAGAATCAACAAATCATTATCTAATGACGAGATCTTGTTGATGAATGAAATTTCGTGGCAAAGACGAGTGACTATGATGTGGTTGAGTACAACTAGTTTCTATTTTTAGCAAAATGCCATTCGAAGAGCCATCTGACAGAGAGTAGTCGAAACCTAGTTTCTATGGAGAGTAGTTAGAGCACAAGGTAGCCCAAGAAACACATCCTTGTCTATATATTCCATATTTTCAATGTAAGTCGGGTTGGTTGGCCAAAACAATGTAGACAATCACTATTCATTGTAATTTTTTATCCGATTGAAACTTAATGCAAAGGTCATGAAGCTTTGATGAAAAGATTATAATGGTGACAGTTTGATGTATTGTATTCTTTCTTTGCGAATGTGCTTTCCTATGTTCTTTGTATTCACATCTGTATCTTCTGTCTGAATCAGAAAGTGATTTTGAATCTAGAATTCACTGCGCAATGCTCTAGATTCGTGCCATTTGGACAAAACATGTTTCTTCTAAGCGAACTCTGAATTCATCCCTAGCGGTGCTCCGAGTTGCTTTGTGTGTTTTTCTCTCGCTACATTCAATGCTTTTAAAATTGAAATATGGTTTCTCATTTATCCTTTATCCTCTTGAGCTCAGTTACTGAGTTAGTTGTTTCTATCATTTTCTTAAATCGACTCCATAGCCCAAGGTCTTGCTTCCTTTCACCAATAGAACCGGATAATATTGTTTTAAAATTGTTAAATCTAGCTGATAACTTAAATCCATATCCTATATAGAGACCAACTCTTTATAGAGATCCCTCTCCAACTCCGAAACACTAGTTTCGAGCCTCAAATTTGGTTTGTAGGTTGCCTCTGTCATTTGTTTTCTTAGTCGAACAAAGTTTATAGAGCGCTAATGATTTGGCATCATTGTCGAGGACAAAATTGAACAAATTTTCCTTGGGAGAATGACTAAAGCTATAGTTTTTACCCTTGAGGGTAACAGTGGGGAAAACACCTATATTGGGTGAAACCTTTACCCTGGCAACTCCAGTGAAAAATACCAGTACCACGTAGTAGCGCCATTCCAAAAACCTAGCTCTAAAGACCATTTATACCAAAGCCAATCCTAACCCTAACCCTGTAGAGCCTGTGTATGATCCCAAGATACTTCTGCACAGGGTAAGGGAGAAGGTGCACGACCTGTTCTACTACCTAGATAGAAATATTTCCTTGCTCAAGGACAGGGCACAAAGCATTGACAACCTCGAGTTTGATGCCTTGTTCGAACAAACTTTGTTCAGGTCTAAATCATAAACCAACTTGGACCATATAGTTTTTGATGAGGAGAGGTTTCGATCTCTAATCTCGCTTAGAACATCCCTAAAATCCAAAACCCTCCCAGACCAATGGATACCATATTCTCCCCCCTTGTTCTTCTGACCCAATTGCATGATTTTCCCCAGAACTACAATCCGAGGATCAAGCTATATGATGCTAAAGGAAATATTTCAGCCCAAAAGCATTTGGATTGGTTCAATGATTTCGTTGATCTATAAGAGGTCAACCATGTAGACACAAAAATGATGTTCTTCGCAGAGATTCTTTTAGGGGAAGTGAGAAACTAGTTTAAATCCCACCCAACAAGAAGCATTCAAGAGTTCCCCGCATTTGAGACATCTTTAATCACTAGATAGGGAGACAAAAAGAATCATTTTCAGCCATTGACGCAGTATAAAAATATGAAGAGAGCATCATAGGAGACAGTGCAAGAGTTCTCAACCCATTTCATGAGGGTTTACAACTCAATCCCTGCAGAAGTCCAACCACCTCCCGAGGCTGTGTAGTTGCGATATGCCAACTCAGTTGATAGTGATTTCTCTTTGTTGTTGAGGGAGAGAAGATATGGAAATTTAGATGCCATGATGAGTGATGCGATCGAAGTTGAGGTAAAACTGATGGCGTCGAGAAAGATAAAACATAGTTTCAAAAGAGGTGGGAAGAAACCCCAAGGGGATGTGCATCCATCGACTTCTCCACCTGCAGATGACAAGTTCGACTTGATGATGAGGACGATGGAGAAGCTGATGGAAAGGATGTCCATGGGAAACAAACCCACAACTTGAGAATAACATGACCCCCATCCAAAGAGTCATAACTTTAGAAGAGGCTCGATCTTGCAGATCAAGCAGAGGGAACAAATAGACCAGGGTGACCAACAAATAAGGCCCCCGTTCCAAAAAAATTATGCAGACTGTTGGAGCCGCCTTTGTTTTTTGGGCTATCACAATTTTCAATTCGATACTTGAAATCTAAAGTTGATTATCTTTTTCCTTCCGAGATGATGAGACTTCTGAAACCTGGTCGTGTGAGCAGCGATGCTTCTCTACTCACGAAACAAGTCCACTTTCGTAAGAATGTTCGCCCCTTTTTTGTTTACTTCGGGATCTCACAAGTCGGATACTATAACCCATGAGTTCACACATCCCGAGTCACAAAACGACGAAGTCGTTTTAATTTTTCACTCTAAGCAATAACCAGGGTAAAGTCTTTTAACTCGTGATTAGACGTCATCGGAGTTTCGCGCCTCGGCGTCTGTCGAAGCAAAATTTTTATTTTTACAACCCCGAGAGCCGAGGACGTGAGGCCTTTTCTGGATAATCCTTGGCAAGAACAAAAGGAAAAAATCTAACCATGGTAAAAGTTGTTCTCGAAATTTCGTCACTCGACACTATTTTTTTCAAAAATCATAGCTTCTAATTCCCGACTCACGAAGGCATGAGGTAATTATAACATGATTAATTAATCGCCTAATCCAAGATTCTCTTCCCCTTAATTGAGTCTTAATTATCACCATCTCACGGTTTCATGACTCAGCATACTAGTCTCCTAGAAATTTGTCTTCGAAGTTCCGAGTTGCAATGTGGCGAATAAAATGATTATAAAATTAATTATGCCACAAATCATGATTACCGTTAATAGAGCCAAAGTCGGTCCTCGTGATCTCGCGAGTTGGGGACTCAAAGTGTTAAAAGGAAATCCACGGGGTAACAAACGACAAGAAGTTGATTAACGATTGGTAAGATTTGATTGATCAAGCTAAAACAATATATATCCCGCGCCTCGAGGCTTGCACGTTTCTCGAGGTAGCCATTTCTCTCCATACTTTGATTGACTGTCAAACCGCTAGAAATTTATGACATCTATGAAGATTTAGGGTAAATCTACGTGTATAAGATTGGATTTTTACGCAATTAATTTATTTCTAATTACGATTTGACAGGCTTATTTTGAAAAGTACCGATTTTTCAAATATATATAAGAGTTTCATTTCATTCTAACGAACGCATTTTCATAAGCACACAGAGCTCATCACTTCTGAGTAAACTAATTTCTGCATGTATACGCAGTTTTACCGTAGAAGAGAGAAAACACAAGCTTCGGCTATGGCTCCATGGAAGTCAGCAAAGGCGAATGTCGAGGTCAGAGGACAAGGCTTAGACAATGTCTCCAACACTTCACCCCGAAGTGTCGACTCGGTCCCCAACTGGTCATTTGTTTCAGACATGCTGCGATCGAAATTGGTGGATTATTCAGATGACTCAGACGGCAATGAAAAGGATGATCTAAACACCAAATACAAGATAGTTGTCCAATCTGGAATGCACAGGGTAGAAGCCAGACCACGGTTTCTCCCATACTATGACATGATCCGATGGGCATTGGATCACGTAGACATACCCACCAGGACTAACATGAACGAGCAGCGAGTCACAGTTGGGACTTTTAGGCCAGAACATATACAAACCATGCATAAGCTCCCAACGATGTCTGAGTACACATATGGCGCTGAGTTCCTGGAGGAATTCAAGGAGAAAGAGTGCACCCAGTATGATAAAACCATGCCAGGTATGATAAAATATTGGGTTTCGCATACCGTGAAATTCAGAGAAAATGACCAGGGCGTTTATTCAATCGCTTCGTTGGAGCCACAGTATAAATATGTGGCCATGATGACATGTTGGCTTTTTGGGAGAGAGGACACGTCACATTTTTTCATTGCGTGGGTGCCTCTGATGTTTTGGGTCACAAAAGGTTGCTCGTTTAATTGGGCAAAGATACTTTCGGATAGTTTGGCCAACCGGGTCACAGACTATCGGGAGCAGAAGGAAAGTGGGAGGCCGTCCTCATTTTTCATGTCCGCATATATCATGGACACGATATGTTCCATGACACCGTTTCCATTGATGATCTGGGCTTAGACTTCGGCTGAAGCCAAACCCATACATATGTATCACGAAAAGCTACGGAAAAATAAAGAGGAGAAGTTTGCATATGAAATTTTTAACTGGGTGATGGTGCCCCTGCATATCGCCATTTTTGGGCACTCACCACCTCGTATATCGGACAACATTGCAACAAAACTGAGTGGCATAGTGGATTGGTACATGGAGGCAGAGTTTTCGTATTTCAGAGTTTTCGGGGCTTCTGTTCCCCCTCTTTCGTTGCCATTGTTCATTCCTGAAAAGATGGCTTGTCGAGAGGTTGCCCGGCAGATGGTAATTGACGGGGTGAGTAAGGAACTCAAAGTGTACTCAAAGAAGGTATGGCCTTCTTTTCCCATTCAACTGAATTCTTATTATTTGTTAGATTTCGGGCATGCCAAAGCCGAGGCTGTAGCCCTGGAAGACCTAAGTTTGGTCTCCATCGAATATAAGAAACATGATCCACAAAGGGTTGTGAGAAACCATTCAGATAATTATGGGCTCAAAATATTTGAGCATGAAAATTCACCCCCGAATGACGTTTTCCAAGGGGTGAGGTCTTATGAAGAAGTGCTATCCCAGATCCAATCCTTAGCACCTGAAGACACAGCCTCTGTATTGAGATTCCAGGAACATAGACGAAGTTGTCTCCCCGCTGTGTTGGGAGGTTCAGGTGTTTCCAAGACAAAACAGAAGGATGCTGAAGGTTCTGAAGATACAATTCCTAACCTTGGAAAACACCAGGAGGGGGAACAAACGAGGAATCCCGAAGCAGAGGTAAAGACTCTGGACCCGCCAAAGAAACAGAATCTGGAGGCTAAAGTAAAAACTCTAGACCCGCCAAGGAAACAGAAGTCAAAGACTGAAACAAAGACTATAGGGATGCCAAAGAAGAAGAATCCTATAGATACTCCAAGAGAGTCAGCAAAACAAATCGGAGAACCCATCACCTCGGTCACACCATTGCAGTCGGCACAGGGAAATGTCAGCGAGGGATGGATATTTAATGAAGAACTGAGGCCCATAAGGGCATAATAACTCCCTCCAAATGAGTTCTTCTTTGATAAAAAGAGGAAAGCGGTGGTGAAAAGGGAATTCTACCAAGAGGGAGAGTCGACTGCTAAGAAGTTCAAAGTTATGACCGACGGAAAAAATAAAAAGAATGAGCAATTCGCCACGGAGATCACAGGGACGCTGGGAGAATATGCATCGCCTAATCAATTCTCGGTCGGGATTTTAAAGAACCAACTCAAAATAAAGAATCACCTAATCAGGACTCTCGAGGCCAGATTAGCCTCGACCACAGAAAATGCTAGAGGCCAAGTAAGCATGGAGATAGAGCAGGCCCGATTGGCTGATAAAAATTAAATAGAGGTACTCAAAACCAAGCTGGAGCAAGCACATCTAGTGGTCCGAGACGGTCGGATATAGGCGGGCCAATAGAAGATTATGATTGAAGAGCTGCAGGCTCGGGCGATGATCGTCGAAAGCAGAATGATCGACGTCGAGAGGTTTAAATCCCGAGCGATCGAGATTCGGAACAAAATCTCTTCTGCACAACAAAATTTGCTCGCCAAAGTGGGAGCGATCCGAGAGAATTGTTTGTTGATGAATCAGGTTTCTGAGAACCCAACTGTCAAAGAAAGAGATGCAGAAGCGACTCGAGTCGCCTTCTAGGAGGCGGTGATAGCCACGAATAACAGATTTTCGGCAGGTCCTCCCGGGCTCACCATCGCAGAACAAACCAGAGGTAATATTCTGTTGAAGGATTGGGAGCACAACATTACCCTGGGCAAGGAGCAAGCCCAAAAGGTAACCAATTCATTAGAAGAAGCCTTTCGTTCTATAGACGACAAGTTGTTGGGTATGGACAGTGGAGGCGACACATAAACATTGATACAAATGAATGTGGAATAGATCTCGCTTGGTCTAAAAGATAAGGATGAGAGAGATTCGGCCGATGTCTCTCAGATAGATATGGTGGACATGGCCCAAGTTGATAAGCACATGATCCAGCCCAGCGCGCAACTAAGTGCCCTCGACATCATCAATGCACAAATGGGAGACAAGCTACAACAGTTAGCCCGTGAATGCTACTTCGTCGAGGCCAGCTGTCAAGCGGAGCCTTCACGGCTCATATCTCAACTTGTGGAAAGATGTATCGCCTGCACCGAGTCTGCGCGAAGATGAGCACTTGGCACTAGGTGAAGACAGAGTTGGGGAAATGGAGCGATTTCTCTCCCTTCTGTCATAACTGAAGTTTTGCGACTATTGAGATTCCACCTTCTTTGTAAAAATTGTATAAATATACCCCAGAGAGAAATAAATAGGGCTGGACCCTTTTTGAGTTTTTGTAAGAGATTTTGTGCATTGAGATTTAATACAAGCGGATTTGAGATTCTCAATTCCGTCACTTTTGTATTACAAGTTTGCTTTCTTGTTCCTCAATTTTCAATTTCAATTCATATTCATAATTGATGTGCTTCCTTATACTTTAGTACGACCACTACTATAACGAATAAATCTAGGTTTTCTGTAATTGTTTATTGCCTTTCCTCTGCACCAACTATCAGTTGTGTAAGACCAATTTGCAGTTTCAGAATTCTACATGTATTTTTTGTTACATTGGTTATTTTCTTACATATTTTCTTCTACCGTTTACTTCGTGAGATTTCCCCCTGGTTGGAACCTGACACCGTAAACGGATCAATGTTTTTTTCTCCCATCTCGGCCCTTTATTTAAATATAATACAGTTACGGGAACGAGCCTTAGATTCGCATCCATATTCTAACTCTGCGACCACAAGTTCTCTTTTATAAGACCAAGCTGAGACAACACTCAACCTTTCTCAAAAGTTCTCTTACTTGTGTTGTTCCCCCATGACAGTCCCTATACCAACTCAACCTAACGTCGAATCCGGATTATTGACCCAAACACGCATCACCCTAAACCTTTTCAACACTATCCTTAAAATAGCAACTAACCGGGTCGAACTTGAACAATCATGGGCAGCCATTGAACGAGACATAAATATTCAGGAACAGTTCAAATCCAGACAACCCCAACAAAGAAATCTCCCTTAGTTTCTTTCTCCGAAGGTTGACTCCCCCCCTTCTCCATATCCTAACCACTTTCGGATGCCTTGACACTGTACTTTTGAGCCTTAAGTATAGACTCAGGAACAACATCTTACTGGCGTCATTGTCGGGGACCGAAGTTACGAAATATTTTTCCCTGGGAAAACGACAAATTGTTTTTCGTTGACAGTGTTACCCCTTGATAGTGAACAAAGAGTACACACCTTTTAAGGCTTTTTATCTTTCACTTGGCGACTCCATAAAGAAATAAGTTGGCATTCGTTCGAAGGAATACCAGAAAAAACCCAGACGGTGAGCAGATTACTCCCGTTGCCGATCCCGAAAAAATTCTAAAGGCGAGAGGCTCTTTTAATCCTACCGCTACTGTTTACCAAATTGAAATCCCATCACCAAAGGCTGAGAGCCCTTCCGAACCATCAACTTCATTCATTCCTCGTGTTCCTTATCCTTCCTCACCATACTTTCCTCTTCGCGAAGAAAATAAAGATTCCCTTTTCGTTTTCCAAAACCCCCGGTATAACTCCCCACAGACGACGATGGCAGCTGCCGGAGGAGGAGGTGGAGGGTTTATAGGAGGAGGCAGAGGGTTTATAGGAGGAGGAGGGGGAGGAGGGGGAGGAGTCCCTCTAGGAGGAGGTGGAGGTGTCCCTCTAGGAGGAGGTGGAGGTCAAGAGTCTCCCCTCCCTCCCAAAGTTTTTGCGAAAGTCGCAGCCTGATACGCTCCTTTAGTATTTCCTGCCCCCCTACACGATCTTCCGGAAAACTAGATAAAGAATTTACCGAAATTCACCGAGGAGGGAGATCTGACCGCTGCTGAACATATTAATTTCTTCGACCAATTCACAGATATCTTTGGTATCGAGCACGAGGATGTATATTCGAGACTCCTTGTCCAAACTTTTGAAGGTCAGGTCCAAACTTGGTTTCAGAGCCTACCCGCAGCCTTTATCCCATCATATGACGCTTTGGAAGATGATTTCCTTAAACAATGGGGCGAGCAAAAAGACCATCTCTATTATCTAACTGAATTTGGGTCTTTTTAGAAAAAGAACTCAGAAACAGTCATGGAATTCATTCTGAGATTCAACAAACTGTACAATAAAATCCCAGCTGAAGTCAAACCATCTCAACCCACGATCAAAGTGACTTTCACCGGAGCTTTCGAGCCAGATTTCACATTACTTTTGCGAGAGCGAAGGGGAGCCACCTTAAACCGTATGCAGAATGATGTGGTAGAAATAGAATCTAATATGATGGCTTCAGGTAAACTTAAGGCTAGAGTAGAGACTGGAAACCGAGATACCAAGTGTTTTAGAGAACAAGTTGGCCCTTCAGGGTCCAATAGATCCTCAGACGATAGGGTGGACGATATGGCTAGAGTAATTAAAGAATTGTCAAATAAAATAACCTGAATGGAACTCGAACAAGCTAAGGCTGACTCTTACCCCAAAAATGATTTCAAGAAAAATCAAAACCCTCCTAATCAACAAAGAAAAATAAAAAAGGAAGATAAAAAAATACAAGCTCCCTTGAAGAATGAAATTTTTATAGGAGCTAACTATTTTCAAGACTTCGAGGACTCAGATAACGATGTCACAAACTTCGGTGATGACTGTAGTCAACCATATCTGACTCGCGAAGACTACGAAAAGTCTCTAAATACGCCAAAGTCGTCAAATGAGAGTGAGGAGGGTGACCACACCGAGATCTGCGAATCTCAACCAAAAACTGAGATAATGATAGCTGAACTTCAACCAAGGTACAACCTGAGATCTAAGAATAAACCTACCTCAACAATTCAACCCAAGAAGATCCTTCAGAGAGGTCAAGCTTACGAACCTCCTTTGGACGAGACTCCACTACCCAACAACAAAACTAGAAGGGTAAGCACTCAAGATTCTGAGGTAGAAAAAGTTGGAACTCAAACACAGCCAATCGAACCCATGAGTAAAGCCACGTCTTTAACTAGGACCATGAGCGATAAAGCTGTCCAGACAAATAAATCAGAAAGGAAAAATTTGGAAGCTTCAACCGGAGAAACAAACAAAATGAGCAGAACATTCAGTTTTGAAAATGAGTTGAATAAAATTAAGATACCAATCCCTTTGGTGGAATTAGCGAAAAAACCCTGTTATCGCAAACAGATTACCAAAATGATAGGTGTCTCTGAGCTAGAAAGTCAGTCCGATGCCATAAACTTGGAAGATGATAGGCCTAACATCACTTTTGGTCCCCATTTTGAAGGGTCTAAAGACAACATCGCTCCCTTTTACATCACCCTGAACGTATATGACCAGTTGCTGCATAATTGTATGTTAGACTCCAGAGCTTCCTATAATGTTATGCCCAAGTTTATAATGGAGAAGCTGGGTCTCTAGATCACAAGACCTTATGGAAATCTATACTCTTTTGATTCGAGGAAGGTTAAATGCATGTGAATGATAAAGGATCTGGTAGTTACCCTGGCGCAGGTCCCGATTAAGAGTATCCTGATGGATGTGGTTATCGCCAATATTCCCCCTAAATATGGCATGTTGTTGTCTAGATCATGGGGAGCCAAGTTGGGGGGTTCTCTATAGTTGGACATGACTTATGCCACAATCCCTGTGTTCGGTGGTCAGTTCACTCGTTTATACAGAGAAACAAGACTAGCATATACGGTCAGTGACCCTCAAAACCCGCATAACTTCCCTATTTACAATGAAGACCAAGACCTGGGAAATTGCATATTGTCTTTTGATGATGGTCTGGATGGTTTCCTAGAGGAAATCGATACAAATCAGGAAGAGTCAAATCCCATGACAGAAGAGATGTGTAATACTGGTGTCTGGAAAATGTATTTTGATGGTGCTTCGTCTTCTGAAGGGGCAGGTGCTGGAGTGCTTTTGGTGGCACCTGAAGGTAATTTCATTGTTCCTTTCTCCTATCGCTTGCAGTGGTACATAGATTACACTAATAATGTATGCGAGTTTGAAGCTTTGATCTTAGGATTAGAGGCTGCCAAAAAACTAAATATAAAAAACTTGGAGGTATATGGTGATGCAGAATTGATAGTAAAACAAGTAAACCGACAGTACCTAGCCAGGCATCCCAGATTAAGAGCATATAGAAATTGTTCTTGGGATCTCATGGAAATTTTTTTCTCATTCGTAAATATCCATTTTATCCCTCGCGCAGAGATTCTTCATGCTGATGCATTGGCAAAGGCAGCTTCAACCTTCTCTCCTCCCACGACCTTCAAACTAAAGTATCACATTGAAATCAGATACAAACCCTCCATACCAGATAATATCCGACACTGGAAAGTCTTTGAATACGACGAACAGATTAAGAAATTCCTTACAGCCGCAGATGAATTCTATGACAATCATGCTGACCAAGAAAATCAAAATGACTCAAGGTGGATCATGCAAGAAGGAGAGGAACCTTAAATCTTCCGAGAAAAAATTGCGGATCATCGTATGCTGGTCCTTAAAAGCAATCAGATCCCCAAAGGATTGATTCCTTTGGAAAGACTTTTTGATCAGAATGATGTACCTGTAAAGGCCACTTTGTAGCCCCAACCAGAAGAAGTGGAGCACTGTAATTTAGGAACCAAAACGGAACCCCGGATGGTAAAGATATCGAAGTTCCTCCCTCCCAAAGCGAAATATAAGTATAAAGACTTACTCAGACAATACAAAGATGTTTTCGCCTGGTCCTATGATGAACTGAAAACGTACGACACTTCCATTATTGATCACAAGATACCTTTGAAGCCTGGGGTCAAACCGTTTAGGCAAAAGCTTAGGCAAATTAACCCCATTCTGTTACCCGTGATAGAAAAGGAAGTCAAAAAGCTCTTGGACACAAAAATTATTGTACCTCTGAGATATTCCGACTGGGTAGCTAACCTAGTCCCAGTCAGGAAAAAGAACGGGGAAATCAGACTGTGTGTAGATTTTTGAAACTTAAACAAGTCATCTCTCAAAGATAACTACCCACTGCCCAAGATGGACCACGTCTTAGAAAAGGTTGTTGGAGCTAATTGAATGTCTATGATAGATGGTTTCTCTGGTTATAATCAGATCGCTATGAATGAACAAGACAGGGAAAAAACTGCTTTCACCACACCCTGGGGTACTTTCATGTATGATAAGATGTTGTTTGGTTTGATGAATGCAGGGGCCACTTTCCAGCGAGCTATGGACATCGCCTTCGTGGGAGAAAAAGACAAGTTCGTGGTTATTTACCTCGACAATCTAACAACTTTCTCTAAAACTGACGAAGAACATTTGATGCATCTAAAATAGACTTTCGAAAAGTGCCGCAGGTTTGGCCTATCCCTGAACCCAAAGAAATCACATTTCGCTATGCGGGAAGGTAATCTTCTGGGCCATGTCGTATCTCAGGAAGGAATCAAGATTGATCCTAAGAGGATTGAAGCAATAGATACTATCACTATCCTGATAAATTTAAAAGAAATTCAATCATTCTTAGGTAAGATAAATTTTCTACGAAGGTTCATTCCCAATTTCCCTGAGATAGTCAAACTAATTACAGGAATGCTGAAGGACAGCGGGGTAAATTGGACCATCGAGGCTGGGGCATCGTTCGTTCATATTAAAAATTTTATAAGCGAGGCACCTGTGCTAGCAAGTCTGGATTATCTGAAGGATTTTCTCATCTTCTCTTTTGCTTCCGAACATACCATCACTGCGGTACTCTTACAGAAAAATGAAGAGAGGTTCGAACAACCGATAGCGTTTTTCAGCAAAAGCCTCAGAGATGCAGAACTGAAATATGACATAATGGAAAAACAAGCATATTCAATGGTAAAAGAATTGAAATCATTTAGGACCTATGTGCTACATTAAAAAATAATCGCGTATGTGCCCACCAGTTCTGTAAAAGACATATTGGTACAGTCGGACAGTGACGGAAAACGAGGGCGATGGCTCGCTAAAATACAAGAATTCGATCTGGAAGTCAAGCCGACTAAATTGATAAAGGGGTAGGGTTTGGCCAAACTCTTGGATAAGTCGAATCTTAGAGCTCTTGATATTAATTGCCTCCAAGAAGAAGACAGAGACACACACTTGCTCGAGCCAGATGACCAGACAGATCCAAGTAAGGTCGAGGAAAAGTTCATATCGTCAGATTGGTATAAAGACATAGTGTTCTACTTGTTAAACCTGAAATGCCCAGACGGACTATTACCAGCCAAATGTAGAACTTTAAAACACCATGCTGTAAAATATTGCATTACCGAAAATAAGCTATATTGGAAGGATCCACTCGGGTTCCTGCTAGTCTGTTTGGTTGAGTCAGAAACTCCACGGGTTATAGAGGAATTTCATGAAGGGGTCTGTGGAGGACACCATGCATGGAGAGCTATAGCCTATAAGATTCTGAGAGCTGGATACTATTGGCCGAAACTATTTTTAGACGTCAACGCCAAAGTACGCGCGTGCAACCCTTGTCAAATATTCGTTGGTAAACAGAAACTCCCTGCACTACCACTCGTTCCAGTCAAAGTTGAAGCTCCATTTCAACAATGGGGTCTAGACTTCATAGGGGAAATTTATCCTCATTCCAGTTCTCTGCATAAATGGATCCTAACAACTACGGATTATTTTACTAAGTGGGTGGAAGCCATTCCAACCAAAAGGGCAACAGACTCGGTGGTGATCGATTTCTTGGAAGATAACATCTTGTCAAGATTCGGGTGTCCTCGAAAGATAGTCACCGATAATGCCCAGGATTTCAAATCTATGGCTATGATGAACTTCTGTCAGAAGTATAATATCGTTCTCAGCCATTCTACTGCATATTACCCCTAGGGGAACAAATTGGCCGAAGCATCTAACAAGAGCCTGGTGAACATAATCAAGAAAGTACTGGATGAAAATAAAAGGTCTTGGCATGTGCACTTGAAATACGCATTATGGGCGAACCACATCAGCACTAAAAGGTCTATCAACATTTCACCATTTCAAATGGTCTATGGGACAGAGGCGGTACTACCTATAAACCTGGCACTACCAGTGATGAAGCTATGGCAGGATCAAAATGAAGAACCCAATCATGTAACTAGGAGAATTAACCAGCTGATCGAGGTTCAACAACACAGAGTTGAAGTTGATGAAAAAATGCAGAAGTACCAGGATGAGATGAAAGCATTGTTCGATCTCAAGGCAAAAGACAGGGAATTCCTTCCAGGTGACTTAGTACTAAGATGGGATGCCAAAAAAGAGGAAGCCGCGAAGCATGGTAAATTTGACCACCTCTGATATGGGCCATTCAGGGTCTCGACTCCAGAAGGAAAAAATTCCTTTCTGCTGGAAAATATCGACGGAGAAGTCCTCAGCGCCCCTGTCAATGGGCGATATCTGAAACATTACATGACATAAAAGTTGCCATTATAAAAAAATAAAAAAATAAAAAAATAAAATAAAATAAAATAAAATAAAATTTGCGTACATACATGCATTTTTATTACCCTTTGGACTTTCTATTTTCTTTTGTTCATAATTTTTAGACATATTTCGAATAAAGTTCATGTTTGCTTTTTACAGGATTCAACTGCTTGCAAAGCTAGTAGGAAGAGTAACTCGCAAGGCGGTGTCAGAAATAAATCAGCATGAAACAGGTGATATCTAAAAGTAGCTTCATAATGCACAAAGAAAGTGAAAAGAAAAGGTAAAGGTGAGATTTCTCAATACACATGTTATGAAAGACTGTTAAAGTAAACCAAGGTAACGTCATTCAAACTACAATATCGGCTAAAATGTTAGATAACAGGATTATTGCGTGGTTTGGTAACCTTTGATTTGAAATGGTTTGAATGATACACTAAAACTAAGAACAGTCAGTCAAAAGTAACCGTCCCCAAAGACATCTACAAGAGCCAGTCTCGAACTGTTTTGACCTTTTGTATTTTCGATCAATAAATCGCTGCCCTATATCCTGCCTGTTTTCGGCTCTAACTTTTGACAAGCTGCCATCTTTTCATTTCATTGCGAAGGGATAAAGTTTTTTCATTTAAACCTCGTAGGTTTCAAAACAGGGCTTGATAGGAAAGCGGGTCTTCACAACTACTTGATCTCCTGCTAAGCGAAGGAACGTTTAGAGCGATCCTAACTTTCCTAGGTTTTTCAACAGCATCAGAAGAATCAAAGCTTGCTCAAACAGGATGCCCCATAAAAATTTATTTTCCTTTTCTCCCTAAGAACGAAGGTGTTGTGAGGGTTAAAGGAAGCTTGGTACCGAGTAATCAAAGTAAGTTGACAAACCTCTGATGCAAAATATTACACATATGTCATCCCTGATACAAACTGATTTCCCCCATCTTCGTGCTCAAAAAATAAAATTATAAGACAGGTGGTGAAAGGAAATTCAGAAATGATTGCCCTCGTCTTAGCATTTAAATGCATAAATATTTTCCGAAGTGGTGAAAGGAAATTCAGTAAAAGGGGCCAGATAACTTCACCGGGGTACTGAACAGGCTCGCTAGCAGTGAAGCAATGTCTGAGATATTTGTAAGGCTGTTATACATGAATATCATTCTACTCTGGTAACCAATGCTTTCTAAAAACCTGATCCACATCCCAATTTCAGACGAGACTCCCCGATTAAAAATATATAATCTCATTCTTTTGATGCAAGCCGAGAGTCACAAGATTTGTTGAGTCTCCTAGGGTCGTTTTGACTTCTTAAAACATACCCAAAGTTGGTAGTGGGAAAGGAAAAATTGTGAAAGGGACTACAACTGTGTTTGAAAAGAGTATCTGATTTTGAAAAAACTTCTCGAGGTAAATAACGAAGTCTTTCCCCCCCCCTTCGATCCTTTTTCCTTGGAATTTTTCCGCCTGATTGAGCTTTGAATCCATTTACCCAATATTGGCACGTGGCCTACTGTTCTTCCCACCTCACAGGAAGGCGGGATCCCTAGTTGGAGCCTATGTTGGAGCCACCTTTGTTTTTTGGCCTGTCACAATTTTCAATTCGATACTTCAAATCTAAAGTTGATTATCTTTTTCCTTCCGTGATGATGAGACCTCTGAAACCTGGTCGCATGAGCAACAATGCTTCTCTACTCACGAAACAAGTCCACTTTCGTAAGAATGTTCGCCCCTTTTTTGTTTACTTCAAGATCTCGCAAGTTAGATACTATAACCCATGAGTTCACACGTCCCGAGTCATGAAACGGTGAAGTCGTTTTAAATTTTCACTCTAAGCAATAACTAGGGTAAAGTCTTTTAACTCGTGATTAGACGTTTTCGGAGTTTCGCGCCTCGATGTCTGTCGAACCAAAATTTTTATTTTTACAACCCTGAGAGCCGAGGATGCGAGGCCTTTTCTGGATAATCCTTGGTAAGAACTAAAGGAAAAAAGCTAACCATGGTAAAAGTTGTTCTCGGCATTTCGTCATTCGACACTATTTTTTTCAAAAATCATAGCTTCTAATTCCTGACTCACGAAGGCGCGAGGTAATTATAACATGATTAATTAATCACCTAATCCAAGATTTTCTTCCCCTTAATTGAGTCTTAATTATTGCCATCTCGCGGTTTCGCGACTCGACATACTAGTCTCCTAGAAATTTGTCTTCGAAGTTTCGAGTTGCGATGTGGTGAATAAAATGATTATAAAATTAATTATGCCACAAACCGCGATTACCGTTAATTAAGCCAAAGTCAGTCCTCGCGATCTCGCGAGTTGGGGAATCAAAGTGTTAAAAGGAAATCCACGAGGTAACGAACGACAAGAAGTTTATTAACGATTGGTAAGATTTGATTGATCAAGCTAAAACAAGATATATCCCGCACCTCGAGGCCTTCACATTTCCCAAGGTAGCCATTTCTCTCCATACTTCGACTGAGTGTCAAACCGCCAGAAATTTATGACATTTATGAAGATTTAGGGTAAATCTACACGTATAAGATCGGATTTTTATGAAATTAATTTATTTCTAATTACGATTTGACAGGCTTATTTTGAAAAGTACCGAGTTTTCAAATATATATAAGAGTTTCACTTCATTCTAACGAATGCATTTTCATAAGCACACAGAGCTCATCACTTTTGAGTAAACTAATTTCTGCATGTATACGCAGTTTTACCACAGAAAAGCAAAAATGCAATCTTCGGCTATGTCTCCACGGAAGGCAGCAAAGGCGAATGTCGAGGTCGCAGGACAAGGATCAGACAATGTCTCCGACACTTCGCCCCGAAGTGTCGACTCGGTCCCCAACTGATCATTTGTTTCAGACATGCTGCAATCAGAATTGGTGGATTATTCAGATGACTCAGACGACAATGAAAAGGATGATCTAAACACCAAATACAAGATAGTTGTCCAATCTGGAATGCACATGGTAGCAGCCAGACCACAGTTTCTCCCATACTATGACATGATCCGATGGGCGTTGGATCACGTAGACATACCCACCAGGACTATCATGAACGGGCAGCGAGTCACGGTTGGGACTTTTAGGCCAGAACATATACAAACCATGTATAAGCTCCCGACGATGTCTGAGTACACATATGGCGCTGAGTTCCTGGAGGAATTCAAGGAGAAAGAGTGCACCCAGTATGATAAAACCATACCAGGTCTGATAAAAGATTGGGTTTCGCGTACCACGAAATGCAGAGAAAATGACCAGGGTGTTTATTCAATCACTTCTCTGGAGCCACAGTATAAATATGTGGCCATGATGACATGTCGGCTTTTTGGGAGAGAGGACACGTCGCATTTTTTCATTGCGTGGGTGCCTCTGATGTTTCGGGTCGCAGAAGGTTGCTCGTTTAATTGGGCAAAGATACTCTCGGATAGTTTGGCCAACCGGGTCATAGAGTATCGGGAGCAGAAGGAAAGTGGGAGGCCAGCCTCATTTTTCATGTCCGCATATATCATGGATGCGATATGTTCCATGACACCATTTCCATTGATGAGTTGGGATTGGACTCCGGCTGAAGCCAGACCCATACATATGTATCACGAAAAGCTATGGGAAAATAAAGCGGAGAAGTTCACATATGAAATTTTAACTGGGTGATGGTGCCTCTGCATATCATCATTTTTGGGCACTCACCACCTCATATCTCGGACAACATTGCAACAAACCCAAGTGGCATAGCGTATTGGTATGTGGAGGCAGAGTTTTCGTATTTCAGAGTTTTCGGGGCTTCTGTTCCCCCTCTTGCGTTGCCATTGTTCATTCCTGACAAGATGGCTTGTCGAGAGGTCGCCCAACAGACGATAATTGGAGGGGTGAGTAAGGAAATCAAACGGTACTCAAAGAAGGTATGGACTTCTTTTCCCATTCGGCTGAATTCTTATTCTTTGTTAGATTTCAGGCATGCCAAAGCCAAGGCTGCAGCCCTGGAAGACCTAAGTTTGGTCTCCATCGAATATAAGAAACATGATCCACAGAGGGTTGTGAGCAACCATTTAGCTAATTGTGGGCTCAAAATATTTGAGCATGAAAATTCACCCCCGGATGACGTTTTTCGAGGGGCGAGGTCTTATGAAGAAGTGCTAGCCCGGATCCAATCCTTAGCACCCGAAAACACATCCTCTGTATTGAGATTCCAAGAACATAGACGAAGTTGTCTCCCCGCTGTGTTGGGAGGTTCAGGTGTTTCCAAGACGAAACAGAAGGATGCTGAAGGTTCCGAAGATACAATTCCTGACCTTGGAAAACACCAGGAGGGGGAACAAATGAGGAATCTCGAAGCAGAGGTAAAGACTCCGGACCCTCCAAAGAAACAGAATTCGGAGGCTGAAGTAAAAACTTTGGACCCGCCAAGGAAACATAAGCCGGAGACTGAAACAAAGACTCTAGGTCCACCAAAGAAGCAGAATCCTGTCAATACTCCAAGAGAGTCGGCAAAACAAATCGGAGAACCCATCACCTCGGTCACACCATTGCAGTCGGCACAGGGAAATGTCAATGAGGGATGGATATTTAATGAAGAACTGAGGCCCATAAGGGCAGAGGAACTCCCTCCAAATGAGTTCTTATTTGATAAAAAGAGGAAATCGGTGGTGAAAAGGGAATTCTACCAAGAGGGAGAGTCGACTTCTAAGAAGTTCAAAGTTATGACCGACGGAAAAAATAAAAAGAATGAGCAATTCACCACGGAGATCATAGGGACGCTGGGAGCATATGCATCGCCTAATCAATTCTCAGTCGGGCTTTTAAAGAACTAGCTAAAAAGAAAGAATCGCCTAATCAAGACTCTCGAGGCCAGATTAGCCTCGACCATGGAAAATGCTAGAGGCCAAGTAAGCATGGAGATAGAGCAGGCCCGATTGGCTGATAAAAATGAAATAGAGGTACTTAAAACCAAGCTGGAGCAAGCACATATACTGGTCTGAGACAGTTGGATACAGGTGGGCCAACAAAAGATTATGATTGAAGAGCTGCAGGCTCGGGCGACGATCGTCGAAATCAGAATGATCGACGTTGAGAGGTTTAAATCCCGAGTGTTCGAGATTCAGAACTGAATCTTTTCTGCACAACAGAATTTTCTCGCCAAAGTGGGAGCGATCCGAGAGAATTGTTTGTTGATGAATCAGGTTTCTGAGAACCTGACTGTCAGAGAAAGAGATGCAGAAGCGACTTGGGTCGCCTTCCAAGAGGCGGTGATAGCCACGAATAACAGATTTTCGGAAGGTCCTCCTGGGCTCACCATCCCAGAAAAAACCAAAGGTAATATTCTGCTGAAGGATTGGGAACACAACATTACCCTGGGCAAGGAGCAAGCCCAAAAGGTAACCAATTCATTAGAAGAAGCCTTCCGTTCTATAGACGGGGAGCTGTTGGGTATGGACAGTGGAGGCAATGCAAAAACATTGATACAAATGAATGTGGAACAAATCTCGCTTGGTCTGAAAGAGAAGGATGAGAGAGATTCGGTCGATGTCTCTTAGATAGATATGGTGGACATGGCCCGAGTTGATAAGCACATGATCCAGCCCAGCATGCAACTAAGTGCCCTCGACATCATAGATGCACAAATGGGAGACAAGCTACAACAGTTATCCCGTGAATGCTACTTCGTCGAGGCCAGTTGTCAAGCGGAGCCTTCACGGCTCGTATCTCAACTTGTGGAAAGATGTATCGCCTGCACCGAGTCTGCGCGAAGACGAGCACCTGGCACTAAGTGAAGACAAAGTTGGGGAAATGGAGCGATTTCTCTCCCTTCTGTCATAACTGAAGTTTTGCGACTATTGAGATTCCACCTTCTTTGTAAAAATTGTATAAATATACCCCAGAGAGAAATAAACAGGGCTGGACCCTTTATGAGTTTTTGTAAGAGATTTTGTGCATTGAGATTTAATACAAGCGGATCCGAGATTCTCAATTCCGTCACTTCTGTATTAAAAGTTTGCTTTCTTGTTCCTTATTTTTCAATTTCAATTCATATTCATAATTGATGTGCTTCGTTATACTTTAGTACGACCACTACTATAACGAATAAATCCGAGTTTTCTGTAATTGTTTATTGCCTTTCCTCTGCACCAGCGATCAGTTGTGTAAGACCAATTTGCAGTTTTGGAATTCTACATGTATTTTTTGTTACATCAGTTATTTTCTTACATATTTTCTTCTACCGTTTACTTCATGAGATTCTCCCCTAGTTGGAACCTAACACCATAAACAACTCAATGTTTTTTTCTCCCATCTCGCCCCTTTATTTAAATATAATACATTTACGGGAACGAGCCTTAGATTCGCATCCATATTCTAACTATGCGACCACAAGTTCTCTTTTATAAGACCAAGCTGAGACAACACTCAACCTTTCTCAAAAGTTCTCTTACTTGTGTTGTTCCCCCATGACAGTCCCTATACCAACTCAACCTAACGTCGAACCTGTATTATTGAACTAAATTTTATGGGTTAATTGTGTTCTTCCCCCAAATTTTGCATGCTATTATCCAGGTTATGGGTTGCGAAATTGAAGGAAAATCTGCAGATGGACATGTCATATGCCACCATCCCTATCTTCAGCCAAGAGAGATGGTTATATAGAGAAGTATTGCTGAAATACATGTTGAGAAGTAAAACAGATCTGAATAACCACCCCATATACTCCATCGATACTGAGATCGTCTCTTCCATTTTTTACAATGACCTGAGTTTTGAAGAGGAAGAACCGACAATTGTCATGACCGTCGATGATAAATCCGCACGAAGTGCAACAGAGTGCAAATATATGAGGAACCACTAGGAGAATGAGATATGGAACATGATTTTCAATGAAGCCGTAAGAAAGGAATGAGTAGGGGCTGACCTGTGGATATGTCCTCCTAAGGCAGGCACACAATTCTGCTCATACAATCTCACTTTCGAATGTACAAATAACATGGTTGAGTATGAGGCACTGATTTTGGACCTAAGAGTTTTGAAAGAGTTGGGCACAAAGAGGATAGCGGTGCATCGAGACTCTGATCTCATTATAAACCAAGTGAAAGGAATATACCAATCCAAGCACCCTAGGCTCAGAGCATACATAAACCTAGTGTTAGATCTCCGACAAAGAATTAGCAGAGTATAATTTATTGGTGATCTCGAGGGATTAAAATCAAATTGTGGATGCCTTGGCCACCTCGGCCTTAGTTTTTAAAATTCCTATTTTTCCAAAACAAAAGTATGAGATCGAAGTAAAAAACAGGGCAGTGGTGCCCGATAATATCAAGTATTGGCAAGTGTTTGAGGATGACAAACATGTGGAGATATTTCTCCAAATGAGTGACAAATTTGCTAATATTAACATTGATGACGAATGTTGCTGCGATGAAGATGAAAGCGAAGATGCGTGCAATAAAGATGACCCTTTCCAGAACCAGATAGTTGGGAGGGACATAATACAACTAAAGAATAATATCATTCCAAAGGGATTAGTTCCGTTGGAAAAGTTGTTTGATGAAAACGATGCATCTAGAAATCCCATGATCATTACAAATGACGAAGATGTTGAGGATTGAAATATCGGGACCTAGGAGAATCCCAAGATGATAAAATTGTCAAAGATGCTCAGTCCAAATTTCAAGCAAGACTATATCAAACTCATGAAATATTTTCCCAACGTTTTCGCCTGGAGCTACAACGATTTAAAAGTCTACGACACTAAAGTGATTCAACATGTCATTCCTCTCAAAGAAGACCAAAATCATTTCAAGAAAAATCTAAGACAGATAAGTCCCCTGTTGTTTCCGCTAATCAATAAGGAGGTAAATAAACTTTTCGAAGACAAAATTATTGTTTCTTTAAGGTTTTTGAAATGGGTGGCCAACCTAGTGCCCGTGAGGAAAAAGAGCAGTGAAATAAGATTGTGCATGGATTTTTGGAACTTGAACAAAGTATCCCACAAAGACAACTACCCACTCCCTAAGATGGATTACATCCTATAGAAGGTAGTTGGGTCCTAGAAGATGTCTATGCTAGATGGATTTTCAGGTTACAATAAGATCTTGGTACACTTGGATGACCTGGAAAAGAAACTTTTCACGACACCATTGGGGACGTTCATGTGCGCCAAGATGCCTTTCGGCCTGATGAATTTGGGAGATACCTTTCAGAGGGTGATGGATATATGATTTTCTGAGGAAAAGGATAAATTTATCGTAATATATCTGGATGACATCACAATATAATCTAATTTCAACGAACAACACCTCGAGCACCTGAAGAGGGTCTTCTAGAAATGAAGGAGAGTCGGCATATCGTTGAATCCAAAAATGTCTCATTTTGGAATGAAAGAAGGGAAAATATTGGGGCACATCATATCGAAGGAAGGTATAAAGATAGATCCAAACAGGATTGAAGGAATCCTGAAAATCAACACTCGATGCAACAAGAAGGAGGTGTAGTCCTTCTTGGGAAAGGTAAATTTCTTGAGAAGATTCATCCTGAATATTGCGGAAATTATAAATCATATCACCTGAATTCTCAGAAAGGGAAACAAGATCAAATGGAACCCCAAATATAGGAAATTGTTCGAAGAAATTAAGGTAGCGCAGACCAATGCTCTCGTGTTGGCCAGCCCAAACTTCACGAAGGATTTCATATTGTTCTCACTCGCATCGGAGCATACCATTGCTGGCGTGTTGTTACGGAAAGATGATAAGAACTTTGAAAAGCCTATAGCCTACTTCAATAGGACACTGAGGGATTCCCCACTGAGGTACGACATTATGGAGAAACAAGAACATGCCTTAGTGAAAGCCCTGAAGGAGTTTATAACTTACATATTACACTCCCACGTTATCGCTTACATGCCCAACAACTCAATCAAGGATATTTTGACTCATCTTGAACCTGAGGAAAGAAGAGGTAAGTGGACCATGACCACGATGGAATATGACCTAGAAATAAATCCCACAAAGATGATCAAAGGATAGGGCCTCACAAAAATGATGGTGTAATTGAACTGCGACGTCCTGGGAATCAACTTCATCACTGATTTGTCAGAGAATCCTCAGGAAGAAACAAACAAGCAGGTGACTCATAAATTCATCGATTCACCTTGGTATACAGATATCATCTATGTGTTGAGGAATATGCAAGATCCTCTAAGCTTAAATAAGACCAAGGCCAAATTCTTAAAGCTTAAAGCCACTAAGTTCTACATCTTGGATAACTCACTGTATTGGAAAGATACATGAGGGATATTGCTGAGATGCATACTATAAGATGACACAGAAGAGGATATCAAAGAATTCCACAAAGGTGATTGCAGGGGACATCACTACTGGAAAAACACCACACATAAAAATTTCAGGGCAGGTTACTATTGGCCCACCATCTTCGCAGACATGTAAAAAGAAGTTTCCAGTTGCCATGAGTGTCATATTTTCGACAGAAGGAGAAAGATGCAACCCTTATCACTGAAACCGATCTCGGTCAAAGCATATTTCATGCAATGGGGCCTGGACTTCATAGGAGATATGTAAATTCTAACCTTGTACAATATCTACTGCAAACATATATTTAGAAAAGAACAAAAAAGATACAATGGAAAATACAAACATTACACAAATATTTTTCCCCTGGAAACCCAAATCGGGAAAACCAACATATTCTATATTATTCATTGTGATACATTGTTTACAACACAATATACATATAGGAGCCAGTAGCATCCAAAACCCTAATACAATGACCTGGATTAGTCCAAAACCCTAATTCCTTAACCAGAAATAGAAAACCATCGGCAAAAACCATGTGCCGAAAAACCACCTAAATACATGACATGTTTCCCGAGGCAGGTGTCATGTTTCACGAGATATGTGTTATACTACATTTCATGAGTATTATGTGTTATACTCGTACAAAGAATATAACACATACCCAACAAGAGATACATCCACCATCCTTGGTGCAACACAGATGGATACTTAGAGCCACTGATTACTTCACGAAATGGATCAAAGCGGTTCCAACGAAGCAAGCTATAGACACGGTCATCATTCAGTTCTTGGAGACTAACATCTTGTCTAGGTTTGGGTGCCCTATCAAGATAATCACAGATAAAGCGGACACATTTAAATCCAAAAAAATGGAGAAGTTTTGCGAGGACTATAATATGACCCTGGGACATTCTACAACATATTACCCATAAGGTAATGGGTTAGTAGAATCATCGAATAAAATCTTGACTAGAATCATTAAAAGACTCCTACAAGACAACACGAAGGCCTGGCATAAGAAGTTTATTTACGCGTTGTGGGAAGACAGGGTCACTACCAAGAAATCCATCTCCATGTCACCATTCCAAATTGTATATGGCGCAGATGCGATTTTTCCTACCTCGCTGGGATTTCCTGTCAGGAAGTGTTGGAAATATTGGCATTGATGTCAACAATCATTGCTGTTAACAGTCGATCAGATGATTTGTTGTTAAATCAAAGATGGGATTTCCATTGATGTCAACAGTATATCAGTCAACATAAGATGTCATACATTATGTAGAGAAGGAAAAATGAAAGCTCAGGAGGAGGAGCAAACAGGACGATCGAGTAGTATGAAGACCAAATCTCAGAAGGAAGAGTGCATTGCACAGTATATCAGGCTGCAAAATAAATTCGTGATTATTGTTGATCACGATAAGATCAACAATCCTATGATAAAATCTCAAGAGGGTTAGCAAAAGTAGAGATCAAATCTCAAGAGAACTAGCGACTGACTATATTAAATCCCAGGATAGTTAGTGAATGAAGAGCCTCAGTAGTCATCCAATCAGAGTGAAGAAACCTTAGCAGTCGTCTGATCAAAATGAGAAGCTTAGCAACCGTCCGATCAAATATTTTGACCATGTTGATCGTCTGATACAACTCAAATCGGTCATTTGAGTGACCGTGGCCTTGAGGACCATTGAAATATCGTGACTGTTGATCTGCTTCAAGAATACCCATCAGTCGTCAGATCTAGTGGAGATGCAAGGACGATAAGGCCAGGAGTTATTTAACACTCCAAAGTAGTAAAATGATCTGATCTGTTGGATCAAGAGGACATGTGGAAAGTGATTGTAATTTAGCTAACTTGTAGATTAGGAAAGTCAAAGACAATGTTGCATGAACTCGCAAAATGTGAAATCGCAATATGATCTAGACCATTGGATCATGGAGGGTCATGGACCGTCGATCCAACGTAAGTGGATATCGGGAAATCTAATATCAGGAAATCAAGAGTTAGAAGAAGGGAAGTTCTCTAACCTTTGAAATACCAAAACAAAAAATCACGATAAGATAAGGACCATCGATCAGGAGGAGCGACGTGGGTCACTGTTCTGACGAGAGTGGCATACTGGATTTCAAGAATTCAGAGATTGTGAGTTGAGAGAATGGAGCATGCTTCTTGAAATAATGAAACGCAAATTCACGATCCAATCCAGACCATTGGATCGAGAACAAATCATGGTTGTTGAGCTAGAGGACACATGGCATTGGTTCAACACTTCACTGACTGGAAAGTCAAAAACTGGAAGTGCTAACCTTCCAAATAGTGAAACGAGAAATCACGATAGAATCGTGGGTCATCGAATCTTGAAAGCGTTGGAGGGATGTTGGATTTGAACCAAAGAAAAACGACTCAACATATCATGTCATCTAAGGACATGTGGCACAATAAGACACTGACAAGTGTCAAGTTTATACAGTATTTTAAGTACATGAAAATCATGAATATATATGACACGTGGCAGCCAATAGGATGGTGACACATCATCAAGTGACGTAAGTGTTTACATTACTCTGGGAGTCCTACTTCGGGATATTTCACCACTAATCAAATACTCTATAGTCTGGAAGTCTCGAATGTCGAAACTCTGAAAGGGACACGCGTCAGATGATCCATAGTATTGAGAGTTACCACTTCAAAATTTTTTCGTTCTAAGCAAAAAATCCAACATCATGAAGTCCTGAATGTCGAAATGTTGAAAGGGACTATTGGAGGTTACGAAGATTCAAAGGAAAAAACAACGAAATCCTGATAGCCACACATATCAATGCCTGATTAAGACACGGTCGTTCAATTAAGGAAAGAAGGGATTGGATTAATCTTTAAGGTGGACTGTTGATGTATCTCCACGAGATAAATGTGAATCATCCGATTGTATTGACGATATCATAATCGGGAATTTTTCAATGTAGTAAGTCATGAAGACTCGATGGGAAAAGCGTCGAAATCTCGACAATCGTCCATATCAGTGGGTAATATGAACCGTCTGATTGTTTCAACGATTTCATGATCGTGAGTTTTGTAATATTGGAATTCACGATAACTCGAAGGGAAAAGTACCAAAATCCCATCAGCTATCCATCTCGTTAGGAGATTGAATCATGACCGTTGATTTGGTAAAGCGCTTTAGCACTGGTTCAAGCTTAGCATTCGGTCATCGTCATTGGTCATATGCTATAAGAATATTAAAAGAAAATTATAACATGTTGCTATAATTGGTAAAGCCCGTGGTTATGTAATGCATGGTCATATGTGATGGTTTGAAGGAAGCGCCTTCATGGAATCCGGTCTCTGTAAATATAATAGAGATTAGGCATCGAGTATAAAGGATTAAATTGATCCATGACTCTGATCAATTTATGACAAAAATGAACTGATACAAAGTCATGATTAAAAGAGAATAAATCATGAAAATATGAATAAAGAATAAAAAGAAAAATGATATTAATTAAAGTTTAGATTATCATTTTAAATGAAAAGGTACAATGGTTCAAATAAATGGACACATTGTTTTAAATTTCACACCAGTTTGAAGATTATATAAACGAGAAAAAGTGGTGAGAAGAAAGTGTCTCTAGAGTCCATAATAGAAGATAAAAAGTTGAAGCAGATTCCAAGAAGACATCAGAGGAAAGAAAATGTGAATAACAGAGAGAAGATAAAATGCAGTGTAAAACAGAAGTTAAATAAGTTGAAGCAGATTCCAAGAAGATATAAGAGGAAAGAAAATGTGAATAACAGAGAAGATCAAATGTGGTGATGAGTGTCTTAAAGTATATCTTTGATCATTGATTCTATAATGGATCACTACTAGTGGATTTGAATAGAGTCTAGTTGGATACACTGGGTTCTATCAGCAAGTTGGGACTTGCAACAAGCTGAGTCTTGCGCCAAGATGGGTCTTGGCAGAGAGTTGGTGTTCTTCGAGGGGTTGGTGCTCCTTATTTCAGTTGGTGCTGAAAAATTTAGTTGGTGCTAAGAAGAAAATCCTTGATCAAATATATTCATATTTATGTTCATATCAATTATACAAAGCTTATACACACATCTGGTTCTTTGTGTTCATTATAATTATGATGTGATTGTTCTTAATTTGTTCAATTATGTTTTAACCGGTAACTTGTGAAAAGAAATTGTTAAAATAATTCACACACTAATTCACACCCCCCCCCTTCTTAGTGTGGGTTGTGTGTTATTCAATTGGTATCAGAGGAAGGTTCCTTCAAATACATTTTAAAAACACTGGAAGGAAAATCCTAAAGAAATGGGTGGACACATGGCTCTCTCCGCAATTGAAGCTCCTTTATTCAATGGAACAGATTATTTCTCATGGAAAGAAAATATGAAACAATTTTTTAAGTCAAAAGGATCCGAGTTTTGGATATCATTATTAAGCAAGCCCTGGGACTTAACTACATCAAATAATCTATCCAAAATTATAATCCAAAGAAGAGTAAGGAAGAACAATGAAGTGGCATTGAAGATTCTTCTCAATGGATTATCAGATACAGTCAAGACAAGAATAGGACTATGCACATCTGCCAAGGACTTATGGTTGAAGTTAGAAAATATGTATCAAATAAAAAATAAATACACAGAAGACATTCCTATCAAGGATGAAGGTGAAGAATCAGCCATCAATAAAAGTAAGGACTCCCCACAATATTTCGATTGCAATAGCAGTGATATTAAATCCTCCTCTGCAAGTAAAGAAGAAGAATCAGATACAATAAAAAAATGTTTTGTTAGCATTTATCCCATGGAAGAAGAAGAAGAAGAACTATCAAAGGCCAAAGAAAAGGTTGATTGGAGTTTCCATGAATACCTCTATCACCATAATGAATCGGACTATAGCTATCTTCATGACTACACTCAAGAATTCCTTGAAAAGAATAAAAAACATGTCTTGAAAATAAAGGAAATTCTCAAGGACTGTGATAAGATAATATATGAATAGGACAATCAATTAGAAGAGAAATAAGAGGAGATCAAGAAGATGAAGAAAGAAATTAATCAAGTAAAATAAAACGAGAAGGAAAATGATGAGCTTGGAAATCAGAAGCATATCTTGGAAATAAAATAAAAACTCAAATACAATAAAGAAATCATATATGAGAAAAAGATTAAGTTAGAAAACAAAGAAGATGAGATCAAAAGATTGAAAACAAAAGTTGTTGGTCTAACAAAAGAAAATGAAGAGAAAATCAACAGACTGAAAAATGAAATCAGTCAAGAAAAATAATAAAAGAAGGAAGATGATGTCTCAAGAAAAAACATTGTAGATCTAAAGGAACTAAGGGAAAAATATGTCAATATTAAAATCCAACTTGAAGAATCCAAAAGGAGAGAAGAGGTAGTAAGGAACCAGTTTGACAGAAAGGACGAATCTTGTCATGAGCTGGAAGCAGAAGTTGTGAATCTTATAAAGAAGGTTCAGAAGTCAGACACCCAAAACAAGTTCTTGATTAGCTCCATGACCCTGGATGAAATCCTGGATAGTCAGAGATCACCAAGTGACAAATCTGGCCTTGGATACAATAAGGAAAATATCAGTATCCCTAAGAAATCTGATGTAGGTCCTTCATTTGTAAAAGGTGAAAATAGGTCTGACACAGTTCCTTCAGTTGTAAAGGATGAAGACAGGTCTGAAACGACTTATTCATTTGCAAAAAGTAAAAGTAGGTATGACTTAGTTTCTACACATTCAAGGAATAAAAGAAACACTACAAAATTTAGAAGATTTGATCATGGAAGGCATCCAGAAGCTATTCATAGTCCTCAAAGCAAGTTCAGAAGGGAGACACTTTCATTGATGAATCAAAGAATTTATGAGAGTGTCTTTAAAGGTTACTTTTTTGCTTGTAATGAATATGGTCATAAAGCCTTGGACTATAGGCATCATGGAAGAAAACAAATTGGTAGGTTCAACAACAATATAATATGTTGGAACTGCAATCATGTTTGACATATTGTTACACATTGTTACACTATGAGATGCTATAGTTGTGGTGAATATGGTCACAAAGCCTATAACTGTTGGAACTCAAGAAAACAGTTAATAATAAATGCTTCACACAATATGATAAAAAGAGTAAATAACAAGATATGGAAAATAAAATCCCAAGTACCAAATAAGAAAGATGAGGAAAATATTGCTCCTGAAATTAATGAAGTTAATAATAGGAGTTTGGGGGATAAAAATTCTAATAAGTAATATTCTCTAAACAAGGATAAAGAATCTTATGGTGCACATAATGATGACGTTGATGATGAATAGTCAATCCTAGAACAACAAAAAGAAGTTATAGATAAACCCATTGTGCACAAAATCTTAAGGTCATTACCTATGAGACATGATGCAAAGATTTCTTCAATTAAAGATAGATCTGATCTAAATACACTCACAGTTGATCAGCTCCATTGAATCTTTACAACATATGAAATGAGAACAGGGCATGATAAATCAACAAAAGATGAAATAGCTTTCAAAGCATCCAACACAAAGATAAATAAAGAGAAAAAACCTCAATCCAGCCATCATGAAGAATCCAATGTGGAATAAGCCAATTTCATTAGAAAACTTTAGAAAGGATCAGGGAAGTACAAATTCAAACCTCTTTACAAATGTTTTAACTGTGGAAAAGTTGGTCATTTTTCATCCAAGTGTCCCTATCCCAATGAGGACCCTGAAGATGAAGCTAGTTATCTAATGAATATTCCATCAATTAGTATTGATATTGGAGGGAAGTTGTAAGCACATCAGTATTCATATTGAACATAGGTCAGCTCAGGATTAACAATAGTAAAACTCCTTGTGAACCATGTTTTGGAGAGCTCATTCTATAAAATACTTCAAAGTCTTTGGAAGTAAGGGTTATATCAAAAAGCTTGAGAAGAATCTTAGAAAATTTGATGCCAGATCTGATGAAATTATTCTTCTTATATATTCTACTACCAAGAAAGCATAAAAGTTCTACAATCTTAGGATATGTAAGATTGTTGAGAGTACAGATGTCAAGGTGGATGATATAAAATCAATTGGTAGAAATCGATGAGAATTGATGAACAAAACCAAGGGTTGTTTGAAAAAAGGATGAGCTACAATTGCGCAGTGTTCCAGTATCCACAACAATAGTATTCTTATGTACAAAATGAGGTACATGACATCCTATAGAAAAAAAAACAAGAGGAGAAACCATGTCAGAAAATGATACCCTTTATAGAAATAAAGGGGGAGAACAGTTAGTAAAACCTCAAGCGAAGTTTTGGTTAGTAAATAAGAAAGTAATTAGAATAAATCTTGAAAAGACTCGATCACTACAAAAAATTATATCAAGAAATACTACTCATTTGAAACACAAAGAAAAAAAGAAAAAAAATCCCAATCAACTAATATAAGAAGTTAGTAAATCAACGGGGGAAGAAACCCTATCAAGAAGATCTACCTTTTTAGAAAGAAAGGTGGAGAATAGTCAGAAAGAGAGAAAGCATATTGATAGGGGAAGTCATTCAACTATGATTGGCAAAACATGTCTGTAGGAATATTTACCCAAGGTCAGTCTGGTCAGTAACATACAGAGCTTACCACAGGTGGCATATATTTTTTCAAAAAACCTTAAAACAAATATGTATTGAATATCTCAGGGAGATAACAATCAATGAAATAAGGAGTCATTATGTTATAACAGGAAAATATTGATTGTAGAAGAAGTTACCAGTGGTCGGAGAAGTACTTATATAGATAGATCACAGGAGAAGAAACCATTTTCCATTGATGTTAAAGGGGGAGAGAAACTTCATATAAAGGAAAACTTCATAAAAGGAAATCATCAACACAGGGGGAGTTTTGTCTATCAAGTTAGTGTGTTGACCTCAATGACAAAGGGGAAGATTGTTGGAAATATTGTCATTGATGTCAACAATCATTGATGTCAATAGTCATTGATGTCGACAGTCAATCAAATGATATGTTGTTAAATGACATATGAGAATTTCATTAATGTCAACAGTATATCAGTCAGTAGAAGATGTCATACATTATGCAGAGAAGGAAAATCACAAGCTCGTGAGGAGGAGAAAACAGGATGAGCGAGCAGTATGAAGACCAAAGCTCAGAAGGAAGAGCACATTGAAAAGTATATCAGGTTGCAAAAGAAATTCATGATTATTATTGATCATGATAGGATCAACAATCCTATGCTAAAATATCAGGAGGGTTAGAAAACGTAGAGATCAAAGCTCAGGAGAACTAGCGACTGACTATATTAAAGTTCAGGAGAGTTAGTGAATGAAGAGCCTCAACAACCGTCCGATCAGAGTGAAGAAACCTTAGCAAACCTCTGATCAGAATGAAAATCTCAGTAGTCATCCGATCAAATATTTGACCATGTTGATTGTCTGATACAACGCACATCGATCATTTGAGTGAGCGTGGGATTGAGGAACATTGAAAGATTGTGACCGTTGATCTGCTTCAAGAATACCTATCAGCCGTCGGATCTAATGGAGATGCAAGGAGGATAATCCCAGGAGTTAGTTAACACTCCAAAGTAGTGAAATGATCTGATCCATTGGATCAAGAGGACATGTGGCAAGTGATTGTAATTTCACTGAATTGCAGATCAGGAAAGTCAAAGACAGTGTTGCATGAACTTGCGAAATGAAAAATCGCTATATGATCTGGACCATTGGATCATGGAGGGTCATGGACTGTCGATCCAACGTAAGCAGATATCGAGAAATCAGAATTCAGAAGAAGGGAGGTGCTCTAACCTTTGAAATACCAAAACATGAAATCATGATAAGATAAGGACCCTCGATCAGGAGGAGCGACATGGGTCATCGATCTGTCAAGAGTGCCATACTGGATTTCGGGAATTCGGAGATTGCAATTTGAGAGAATGGAGCATGCTTCTTGAAATATCGAAACGTGAATTTGTGATTCAATCTAGATCATTGGATCGAGAACAAATCCTGGCCGTTGATCCAGAGGACACATGGCATTGGTTCAACACTTCGCTAGATGGAAAGTCAAAAACTGGAAGTGCTAACCTTCCAAATATCAAAATGAGAAATCACGATAGAATTGTGGGTCGTCGGATCTTGAAAGCATTGGAGGGCCATTGGATTTGAACCAAGGCAAAAAGACTAAGCAGACCACTTCAACTAAGGACACGTGGCACAATAAGACACTGACAAATGTCAAGTTGATACATCATTTCAGGTATGTGAAAATCATGAATATGTATGACATGTGGTAGCCAATAGGCTGGTGACATGTCATCAAGTGACGTAAGCGTTTATGTTACTCTGAGATTCCTACTTCGGGATATTTCACCACTAAGAAAATACTCTATAGTCCAGAAGTTTCGAATTTCGAAACTACGAGAGGGACACGCATCAGATGATCCATAGTATCGAGAGTTACCACTTTGAGAGTTTTTTGTTGTAAGCAAGAACTCCAACATCACGAAGTCCCAAATGTTGAAACACCAAAAGGGACTATTGGAGGTTACGAAGATTCAAAGGCAAAATCAACGAAATCCTGGTAGCCACACATATCAATGCCTGACTAAGACACAGTCGTTCGATTAAGGAAAGAAGGGATCAAACTAAGCTTTAAGGTGGACCATTGATGTATCTCCGTGAGATAAACGTGAATCATCCGATTGTATCGGCAATATCATAATCATAAAATTTTCAATGTATTAAGTCATGAAGACTCGATGGGAAAAGCACCGAAATCCCGACAACCATCCAGATCAGTGGGTAATATGAACCATCTAATTGTTTCCATGATTTCGTGATCGTGAGTTTTGTAATATATGAATTCATGATAACTCAAAGGGAAAAGTACCAAAATCCCGTCAGTCGTCCATCTCGTCAGGAGATTGAATCATGTCCGTTGATTTGGTAAAGCACTCAAGGAATCGTTCAAGCTTAGCATTCGGTCACCATCGTTGGTCATCTGCTATAAGAATATTAAAAGAAAATTATAACATGTCGCTATAATTGGTAAAGACCATGGTTATGTAACACACAGTCATGTGTGATGGTTTGAAGGAAGCGCCTTCAGGAAATCTAGTCTCTATAAATATAACAAAGATTAGGCATCGAGTATAAAGGATTAAATTGATCCATGACTATGATCAATTTATGACAAAAATGAACCGATAAAGAATAAAGAGAATAAATCATGAAAATATGAATAAAGAATAAAAAGAAAAATGATATTAATTAAAGTTTAGATTATCATTTTAAATGAAAAGGTACAATGGTTCAAATAAAGGGACACATTGTTTTAAATTTCACACCAGTTTGAAGATTATATAAATGAGAAAAAGTGGTAAGAAGAAAGTGTCTATGAATTCCAAAATAGAATAAAAAGTTGAAGCAGATTCGAAGAAGACATCAGAGGAAAGAAAATGTGAATAACATAGAGAAGATAAAATGCAGTTCAAAAAAGAAGTTAAAGAAGTTGAAGCAGATTCTAAGAAGATATCAGAGGAAAGAAAATGTGAATAACAGAGAAGATGAAATGTGGTGATGAGTGTCTTAAAGTATATCTCTGATCATTGATTCTATAATGGATCACTACTACTAGAGTTGAATAGACTCTAGTTGGATAGACTGGGTTCTATCAGCAAGCTGGGACTTGCAGCAAGTTGGATCTTGTGCCAAGCTGGGTCTTGGCAGAGAGTTGGTGCTCTCCAAGGGGTTGGTGCTCCTTATTTCAGTTGGTGCTAAAAAGAAAATACTCGATCACATATATTCATATTTATGTTCACATCAATTATACAAAGCTTATACAAACATATGGTTCTTTGTGTTCATTATAATTATGATGTGATTGTTCTTAATCTGTTCAATTATGTTTTAACCGGTAACTTTTGAAAAGAAATAGTTAAAATATTTCACACACTAATTCACCCCCCCCTCTTAGTGTGGGCCGCGTGTTCTTCCAGAAGTTGCCACAATAGCAAGAGGTCGAGCTAGATGACATGCAAAGAAGGATAAATCAGTTGATTCGTGCGTAGTAGATGAGGGAGTAGGTCTACAACTGATCACAACTTCACTAGGATAGAATGAAGAAAACTTTTGACAAACACTCTAAACAGGAGGAATTTCAGGTGGAGGATCTAGTGCTAAAATGGGATGCGAGGAACGAAGATAAGGGACATCATGAAAAATTCGATCATCTTTGGACGAGATTTCTTAGGATCTGTGTGTATCATGGGAACAATGCATATTTGTTAGAATAACTTAATGGAGAGTCCACTGGTTTGGGGCCTGTAAACAAAAGGTTCCTCAAGCACTATCTAGTGTAGTAAAGTCTATTTAAATCTCATGTCATTGTAAATAATCATTTTATTTATTTTATTTTATTTCAAAGAAGGCTTTTCAAGTCAGTATGTCAGCAGAAAATTGAAGCTCGGAGTGAAGGCTCTAAGTTTATGCTCAGTCTAGTAGAAACTGTGTCAAGATGGTTTAGGTTGCATTTTCTTTTTTTGTTATTTCAGATTCTGGAAGTCGAATAAGGCCCAATGGTCAGGCACTTGGTATGTTTTTCTTTACCACCTCACTGGGAAGATGGCATCCCCGTTGGAGCCAGCTACCAGCACAATCATTTTTTTTAGTTAGAGTCAGTCTTATTCGAGTCAAAGTTTGTGTGTCAAAGCGTGCGAGGTCAAGTACTGAGCAACAAATGGGTTGAAGTTAGCAAGTGGTCGGTTGGCCTTTGGAGTCGGGAAGGGATGCTAGAACCAAAACATGTGTAAAAGTGTAAAGGTATTTTCCCTAAGAGTTTTGTCTTGTCAGAAGAGGAGGTCTTATGTGCCTAAGGTTGAGGCAAGTTGTTAAATGGAATTCACGTCGGCAGGAGAACTAACCATCATCAACTCATTATGAAGTTGGAAAGAATGAAAAGTCATGGCACTTGTATCAAATTTTCTTTACAAATCTCATCAATTGTACTTTGCACACTCTGAAGTGTACCAGTTGCACGGTTGTACTGCAGAAATATTCAAACCTGTTTCATTCGCCATGGATTTAGTGTCCCCTGACACATTTTCATCTCTCACCCATCCAATTATGAATTCCAAGATCTCTGGATGTATATTGTTCACCAATCGAGTTTATGCATTTCCTGCAATTCTTCTCGCAAGCCCAGGTCAATTGAGATTACCACCTTTGGCCCATGCCAAATACACCATGCAAAACAAATATGCATTGCACCATGATGACATCCCAGAACATAAGGAAGGGTGCACGAAGTAGCATAAGTGTAGGGCCCGAGCCTCAAAGATTGACACTAGTCAACAAAGATCCGAAGGTTAGGGCATCTTTTGAATAGGTCAGATACATGACCTTTTGCAAAAATATCCAAGGATTGAACATGAAACTAGCGTAGCAGTTCACACTCAGGTTCAATGGGTTCCGTGCGGTAATTCCAGGTGTCACTTTTCAGGTGACAGAGGAAACTCTGTCGGCCACGACAAATATCCCTTCACGCGGTGAAAGGTGGTTTAAAGGCATGCCTTTGGACATGCGGTGTTACAAAGACTTCATCAAGCGAGACTATTTATGTGGGAAAGTTGAAATGAGCATTCCAAGTAGATATTTCTAGGGGTCTTTTCAGAAAATCATGGAAGTAATTAGGAAATATTTCACCTGTGAGGGATTTTTTCACAGAATACATTCACATCACATTAGATTGTTGATGCATGTCACAAGGAGGAGACCATTAAATCTGCCCTTTTTTCTTGCACCAAATCCTCCGAGAAATGGAAAACGGCGTGGGAGTTGAAGCAGATCAGCCGAAGAGGAAAATATCACATGTTTCACTTATTACATTACTGATGGTGGAGGATCTAAGGCGATTGGAAAATAACTGGGATTCATTTCTACTTGCAGTAGGCATCCCCAAGGATCCAAAACAAGATTTCCCTCTAACTGCGAAAAGGATAACATTGAACTATGCGGAGGATGAATCAGGAAGGGATGTGGAGGAAGGAAGGACATTGGAAGCCCTATCTCCCCAATATCCAATACCCCAGAGAAGGGGCAGGCCAAGGAAAAACAAGGAAGTTGGGGAGACCCGAGTCTCAAGCAAGCCATGTACAAAGTCAGTTGCTGAAGAGTTACTCATGCACGCTATTCGACATGCAGCCCGTTGAAGGCACAAGTCAAGAAATATGGGGTAGAAGGAGGAGGAAAAACACTAAAAGTGCATATGTTTGTGAGCCTTTGCAACAATTGAAGCAAGCACAACTCCCTATTACTGAGCTATACTAGGAAAACATAGAGTTGAGACAATTGTTAGAAGCAAAGACCCTCAAAGTATCAGCATCACAAGGTCATGAGGGAAACACGACTTGGATAAAGAGACAACTCAGGGAATCACATGACATGATCATACAACTATACGAAACACAAAGGGTGTGTAAAGGAAGGAATTTGAAACACTTTAGGTAATGTGAACCAGCCATAGAGAAAGTTCTCGCGTGCTCTAGGCAGTGCACAGAAGAATATGAAAGGGAACACGGTTCTGAAAAGGCAAGTGACGAACCTGAAAAGGTGAAATTGGTATCTCAAGAGAAATATTCGAGTATACAAACTACAAATGAGACCAAACGCATGATTGACCTGTTGGAATATTGGTTGTTGTCATTGTTGTCAACCCTAGTCATTGGTTTTGGACCGCAAGATTGATGAAGGTGTTTGGACATGAAGGATAGTGCACATGTAGACACAACACCCATGGATGGATAATATACACCATGTTGTTTCCATTGGTAGGTGGCACATCACATGGATCCTCATGGTTGACGAGAAATGAATTTTTGAAGATGACAAAGTGACTTGAAGAAGGAAGTACAGGTCGACCCTAAAGATAATTAAGGAAAAGAATTACAAAATAAGAAACTGTCAGGTCAGCCCTAATGTTAAAAGGAAGTGACATAAATGGTATAAATGCATATAATTATACATTCATTTTATGCACACAAGTCGAATTTAAGAGGAAATATGAAGTAAAGAAGGTCGGATTTCAAGGGAGGATGAAGTATTTTGGTGATGTGTTCTAAGGTATGTTATTTACAAGTCATCTTACCATTTTCTCTATAACTTTTTTTATAAAATGATTCAGATGGTAAAATTGATATGGTGATGTGATGACATATGTAGGTAGCTATGGTAAAAATTTTATCTCTTTATTTGCTATAATTTTGGAGATACACTCTGTGGAAGATATGATTTTTCACTAGTCCTAAAGCTAGTCATAAACATGTGTTCTGGGTAAAACAGTCATAACTTATTCATAGACAATCCAAGTGAAGTGGGACCAATTTCATTGGAAATAGTACAGGATTTATTTTCTTGTGTGATATTTTTATAATCTAATATAAAATATTGATCACGGGGCATTCTGTACAAGTTCTCTCTCTTGAATAAACCAGAATTGAATAAGGTCTACCATTCTCTCTATAACTTCTTTTTGGGGTTGATTCAAGGAGTGAAAATTGGAGGAGTTTAAGAGAATACATTGAGTAATATTATCTACATGATCAGAGTATTCCAAGAATTCAATAATTGCAGAAGTTGAAGAAGTCTCAGGAAGCATTATCAGGTTTTATGTGATGGTTGGTTGATGGTGATGATTTAATGTAATGCTTTATTATCTCTTATACTATCATTCATTTCTAATTGGATATAATTGAGTGGTTTAAGTATAATTTTAATTTTTTTTAAATTGTACTTGATACTGATTCACCCCCCTCTCAGTATCAACAATTGGTATCAGAGCACGTTGCCTTGAGAACAATTTAACCACTAGAAGGAAAATCCTGAGCAAAGATGGATGACCATGAGCACATTTCAAATGGGATTCAAATATTTGATGGAAGAAATTATGCATACTGGAGTGATAAATTTAAAAATTACCTAACATCTTTGGGAGTAGACATTTGGTACTCAGTTGTAAATTGCTATGTAATCCCAAATAATTCTCCAACCAATATGAATGAGAAGAAGCTTATGAGTTCTAATTCAAAAGCCAGACATGTTATTCTAGTAGCATTGACAACAACCATTTCGAGCAAAGTGATGGGATGGAATGGAACACTGCTAAAGAGGTATGGGACAAACTCAAGAGTATCTACTAAGGTGATCCAAAAGTTAAGAAGGTCAAGCTTCAACGACATAGAGCAGAATTTGAAAATTTGAAGATGAATGAAAAGGAAGATATTTCAACCTATTTTCTTAGAGTTGATGAAGTTGTTAATGCTATCAAAGGATTAGGTGAAGAGCTCGATGAATCCTTTGTTGTACAAAAAGTGTTGAGATCACTTCTCTTGAAGTATGACGCTAAGGTCTCCACCATTGAAGAAACTAGGGCTTTGACCAAAATGACAATGGATGAATTACATGGGTCTCTTATAGCATATGAAATGCGAACAGGTACAGAAAGTGACCATATAAAGAATGAAGAAGCCTTTAAATCCATAAATAAGACAAAATACAAGGATAATGACCTTGATGAAGAAATAGAAAATTTCATAAGAAGGTTCCAGAAGGGAAGTGGATGATACAAAGGTAAGTCTTCTCTCAAATGATTTAACTGTGGTATAATAAGACATATTGTTGAAAAATGTTACTATAAAAAAAGTTTCTACTCTAAGGATGTTGACATCTCCTAAGATGAGAGTAATGAAGAAGATAATGATGGAGAAGAATTCCTCTTCATAACCCAAGAAACCCATGATGATGATCACAAGAATTCTAAAGAAGAAGAAATCATTTCTGAAGAATATTCAGATGAAGAAACCAACCTTGATTCCTTTTGGGGATACAAAGACAATGCAGAGAGTGAACAAGAAGATGAAAATATTGAAAAGTTGAAGCATGTTGTAACTAAAAATAGAAATCTTAGAAACACAAACATAATACTAAAAGGTGAATTGAGTAGTTGTGAAGAAGAGAATTACAAGCTTGAAAATACTGTTGATTGCTTGAAAGAACAATTAAAATATTTGTTGGCATTGGGGTAGACCCAGGGTTCAACGCTCAAGAGCGCACCAACAAAACCCTAACTACCGGCCCTTTCGAAAATACCTGCGAAGCAGATGAAGTCTCACCTGAGGTAGAGGCAGGGGTGGTTGTAGGACTCAGATGTCTGTAACCTTAGATGGGACACAGATCTGTAATTATAGCACTTAGAAATCATCTAGCATGGTTTATCCATTAATATTCAACCCTTACAACACTTTGCATATAGCACAAAGCATCACAGTATATACTTAGATTCAAGAAGACTTAGCACTTATATACAACAAGATAGATTGGATTCAGCATATCAGACACTAAGCATCTCATATATCAGATCTAACATTCATTCCTATCTCAGAAGCACAAAGCATAACTAAATCTATTTAATCACATCAAGCACTTAGCCAAGAAGGAGATAAACACATTAGGTCGAAGCACAAAGCACAATACAAAAAGTTACTATGGTTCACCCCCACACTGGGGATATGTCCACAAAGTCTTCTTCTTTATATTATCTCGGTCAAGCGGTTACAACACAAAGCTTCAATTACCCTTACTTCACACAGGACATAATATCTGCGCAGCTCGCTAGATCCTTCTTCCTTGCACTTCAGCACAAATCTACAACAACTTTTACTTAGCTTTTCAACCTCCTTACAATCATGCACAGAGCACTTGCAATATACATCCGATCACACAGATCCAGTTACTAGCACTAAGCCCTTAGCTATACATCACATAGATTTACTACCCTCTTCTACTTACATTGCCTAAGTATCTATTTATAGATTAAAAAATGGGCCTAAGTGTGGGTAAACCCATAGGCCGACAACCCTTTCTCGTTACATCAACCCAAAATACTAAAGGGACCCAAAATTAGGTCTAGTTTCCCTAATTTCTGCTTCACGTTGCGCTCCATCTTTGACAAGCTATCGCAGTCCCAAAAATGTTGCAATATGACTAAGTATTCCTCAAAACTTGGTCAAGGGCCAACAATCCCCCAACACTCACTTGTGACTCGTCCCAAGTCACTCAGGTCTGATCAATTATGCTTCAAACTCCTGGAGTTTGGCTCAAGCCACTTCTACCTGTTGTAGTGCGACAGCCTCTTGCTGAGTAAATTCCTGGATCACTGTGTCATTGAGCGGTCCTTCTAGGCACTGCTCTATAGTGATGACAACCTATTTGAGTTCAGCTCCTTGGCTTTCAAGTTCAACAAATAGTTGGCATGCCTTTTCTTGGATTTGTTGAAGTTGTTGGGAGACTTCCATCACTTTACTTTGCAGCATATGTACTTGTTGTTGGGTTGTGCATTGTTCTGTGAACCTATTCATTCTTTTGACTGGGGTCAAAGTCTTTATTTGTGCCTGTAGCGTGTCTGCATGCTACTTTTCTTCTTGGAGTTGTGCCTCCAATGTCTGCAATTCTGGATTTTCTGCGATGGTTTCATAAGTCTGGGCGCTTCTAGCACTCAACTACTTGCATTCCAAGGCAAAGGTTTTTAATTGGCCAACTTCACTTTGAGTAGTGGCCTCTCTTAGATCTCTTATTTCTTGGGGGGTCTTGGGCACGACACAAATATAGAGATATGTGATGCACTGTTGGACTTGCTGGATTACTTCTTCTAGTTGGGTCACTTGTTGTGGGAGACGGTCTTCCATCTTTACTTCTATGACCATCACAGAGTGAAGTGATTTGTGAACCCTTTCTTGTAATTCAAGTTTCTCTGCTATCAACTGTGCCTTTTCCTCGTCCCACATCGCTTTCAAGGCAAGATTTTCCCATTTTGACTCACTCTGTTTTTATAGAAGTGCTTTCTATTCTTTCATCAAATATTGGGTGGCTTGTGCTATGTCTTATTGAGCTTGTCGAAGGCAAGCTTCGACTTGATCAATGATCTGGTGTAATTGAGTGGGCTCATCACATGTTCCTAATGTTCCTCTTATCAAGGGCGTTGTAGAAACTGCTCGGCTGGAGTGGAGTTCCTGCTGCACTTATTGGAGTTCTCCCTTTATTCAGTTGAATATCTCCTCCTTCTTTGCTTCTTTCTTTTCTGTGAGCTCTAGTGAAACATCATTCATTGTGACAATTAATAAGTCAAAGTCATTTGGGGTAAGGTTAGTTTTAAGCGTGGTTCGGGTGGCCTTAGCTTTCTTTCGGGAGGAGGGTTTTGGTGGTGTAATATTTATTTTCATGGAAGGATCCTCCTCCTCTCTAGGTGGAGTAACCTCGCCTCTATTTTGCTCAACTTTTGTGCCACTTAGATCATCACCATCACCTCCCTATGCAAGTGAGATCGAAGTAGTCTTTGTGGATGTGCTAGGGACATCTTCAACTTCATCATCCTTCTTGGTCTTTCTTGGCCCATGTTTATCCAGAATAGCTTCAGGGATTTCCTCGTCGGACATGTCTGCGAGGTCCACTGCAACAAGGAGGTTTGGTGACCATTCCTTGGTAATCTCCTCCAAGTCATCTTTTTTCATCTTGTAGTAGGATTGGAGCTATTGTTTATGCTCATCACTGTGCACTATAATATAGGTGAAGTGGCGGTCCGTGCTAAATTTCATCAAAGGTCTAAACCTATGAAATATGTTTGGGGTGATTCATGGTGTAGACTGAATTGCATTCTTCAGTTGGTTGAAATAGGTGTGGAAGACAACATTGGACTTCCACTACTTGTTCATGTCACTAGATTACCATAGCATATAGAACTTCGCGGCCATTGGTTCGAAAGGTTCGATCTCCAAAAAATTGGCTCCCTCTGGCAGTTCCCAAGCGATGAAAGAGATGAGTATGAGCAACCAACTAAAGTGGAACTCATACCCTTGGTCTTGCACTCCTCTATAATCCATCTCTAATGGGTTTACAAGATACTGTGCCCAATTCATCTATAGTCCCTTGGCGCACTTCCCTGCGAGGTCAACTATGAAGCCAGTCACTTGTGTTGGTCTGTTATTACGAACTAACTTGCCCGCGATCAGCTGACAAGCAAGGTTCACTATGCCACTCTAGATAGAGGCTACCTTGTAGCCTCCCGTACCCTTCTCTACATCGCCATAAGTTTATTTTATCCACTGTGCTAGTGCTCAGTTTGAGGTATTTCATGGGTAAAAGTCCTATGGGTCAGGGCCTTGCATCCTAAATCTTATGATCCGATTGATCAGAGTCAGATCCACAGTGATGCGGAATTCCAACCATAAGTATCTGTCGTGGTAGCAAGACAACAACAACTTGATGCATGCATTGACTTCTTAGTGTCTGCCAAAGTGAGGGATCTTCATAACGTTAAGCAGTGTGGACTGCATGAGATTCTGGGTCTAGTACTATAGGACAATCTTAGGATTTCTTCCTTTGGTCTTGGTTAAGTACTTATGCAGAGCTAACATGCTGTAGGTTTTGCGATCTCCAAGGTTAAAATCATTAAATTTCAGTGTTGCGAGCTTATCCTAGTCAGAAGATATGCGATGATCAAGGTGTACTCAAAGTCTCTGGGTACACTATCATGGTTAATATTGCCACTCAAAGGTGGTATGTAAACTGACAGAATGCGTGGGATCAGCTTGGCGTTTGTGATATCATCTCTATGCTTTGTTCTTGTCTCGGTCATGGTTCTGGAAGGTCCTGCTCTGTGAGAAGTGGAGGGAGAAGCTTGGACTCCTCTTTTTGATGATACTTGCACACCTGCAAACATACTTCTTTATGACATGACTCTCTCATCCATTAAATCAATCAAAACTTCTTCAACTACATTCCAAACAACGTTGAGCTCGTCCGACATACAAGCTTGGGTCCACTAGATCAGGTGTGAAAATGAATTTAGAGACTACGATGAACAATATGGGAACAAGGAAATGATCACAGGGTGAAGTAATCTCAAGTTTCGGACTCAAATTCTCATTTAGAAAAAGTATTTTCGATGCATGGTGCAGCGAACTAAGTAGGGAAACTTAACAACAGTCAGCTTGCAATGGATAAGAGGCTGCACTAACTGATGTTTTTTCCCTATGGCATGATCTAATGGTCTAGTGGTGAACCATAAAGGTGTGTTGACCCATTCGGAACAGAATTCGAACGGTTATATTGGCTTCCAACGACTATATTTCTATGTCATGGCGAAGTGCCATAGGTCGCTATTCTGATATCTTGACAAAGCTCGATTTCTGTGATTTTTTCTTCTGTGAAGTTTCCTCTAGAGTTTCTATAACTTTCTAATCTTGGCTCTCTTATTACTTGGATTCCTAGCCTTTTTCCCAGTAAGCTTTGTCTCAGTCATCCTTTTGCCATTCTGATTCTTATCTTCTCTTGAAATAGTCACTTCGCGTTGCTTAGGTTCTTTCTTCAGATCCAAGGGTAATACTCCTTCATCATATGGAGTGGATATTTCGGTCTTCTATGGTTCCTCTAATGCTCTGATAAATTCAATACCCAAGTCCCTATTGTTCAATGGATTACGTGTATCCTCTTGTTCTTTCATCAAGTAGGAGATCCTTCTAGACATAAATTCCATGATTTCTTACTTCTTCTGTTCTAGAGCATCCTTTTCTTTTGTTCTCCGGATCTGGTCTTTTTCAATCCAGATCCAGCCTAACAAAGCTGGAAATGGGGTGTGGTCCTCAATAAATTTAATAACTTTGATCTCTTCTTCTGTTGAATTTCCATGGGTACTCATAGCTATCTGGGTAATTCTGCCACATAGGGTTACCATTTTTCCTTTAAATAATCTAATGGTTCCTAGTGAAGGGACCAGAGCAGGCCTTTTTAGGGTTTCCTAAGTGCTTTCTGTTATAATGTTCACCACTGTTCCCTTATCCATAGCATAGTCAATGTCGAAGTCTCCTATTCTTACTTCGATTTTCTCCTTTTCTTTGAATATCTCTGACAAACTGACATCCTTATGGTCATCTAGGGTTTCTTTTATTTTTAGTAACATGGTCTCTGATTCTTTCTGGGGTTCTTCTATAATTTTAGTCTCTTGATCTCCTTCAGAGTTTGCTTGTTCCATATTCAGCTTTTCAAGTCTAGCAATCATTCTAGGGCAATCCAATACTTCATGGTCCATATCTTTACAACAGAGGAAGCTAGGGTTTCTCCTAGGGCATTCTTTAGCAAGATGTCCTGGTCTTTTGGAATTGTAGCAAAGAGTTAATCCTCTCTTTCTATTCAATGATCCCCAACTCTTTTTGTACTGCGTGCTAGGATTATAAGGGCTAGCCTGCAAAAATTTATTTCTAGGGTCCTTCATCCATTGGTTAGTCCAAAAACTCTTTCTATGCATAGGTATAACATATATTTCACTATTCCTATCAGACCTTTTCAGATCAAACTTTCTTTTATCTAACAATGCTCTAGTTTTTAAGCTGAGACAAAATTTATCAAGCATACCTAAATCCATACGTTAGAAGTAAAAATTTTCACTTATTTTCTTCCACAGGGCACACATCTTTTAGATCTAAAACTTGAACTATTCTTACCTTTACTAGAGGCTAGAGCTTACACATCTTACCTCTTTTATATAGATCTGATCTCTTTCTTTCAGAAATTTCCACTTTTACTTTTCTTAGAGCACAAAGTGTTCAGATCTCAACTTATTTTCTTGCAGATCTGACCTCTTTCCTTTAGATCTAACCCTTCTTTCGCGGCACAATGATTCATAGGTCAAGTAGAATACTGTTCACTAGGGCAATAGATCTATGCATAGAGCTTATTTCACACAAATCTTTCTCTTCTTTAGTTCCCAACAATCATAGTTTCAGGTCCCAACAACAGAACCATTTGTTGGCACAGGGGCAGACCCAGGGTTCAACGCTCAAGAGCACACCAACAAAATCCTAACTACTAGCCCTTTTGGCAACATCTGCGAAGTAGATGAAGTCTCAACCGAGGTAGAGGTAGGGGTGGTTGCAGGACTTGGATGTCTGCAACCTTAGCTGGTACACAGATATGTGATTATAGCACTTAGCAATCATATATCATGGTTTATCCATTAATATTCAACCCTTACATCACTTCACAGATAGCATAGTGCATCACAATATATACTTAGATTCAAGAAGACTTAGCACTTAGATACAACAAGATAGATTGGATTCACCAGATCAAACACTAAGAATCTCATATATCAGATCTAACATTCATTCCTATCTCAGAAGCACAAAGCTTAACTAAATCTATTTAATCACATCAAGCACTTATCCAAGAAGGATATAAACACATTAGGTCGAAGCACAGAGAACAATACACAAATTTACCGTGGTTCACCCCCACCCTGGGGCTACGTCCAAAAAGTCTTCTTCTTTATATTATCTCAGTCAAACGGTTACATCACAGAGCTTCAATGACCCTTACTTCACACAAGACAAAATATCTACGCAGCTCGCTAGATCCTTCTTCCTTGCACTTCAGCACAAATCTACAACAACTTGCACTTAGCTTTTCAAGCTCCTTACAATCATGCATAGAGCACTTGCAATATACATCCGATCAAACAGATCCAGTTACTAGCACTAAGCCTTTAGCTATACATCACATAGATGTACTACCCTCTTCTACTTACATTGTCTAAGTATCTATTTATAGATTACAAAATGGGCCTAAGCATGGGTAAACCCATGGGCCGACATCCCTTACCCATTACATCAACCCAAAACCCTAAAGGGACCAAAAAAAGGTCTAGTTTCCCTAATTTCCACTTCGCGTTGCGCTCCATCTTTGGCAAGTTGTCGCTGTCCCAAAAATGGTCAAATATGACCAAGTATTCCTCAAACGTTGGTCAAGGGCCAACAATATTATGATAAATTGAAAGAATAATTGGATCACACAAAAGGGGAGCTACTATTGACAATAGAAAAGTTGAAGAAGTTTGAAAAAAGCACTAGAAAATTAGATGAGATCCTTAGCATTAAAATATCTACAAATAACAAGACAGGACTAGGATACAATGACAGTTTGAAGACAACAAAACAATAGAAGGAAGATGAAAATGATGAAACCAACACTCCAGAACAAGTTGAACAACAAGATAGAAGACTAGAATTAAGAAGGAATGAGACATCAAGAATATCCTCTCCCATCAGGTATGAAAGCAATCATTATGAAAGAAACTATAGAAGAATAAATCGTGAACCCATATGGACCACACCACAAAGAATATCACTTACTCCCAGGTATCAAAATTTCTTTCTTGGACATTGTTATATTTGTGGAAATTTTGGACGCAAGGCAATCAGTTGTCGAATCAATGAAAGAAATAACTATGCAAGCTACATGAATGGTGAAAATAGTAGATATGGAAATGTTCATAGACCTGTCAACAAAAATTATAATCCATTTGACCCATTAATGGATCAAGATATTGTATGTTACAAGTGAAATAATCTTGGTCACAAAGCATGAGATTACAAAGAGATGAAGGAAGATAATCATATGCCAAATGTTTGCATACCAACTACAACATGGAAAAGGAAAGAAATTCCACACAATGAAAACTGTCGAATAGAATTGGTCACTAAAGAATGCAAAGAAGAAGATGAATGGTTCATAGATAGTGGGTTCTCATCTCATATGACTGGAGATCAAAGCAAATTTGTCAGCTTGAAGAAAAAGGGTGGAAATGTTGCATTTGGATATGACTCATCTACCAAAATACTTGGAAAAGGAACTATAAATCTTGGAAGTGGAAATGTAAAAGAAGAAAAAGTCCTATTGGTTGAAGATCTGAAGCATAATCTCCTTAGTGTCAATAAAATATGTGATCAAGGATACACTCTTACATTTAACTCCCGGAAATGTAAAATACGAGAAAATAACTCAGGAAGATCGGTTGTAACTGCAACAAAAAGACTGAACAACATATACATCCTAGACATGAAAAAGATAGATAAGAAAAAATCCACACAAAAGGATTCCAAGGAAGAAAAAGTCCCAAAGACCAAAAATAAAGATGAAGTATTATTGAGTGCCACATGTTCAGGGGTAGCAGCCCCAAAGAAGAGAGTTACCTTTTGCCATTAAACTTAGGGGGAGAAGCCCTACCATTTTCCATTGATGTCAAAGGGGGAGAGAAATTGGGATCATGATGATAGGGGGAGAATGAGTGTTTCCATCAATGACAAAGGGGGAGATTACTGAAAGATTGGTTGTTGTCATTGATGTCAACCCTAGTCATTGGTTTTGGACCACAATATTGATGAAGGTATTTGGACATGAAGGACAATGCACATGTAGACAAAAAACCCATGGATGGATAATATGCATCATGTTGTTTCCATTGGTAGGTGGAACATCATGTGACTCCTCATGGTTGAGGATAAATGAATTTTTGAAGATGACAAAGTGAATTGAAGAAGGAAGTACAGGTCGACCCTGAAGATAATTAAAGAAAATAATTACAAAATAAGAAAGTGTCAGGTCGGCCTTAATGTTAAAAGGAAGTGACATAAAGGGTATAGATACGTATCACTATACATTCATTTTATACACACACGTTGAATTTCATAGGAAATCTGAAGTAAAGAAGGTCGGATTTCAAGGGAGGATGAAGTCTTTTGGTGATGTGTTTTAAGGTATGTTATTTATAGGTCATCTTACCATTTTATCTATAAAACAATTTCTAGAATGATTCAGATAGTGAAATTGATATGGTATTGAGAAGACATATCTAGGTACAAATGGTAAAAATGTCATCTCTTATTCACTATAATTTTAGAGATACACTTTGTAGAAGATAGGGTTTTTTACTAGTCTTGAAGCTAGTCATAAACATGTGTTCTGGGTAAAACTGTCATAAATTCTTCATAGAGAATCCATATGAAGTGAGACCAATTTCATTGGAAAGAGTATGGTCTATAGTTTCTTGTGTGTGAGTTCAAGAATCGTATGTTAAGTATTGAGCGCAGGGAATTCTAAACAAGTTATCTCTCTTGAAAAAAAACCAGAATTGAATAAGGTCTACCATTCTCTCTATAACTTATTTTTGGGGAGGATTCAAGGAGTGAAACTTGGAGGATTTTCAGAGAATACATTGAGTAATATTATCTATAGGATCAGTGTATTCCAAGAATTTCATAAGTTGAAGAAGTGTCAGGAAGCATTATCAGGTTTTATGTGATGGTTGGTTTATGGTGATGATTTAATGTAAAGCTTTATTATCTCTCATATATTCATGGGTGGAAGGAAGGGGCAAGGATGGAGAGGTCAAACCTCTCTTGATATTGGAGGCTTATCGCTCCCTTTATATTTGGAAGCTATAGCTACCTTTGGAAGTCATTACTTCCCTTGAACAATAACTATTGATTATTTCTCATATATTGTGCATGGTGTATTATGCTGTATTGGTGTAACTCTTATACTATTCTTCATTTCTCATTGGATATAATTGAATGGTTTAAGTATTGGTCTTTCACAAATGATTTATGTTTCTCTTTATTTCTCTATTTTCAAACCTCTTATAAATATTTTTCAACTCATACTCAGTCAAAAATATCTCAATTCCTTATCCCAAAAATGAAGGGCCCAATAGGTTCCGACCACAACCCTTGACTCGCCCTCAAGTCAAGTTCTTGGTTCTTTCGCAGCTTCTAGGAGCACCTGTTGTTTTCCCTTGTCCTCCTTTTCTTATTGCTTCTTCTCTTTTTTTCATGCTTTCTCCTCTTTCTCCTCTTCAAATCAAAGGCCCAACTCTAGGACCAACTCTAAGGCTCACTCCCTCACTCCTTGAAAGTTTCCAATGTTATCCTGCCACTTCATGGTGAGGAGTGATGCTTCTGCAACAAACTATTGGGTCGCCTCTTTACTACACTCCTTTGGCTTGGATGTGAACAACAAGTTCCACTCAGAATCTGTTGTTGCATCAACTTGATGCAGATGCATGTACACTGCCTGAATGATAGGTCAGAAGTCCCACAACTCTTTCTTTGCTATGGAATGTGCCTCAAAGAGGGAATTTAGTTCATTATCTGCCTACTGGATTTGGTCAAAATTTTATTGTTGCTCCATCGAATCCATTGTGGCCACAACTTCATCATTGAGGACCTAGATTTTGGTGCGCACGTCTTCCATGACCTAGTTGTGTCGAGTAATGATTCCTATCCAATCACTAACTTCTCAGAAGATCTGTGTGCATTCTGATGTGTACTTGTGTAGTGTTGCTCGAGTGTTGTTGCCTTGCAGTACAACATTTTGCATCTTCTCTTGCAGCTTCTAAGGCTGCTACTCTTATTTTTGTTGAGTCCATCACAACTATACTTCCATATACTCAGTGTGAGTGGCAATTTGTGTCCATGCTCCTTGGAGTAGCTCAATTTGATGCACTGGCTTGCTTGCGTTGTTGACTTCAGGAATTTCGGGTGCAACCCTTCGAATATTCGGCCAGCCTTCAACAAGTCTTTCCTGAACTCTTTCCTGAACATATTGTGCTCAACCTAGATTTTGTCATGTTCTTCCTGTGTCCTACATGCTTGCGCGAGGAGAGATTCCTCCCTGGCAATATTGGAAGACCTCTCTGCCTGTTGGAGCCTTTTCTCTAATTGATCAATTGATTCTCTGATTAGTCCAATTAAGTGTGTCACTAGCCACTATACTAGGTAAGTTGATGAAGGGTCTACGTCTTTGGGTACTCATGTCTGCAGTGGAAGTCTACTGGACATTGAGTGCTCTGAGCAGGTCTCTACCTCCTCCTTTGTTGATGGTCCTGGCACGATCCTAACCTTAGTGTTGAGGGAAATAAAGTCATAACCTTTGTTCTGGCTATGCATAGTTGCATCAGTTTTGTCCATTGCTGAGGGTTTTGGAGAACCCACTCCATATATTCTTTCTTGAATGTCGCACTCTACTTGCATGTTGATTCTGGTTCCTTTTGAACCTTTGGTGTCTCCTTCTCTTTTGTTGCATCTACTTCTTGTGTTGTGCTTTATTGGGAACCCTCATCCTTGGCCGACGAGGAGATTTGATGGTTTCTTTGGGCTTGTGGATATTCCATGGTTTGGGTGTCTTTTTATTGTGCCAAAGGCTTAGTGTGATCATCCTGGATGTCTAGGTTCAGACCAGTCAACTGCCTATTTTGATCTATTACTTTGGGATTTGGACCAAAAACTTATGGTCTCAACTTAGCCAACTCCTGGGTTATTTTTAGGATTTCTCACTCCACTTGATTTGGTTGATCGAGATGCATCAACTCTAGGTATGTGGTCTGGGGTGGAGTGATGTTTTATGGTGGTGGTGACTGGGGTTGTGGTGGTGATGGAGGGTGCTCAGTGACAATTGAGGATGTAAATTTTTCAGGCTCAGGGTCATCCTATATCTGGATGATGGGGCTTACTATGACATCTGCACGGGTGTGGGGGACAACTGATGTAAGAGGGTGGGGGTTCAGAGGCTTATTTGACGAAATCCTAGTTCTGGGATTCTTAACCACTGATTTGGTAACGAACACAACGATGAGGATGTTGTTGATGTCCTCACCTGACAACACAGTTTTAGGTGGCAGCATATGGAGGACCAACAACATTATTTTCTTACACTTCAATGGTTGTGTCTCATCTTCCTCCTCAGAGCCTGATTGTGAAGGGGCCTATTTCTTCTGTGGCGCTGAGCCTAAGCTCATTCCTACCCTTTCTTCTTTATCTTTCTTCTTCAGCAGCACGTCACGAAGAATATAGTGCATTCCTAACTTGCGCGGGTTGCATTTTACTCCTGGACATGACATTGATTCCTGGTTGAAGGCCTCTTCATCCAAATAGAATGGTAGCATTTTTTAATGGAAGTATTCCTTGCTAACATGCCTCGACCATACAAACGTATGATGTTGATTCATGTTGAAGGAAATATTTATCGTATTTCAATTGATAAGTTCCTATGGAATACACAACCTATGTGTTGCATATATCATGCCATTGTACCACTTAGCAAACGTTGCGGCATGGAAAGCTGCATTCTCTAAATCCGTCTTGGACTGCCAGGACTCGAACATCTTTGCCATGCATCCCTTGTCTGGTAGTTTCAGAGGTCTTCCCATAGGTGGATTCCATTTGTACAGTACAAATTCTAGCAACAGATATCCGTAGGTGAAGGTTCCTCCCTTTTGCTATGCTTCCTCGCATGCCACTAGTAGTTCCTCTAGGATGTAACTACACAAACTGAACACGGCGTCATTGGTGCAAAAGTCTATGACTGATAATGCATCTAGCACACATTTTCCATTGTAGTATGATCTCATAACCTTATTGGATATGATATAACAACCATTCCTGACTGTCTCTGGTAATATGGGGTCAATTATTGTTGTGCGCCCACCCCCCCCTCTTTGTGTTGAATTTCACATACAGGCTGAGCTCTCCTTTCTTTTTTCCATGCTTACCAGGACTCTAGAATCCTTTCAACACATGATATTGTTCAAAGGATAGTCCAGTAAACTGGTGGATATCTTGGACATGGATTGGATAAATCTTATCCAACCAGAGACTTCGATCATGCAATCTGTTGATCAGAAACTTTGTGCATCGCGCAACCTCACCAGTGGTGTCAAATATCGGTAGGTCTCTTAGGTTCATAATGGTAAAGTTCAATGAGTTGACAAAGTTCAATTTTGGCATGAATTGCATGCCTCCCAACTCATTTGGAACCATTTCCTAGAAGACATCTATGTGCATCTGGGGGAACAAAACTGGATTTGTTAGGTCGAGATCGAGGATCTTGACGTGCTCCACCTTCCCTTTGAGAACACCCATGAGATAAACTCGGGGGTCATAGGGATCATCTAGTATTGCATCCTTAGACATGGCACTTTAGCTTCCTATGTCTCTCAGAATTGGGGATTCTGATTTATCATGACTTCTGCAGTAAGCTAAGGACTATGGTCATGACTACGGGTTTCACAATTGTTCATATTTTCTCGCTCTTCAAAATTTAGAAATTACTAAGCTCTTTTCGAAAATGATGTGTTCTATGGAAAATTCTCAAAGGCTTATACTTGGCTTAGTGGGAAAGTTTAGAAATAAATGCGGTTCATTATGACCATATGGATGCAAATGGCTCTGCATTTTCCAACAGGATGGTTTAATGGGATAAATCATATCGAGCGATTTAAGCATTTACTTTCGTTAGTGGAATAGTGATGTGGAAGGTTTCAAACCTTTCTGTTTGACAGGTGGGAATCCCGTCACAAATTCCAATGGCATCTTTTCTTATCGTGGATTTATGGATTAACTAAACTTAGATGGGGTACCATAACGACAATAAAGGTTTTGATTAGACTGGGTTTGTGTGGCACATGGACTTCAGATTGTATTTGGATATGTTCTCCCTCCAACCACAAAGGGGGTCTCTGTCATATTAATGACTATCATTAACGGTTTTGTTTATGCTTCAGATCTTGCATTGTTGAGTCATTAGTTTTGTATCAAACAACACTTAAAAAAAATGAACTATGTGTCATGGTGCAACACTATGCACATTAACTTTATTAACTAAATTTACAAAATTTCAGAAAATTCAAATCTAACTATTATACATGCTCCTTAGGATGAGAGAAACAATTGCTTGTTCTTAGTTTTGAGACATATAGGGTTTTAGGCGAGCGCCATTCACCCATCATGGTTGTAGTATACCATCCAGTTGCGTGATTATGACTGCTCCTGAGAGTTGAATCTTCATAATTATAAATGGTCCCAACCAATGCATGCACAAATTTCCAAGATGCTTTTACTACCGACTATCATAGAGTAGAACCTTGTCTCCTTACATAAATACCTTAGTCTTAATATTCATGTCATGCCAATTTTTTTGTCTTTCTTTTTCAGCTGATAGATGGAAGTCTGCTAGAAATCTAGTTTCTTCGAGTTCTTGTAGGTCCATAAGTCTCTGCATGATTGAATCCTCCTCCGACATATTTGTAATCTATGAAATGCACAAGCTTGGAGTGATAAAATCTGCAGGCACCACTGCCTCTTTCCCATAAAATAGCTGAAATGGTGTGTACCTGTGGAGTTTCTTCATGGTTGTTCTGTAAGCCCACAATACTACTAGAAATCTGTCATCCCAATCTTCCTGATTTGCACAACAGACCTTTGTTAACCCTCTTTCCAAAATCTTGTTGAATGCTTCCACTGTTCCATTGGCCTGCGGGTGGTAAGGGCTGATTTTGTGATGTTGGATCAGGAACTCTATTGTAATCTTTTATATAGTTCTACTAATGAAATGGGCTCCCTAATCACTAGTTAGGCTCCTAGGAAATGCAAACAGAGTGATAATATTCTAAAAAATGAACCTGGCAGCAGTATCGTTTTAACAGTCCTGAACAACTGCTGCGTCAACCCAACGTGTAAGGTAGTTGGTTGTTGTAATGATGTACCTTGCCTTTGAATGCTTAGTTGTGGGGTTTATCGGTCCAATGAAGTCAACTTCCCACTTCTCAAATGCTTGTAGAGCTCAAACTACTTGTAGTGGTAATTCATCTTGTTGTGATGGCTTGCCTACTCTTTGACAGACATCACATGATCTAGCATATACCTTTGCATCCTTAAAGAGCATGCCCCACCAAAGTCCATCTTGTAGAAATTTCTGTGTAGTTTCCTTTCCTCCTATGTGACCTCCTGCAACTCCATTGTGGAATTCCCATAGTATATCTTGTCTTTTGTGGTCCAAGATGCATCTTCTAAGGATACTATCTAGTCCCATTGTATACAACTATCCCATGATCAACTTTTAATCTAATGCTCTAACAACCATGTGGCATTTCTGGGTTACGAAATATGTTTTTGGGCAAGCCCGTGTACTTAATAAGACTTTTATGTCCTATAGGTACTCTGGTATGGCCTCCACCCAGAACAAGTCTACATTTGGGAGGTAATCGTCAACTACTCTGCCACTTTCCCCTGAATCTAATTTGGATAGGTGATCAGATCCTACGTTGCATCTTCCTGGCTTAATGATAAATTCAAAGGAAAATTTCTGAAATAACAACAACCATCTACAAATTATCCCTTCCAAAACAGGTTTGTTAACTAAATATTTAAATGAAGAATGATTAGTAAAGAATTTGAAATGAGAACCTAACAAATAATGTATGAATTTATGCAAAGCATAAATCATGGTTAAGCCCTACTTTTCTGTCATTGTGTAGTTTCTCTCTTCTTGCGACAACTTCTGACTCACAAAATAGATAGGATGATCCATAGCTCCATCTCTAGGTTGTGCTAGGATAGCTCCTAAGGAAATCCCTGAAGCATCTGCATGGACATGAAATTCACTCTCCCAGTTTGGGAATATCAGAATTAGTGCTATATAGATCTTATCCTTGAGCATCTCAAATGATTTATCACATTCTGGGGTCCATTGGAACGTTTCATCCTTTTTCAATAGATTCTCCAGAGGTGCAGTAATGTTGGCATATCTTCTGATGAACCTGTGATAATATCCTGTGGGTCCCAATGTGGAGCATAACTACTTTACACTTGCAGGTGGTGGCATGTTCACAATAACCACAACTTTGGATAGGTCTACCAATACTCCTTCTCAACAAACTATGTGGCCCATCAAGTTCCCATGTGGTACACAAAAGATACACTTTCTGAGATTCAATGATACTACAATTCTCTGCATATGTCAAACATTAGCCATAACAATGCTACATGTTCCTTGAGAAAAGTATATATCATCCAATAATCCATATAGACTTCTATAAAATTATGAATGAACTCTCTAAAATTTTCTATTGCAATCCTTGAGAAAGCTGCAGGGGCATTCTTTAATCCAAATGGCATCACATTGTATGTGAAATATCCCCATTATGTTATGAATGTGGTCTTCTTTTTGTCCTCTTCGGCAATCCTGACCTGGTGGTACCCTGAAAATCCATCTATGAATGGGTATGCTTCCTTCCCCACAACCTGTTCTAGCACCTCATTAGTAAAATGTGTTGGGAAAGGGTCATGCAAACATGCATAGTTAAGGCTTATGTAGTCTACACAGACTCTAATATCCTCTGTGCCTTTCTTTCTTTAAATAACTATTGGGCTGACCCATTCTGCTTCTTCTCCTACAAAAATGATTACTGCTTCCAACATCTTATCTATGTCCTTCTTAACCTTCTCTTTTACTCTAGGGTTAAGATGGTATGGTCTATGTCTCATAGGCTTGGATCTTGGTTTCAACTAGATTTTCATTTCTCCCATAACTCCTTTGATCCCCTTTAACTTTGAGAAAGTCTTTGGGAACAAGTCCTCATATTCCCGCAGTAGGATATGTATTTATTGTCTAGCATTCTCATCCCAGTAGTCTCCCACCATGGCTATCTTAGGTTGCTTTATGGTCCCTCTATTGACTTTATGTAATTTTAATGGGTGATTGTAGGAACTATTGCTCTGACTGGGTATGGTATTCTGGATTTCTCTGTTCCCCGCTGTCTCTTTGATGGCTAGGTTTCTCAATTCCTCTAATTCATCTTGGCTTTATGAATCTCTACTAATCTGATAACATTATATAGGATTCTCGGTTGAGGGAGGGTGAATGTTAGTCCGAAGTTCTCAGCTATGCTTTGGACATACCACTTGGTTTGATTTCTAACTACTATCATCTTTAAAAATAAATTCTTTAATATTTTGCAGAACTACTTCAAGCTCAAGGTACTTACTTATAAATGAGAAGTCCTTGCAAAGGTGAGCTGACAGCATATTCCAATTTTTGATCTGTCTTCTGGCTTCCTCGTATATGAACCAATATTTCAGGATCGGTCCTAGAGAGTGGGGAAACACCTAAACCTAGAAATGAGAGGGTATCTCTGCAGCTTGCCATTGTGTCACACACTGTTCAATGTGTGCTTTAGGGTCCGATTCCCCATTGAACAATTGTGCAACTTGGAGATCCATCTGCATCTCAAACTCCAACTGATCCTTGTTCTAAAAATTATACTTGATAATTTTCTTCACATCATCCCAATCTCTAGGTATGGATTTATGATTGGCCTACCACCTGGTAGGGGTGTCCTGAAAGGCTACATCTAGTATCGATATTCTTTGATATTCTACTACCTTTTCTTCCATGTTGAGAAGAAACCTATCTAGTTCTGAGGTGCCATCGTATATTGGATGTTCTCTAACTTTGGTTCCAACCCATCTGGTTACTCTGACAATTGCACATCTTCTTGAGAATATTTCATACGAACCTTGTTGCCAACTGTTAAAATCCAATTCTGAATCTTCGTCTACTAATTGTATTCTTCTCCAAATTACCGATCCATCAGCAGTAGGATTTATATAATCGTCTCTTGTTCCTAATGTCATAGTGTACAAGTGATCCAAGTCTTCTCCCTTCATATTATTGTTTGTTGGTTCTGTATATCTAGGCCCTACATATGGATCCAACAGTTGAACTACCTTAATTCCATCAGCCTCAAAGGCCATGGTGTCTTTCTTCAACTCAATTACTGCATAATTGTCATAGGTCCAATCAATTCCAAGTAGTGCAGGGTAAGGGTCCTTATCTCCAATGATTTCAATGAATTCAAAGTTAGCCACTATCTTTACTCCTGCAACATCTATTTCAACATTCTCTAGTATTCCTATGGGGAAAATACAATATTGATTGGCCATTCTTAACTGAATTGGGGAGTATGTCAACCTAGATTTTCCTAAGGCTTCCCATGTCTTCTTAGACATAATGTTCACATCAGATACCAGATCCAACATGACATCCTTAATATCAAATTCATCTAACTGGGCTACTAGTCTGAACTCTTTTCGCACTCATATTTTTCTTCTCTGCACTCTCTGAGTACTCTTCTCAGGAATATTATCTCCTATTCCTATTTCTATAGATTCTTCATTCCCTAATACTAGGTGTAGTGCATTGCACAACTTTTATGTTAGTTGATCATTCCTAAGAATGTCAGAGAATAATTGAAACCAAAGGTCAACTACATTTTGAGGTTGCTCAGGTTGTCTCGGTATGACTACATGATTTCTGGGTGCAGGGGGTGAAGCAAGGACTTGTGTAACCTTAGAATAGATAATAGACGGTGGGGTTTTTTCTCACATCTCAGGGCTAGGAATGTTCTGAAATACTTCTATGGAATATTTAAAGAACAAATTTTGTTTTAGAGGGTCGTTCATGTCTTCTTTAGGTGTTTCTTTCTAGATCTGAGGTAGAGTATCAACATCATCTCCTGTCTTCACTCCTCCTCGAGAAATTATATTGAGGTTAAGCGATTGTCATTTACTAAATCTCTTGATTTCTACACTGATGAGGTTAGTTATGTTGATACTGAGAGGGGGGTGAATCGGTATCAAGTACAATTTAAAACCTTTTTCAATTTATACTTAAACCATTCAATTATATCCAATGATCAATGAACAATAGTATAAGAGTTACACCAATAAACCACAATACACCATGCACAATATATGAGAAATAATCAATAGTTATTGTTCAAGGG